>CM030843.1:10912037-11319537 GCA_018105865.1 Metaphire vulgaris
AGTCCCTGCCATCGGAGTTCGGCCAGCTGACCGCACTGCGCCGACTCGACCTGTCCGACAACGGTCTGTGGACGCTGCCGGAATCGTTCGCGCACCTGAGCCACCTGCGTCAGCTGAGTCTGTCGGACAACGCCTTCACCGAGTTCCCGCTGTGCGTCTGCCGTCTGCGCCGCCTCGAACTGCTCGACTTCAGCCGGAACAAGCTGCGCGCCGTTCCCGACGACCTGGAGCAGGTCAGAGGTCTTCAGGAGGTCAACCTTTCGTCGAACCTCCTCGACGCCTTTCCCACCGTCCTCTGCGGCGTTCGCGGTCTCAGCGCCCTGGATCTGTCCGACAACAGTCTGACGGGAATTTCGATGCGCCTGTCGAAACTGTCGCGTCTCAAGGTACTCCTGCTGAACAGGAACTCCATCGAACACCTGTTGGATAACCTGGTGGCCGTGGAAAGACTCGACGTCAGCGAAAACCAGCTGCGGACGCTGTCCGTCGTCAACATGAAGCGGCTGAAGATGCTGGCGGCAAATGGGAATCGTCTGGACGCGATGCCCGTTGGAGTCTACAATCTTCCGGATCTGGAGAATCTCCAGTTGAGCGGAAACCGGATCAGTTACGTCTCTCAGGACATCGTTCTGCTGAAAAAGCTGCGCGTTCTCGATCTCAGCAACAACGTTCTGAAGCTGCTGCCGCAGGCGATCGAAGAGATGGACCAACTGGAGAGTCTGATCATATCCGGAAACAACGTCAGAGTCCGGAAGCGTCCGGCGGAACAGACGGCCTACCTCCTCACATCGGCGGCCGAACCGCAGTCGACAATCCGGAGTGGACAATCAGATCGTTCGACCACTGACCATCGACCAATCCTTCCGTGACGTCGACGGAAATTCACAACAGACGTCCATCTACAGACGAGCGAACGGGTTCGTGTCGAAACGCCAGGTCACCTTCGGCGTCCCCCAAAATGACCAACGCCATTCGAAGAGGAAAAGACAAGGCGAACTGGCAAGCGAAGCAGCAGCCGGCTCCGGATGACGCCAATCGAGGGCAGCATCTGGATAGGGAGATCCCGGGAATCTTGAGATCGAAAGAATGGCTCTTCTCTCCGCGCGAACAATCGATATCAACGGCGGCGTCGCCGGCCGTGAGCTTCTTCAGCGACGGTCATCTGACGGTCGTTTCAGAGCAGAACAGAAGGTCGCCGAAGCCGAGCGCAACCTCCGGGCGCCGCCGCCGCCACGACGACGCCATTCTCCTCAGCAACCCTCTCTCCGTCGAAGAAATCTCGTATCCACTGGCACAGGCTGACGTCATCGACGCGCGGAATGACGTCAACGGCGGCGGAAGAGGAGGCGGAGGAGGAGGAGAAGGAGGACGCTTTGAACGAGGAGAGTCGCTTATCGGAGGTCCGCATCCTCTCGTTCATTCCTCCTCCGCAAAGGATGCAGAGAAGGAGGAGGAGGAGGAGGAGGAGGACGACAAAAAGAGAAAGAAAACAGTCGTCAGGCGTCGAACTCGGAAGGCGAAGAGCGCCGACGATCCGCTGAGGAATCGTCGCCACGTGAGAGGTCACGTGATGAGGGCAGACGTGACCCTGGCGACGGCGGCGGCGGTGGGGGGCGCAGAGGACGACGTGACCGCCGCCGCCGCCGCCGCCGCCGCTGCGTCTGACGCGGAGAACGCGAGCGACACGGTGACGGTGAACGACGCCATCGGAGACGAACTGTCGCTCGGCGACGAAGACTTCGAGTTTCTACCTCTGAACGTCAAAGACGACAAACTGATGCGGATGGCCGGTGAACTGGAGACGATGCTCAACCACCAGCTGCTGCAGCCCATATTCGGCGGATCCATCTTCAGAAAGAGGTTCCGTCTCATATATGATTATTATACTGTGTGTTCAACGAAGGGTCAAAAGTTAAACGGCCCAGTTTTGTAGCTATGATGTAGCACAACTGCAAAATTTTAAGGCCTAGCGACAATAATTAATTGCTAAGGTTTCGGGTCTGTAATCCAGACATTTTGCAATATGTTTTATATGGATCACCTTTTCCGGACATTGTATATAGGCCTATTCTTAACGCTGTAACCGTTATTATATAAAATTATTACTAATATAGGCCTAATCAATTATTAATGATGATGCTCAGGGTCGTAGATCACGGGGGACTGCGAGGAGGACGGTCTCACCCAATAATTAGTGAAGGGGTATATAGTATAATTTATCCCCCCTGTTTTGCGTTTCTGTGCTCCCTTAACGTCCTAATAAGTATGACAAGCAAAAACAGAAAGAGGTCATCACTAGAGTTTAAAACATATTTATGGGTGGGTATCAGAGATATTTTTACGCCCCCTAACACTCCCAACACCCCCAATTTGAGACCGACACCCCCCAACACTCCCCAATCTCAACTATGGAATGACCTTTTTACTTGTCAAACTCAGACTTTTCAGACATTTTTGGTAGGGGATCCCAGAATTTACCGACTCCCCACCCCAAATTGATGATCTTAGAAATAACCCTGGTGGGTATAGTTTTTAGAAGTATATACTCCCCCGCCCCAATGATAACGGCACAGGACTGCACCCCTGACGATGCTCTCGTAGGCCTATGTTCTGAGTGGCGGTGTCTGCATTTTCAGCGTCAACCAGTCTGGAACCCTGCGCACCTTGAAAGGACTGACGGGAGAGTTCCTGCTCGATGACCACCACCACCACCCCAAACGCCCAGGTAATCGAGGAGTGCCGAGGGCCCTGTCCGATCGCCCGATCCTCGTCGGCGGACGTTCTCTGGACGACGTCTTTCGACCGAACGGCAGGTCAGTTTACGCCGGAGACGGGGCTCCGCCTGTCCTGCGAAGCCGTGCCGACGTCTTCCAGGTGGGACCCTCTGGCGGTCTCTTTCGCTCTTCGTCCAATCGCGGAGTCAACGTCTATTTTCCACGCAATGCCGTCGAAACGAATCTTTCGATGACTATGCAGGTATGACCATGGCCACTATTTTCAATTTTCAGAAAAGCTCCAGGTGCAGAGCATCGGTAGTGAGAATGTGTGTGTGTGTGTGTGTGTGTCCTCCTTTCTCAGCAGGGGTCCTGCCACCAGCTACGGAGGGGTCTCCAAAGTTTTTCGGCCGTGGGCCACATTATTGACATCTGACGGCTCTGCGGTCCACATGCAGTGGCGTCGCTAGGAGGGGTGCGGGCCGCACCGGGCCACACCACCCATGCAGAGGGATGACACCAAACTGAGAATTTGAAATTTTTTCAAATAATGGACATAAGTAGAGCACAAAGTGGTATTTTACCTGCAGTTTGTGATTTCACGCTTCTCTGCTACCTTTATTTTTGGGCTGATATAGCCTACTTGATGAAGTTAATCTTATATGGAAGTACCTGCAGACTAAAGGCTCAAATCTTGATAAAGTGGTGACCAAGTTAGAGACATTAAGACTGTTTCTACATGAGAAGCGCAGTCACTTAGTATAGAGCATTCGATTGGAAAGGCACTTTTAAAATCAGACGAACATGGAACTGCAACACGCCCTATAGAGAGAAGATTAAGGTTTAAGAAGAGAATGACAGAGCAACAATTAAGAGATGCTGGACTCATCCTGCAAGAAGAAAACAATAGGGCAATGCTGGAATATATTGATCGTTTGCATTCCTAACTTCGGATGAGATCTTCAGTTATCAACAGGGGCGTAGCGACGGGGGGTATATCGGTGTATATATATATACCCCCCAAGATCAGTCTACCTTAAAGTTTTTGTGATTTACATGTGGTTATATGTGGTTTATATGGTTTATGTGGGTTATAGTTCAGATTTATACCCACCCAAAATATTTATACCCTCCCAAATCAAATTCCTGGCTACGCCCCTGGTGATCAAAGAAGTAGCAGATATGTTTGGGGCTGTTCAATCCAAAAACCTACTTATCAGCAAGAGAGACAGAGAGAACTTGCTCAAGGGGATGACGTGTGATACACCATGGCGTGATTTAAAGTGGCTTAGAAGACATTATTGCGTGTGTGAAAGCCACTAGGGGCGCTAACGGGGCTTGAACCTCGCTCCATCAGCCTACCGCTCTAGCGCCTAACCCACTCGGCCATCTTCCACCCCTAGATAGAATCGTAGGCGCAAACTTCTGTTAGGCCTCTAAGCTTCAGTCACTCCCCACACTTTTTGAGAGGCTACCATACAGTGGCTGGTCCCCACGGGGAACTCGGGGGAGTCCGTGCCCCCTATTGAATGCCTGGCCCCCTGTTAGGACCCTATACTTACTATTGCTATTCTATTCTACACGACGATTTATATAGCGCGGTACATAGCTGGGGCCAAAGTCAAGAGCGCTTTACAGAGAGCAATCGTACGATCGTTTAAAGAGGTGCGTTTTAAGTTTGATGGCGAACGACTCGAAGGAGGTGACCGCGGTCACCGAGTCCGGGAGCGCGTTCCATAACAAAGGGTTGCCTCGTGTCACGGATCTCTCCCCGAATTTCGGGGAGAGATCCGTGACACCAGGCAACCTATCAACATACGGTTGGTCCCCATGCTTAGAAGTTGCCACCCCAACGGCCTCCTACTTGCCAAATCCTGGAGCCGCCACTGCTACCATAGGGAACGGGGAAGGTATAGGGCTTGGGTATGATGTACTCTAGAGAGTGCTTCTCAAACTGTGGTCCGCGGACCGGTGCCGGTCCGCGAGCCCTTCTTTGCCGGTCCGCGAGCCCTTCTTTGCTGGTCCGCGACGTGAGTAGAGAAAAGTGAAAAAAGGTTAAATATTTTATCCGTTGAGGATTGTTTACAACTGTTTTAAAACGAGATTCTATAGCACACACATACACACACATACACACAATAATCATAAAACCTATATTTATATTAGAATTTATATTGAAGTGACATAAAATTTTCAAAAAATCCAAATTACAAGGAAAACATTTTTAAATGGCTTCGGTCTCTGGCCAAAAAGAAAATTGTATGCAGGTCCGCGAGAGCGAAAAGTTTGAGAAGCACTGCTCTAGAGTAGGCCTACGTTGTGCCAATGTGCCACCCTGTCCGCCACACCGGGTGCCTGTTTTGCTGTGGTTGACACAGATCGAGACGATCGCCAGCGACTTTCTGGAGGAGGCCAAACGCTTCGACTCGACCCTCTCGACGCTTCTGTCCGTCGGCGAAATAGTCCGCATCACGGACGACGGTCGGACGGATCTGGAACGCTACGTGACCTTGACGATTCCGGCTCCGTCTGGTATCTCCAGAGGTCAGCTTCACATCCTCACGTACAAGGAGGACAGCACCTGCGTTCCTTGCGTCTTCAGTTACAAGGTCTATCACGGATTCATCAGCATAAAGGCGTGGCACATAGCAGGGTAAGAGATATGCGCAGTGGCGTAGGAAGAGGGCGAAAAGGCGGTCCGCCCCGGGCGGGACGATCCTAGAGGTGGCATCTTGAGGGGTACACGCAGGCCCGTACGAAGTGGGGGTGCAGCTTCACCCCCTGGAAAAAAGTATGGGTGCAGCGAACCCCCTGGAAAACGAGGCTAGGAGTGCAGATCTGCACCCCTTGGAATTTTTGACTCAAAAATCTATATGGAATATGACCTTTTATGCTTGTCGACTCTAAAATATATAGGAAACGACCTTTTCTTGCCTTGTCGACTCAGACAACAAAACACCTCGCTTCGGAAAATCTGCACATTACCTTTTCCGACGGCTTGTCCGGCGCGAAAAAATGTGACAAAGAAAACACCTCGCCTGACGTTGACAAATGTCGAATAAAGAAATGTAAGGAATTTATAGACGAGAAACTCGTTAGTCGACGGCCGACGACTTTTTCTGGCGATGAACAGAATATTTTATTCTGTCCCGGGCGGCGCCAAGCAAAGTGAAGGCTTGAAGATTTTAAAACATAAAAACTAAATGCCTCCCGTAATTTTACCAGTGGCGTAACAACGGAAAACTAGGGGCGGATTTGGGGGGCCCGTATGGCCCCTTTGTGAAAATATTAATTTATAATGACAGCAACAAAAACAAAAACAGGGATGTCATTTGCGTTTGGGGCAAAAAAAGGTCAGCAGCCCCTAAAGCCCTAAAGGGTCTAATGTCGAGATAACCTAAAGTTAATCGGGGCTCAACCAAAAAAAGTCGTCAACTTTTTGGGAAACTTAACCCTAACCTCAATAAGTTATCTAGAAATGATAAATGATGTGGTGAGGACCTTTTTTTAATCGTTAGCTCGTCAGGGTTAAAGCGCAGCCATCAGGTGGAGACGATAACGCGACCTTTTTTTCACCTCAAAATGCTCGTCCTCGAAGGTGCTTCTTCAAGTTTCTGACAGAAAATAGTTGCATTGGGCCCTGGACTGTCAAAGATGCCCCCCCTCCGGACCCATGGCAAAACTGTCACGCTACGCCAATGCCCGTGACGTTGACAAATGTCGAATAAAGACTTCACCAGTGATTGTGGTCTTATGCGCCATTATCGGCAGATCCCTTTGAGTCCCACTCGTTAGTCGACGGCCTTATTTTGCTCGTCAGACTTTTTCTGGCCATTTGAACAGAATATTTTAAAACCCAAATTCCCCAAATTTCTGTTTCTTTTTGAAGAGGCCAAGCATTCGCCACGCCACTGAATATACAGCACAAGTGAAGGCTTGTCAAGATTTTAAAACATAAAAACTCAAATGTGACCTTTTCGATATTTTCAGATTAATTAAAAAACTACGCTGGTGGCATGCAGGCCTCACTGGAGGTTGCTTCAAGGGACTGTCTACCCCACTTGAACTGTTTTCACAGAATGAGACAACTGAGTCCCCATAGACAGCCAACAGGTGTACGGCTAACCTTGGACCATTACCCTCCTTCAAGAGAAACTTCATGACAAACTGCTGCAAATCCATGATTCTGGTACCCCCCTTTTTTTCAACAACGGCTAGCTTCTGATGAACCAAATTATTCCTAAACACACAGACAGATATATCAACCTAAAACAGGCATCACTAGTCTTAGCACAATTGTTTATATGTCAGGTAGATAACTTATTGAGCGCCCTCGTAAGTAATCGTAAAATCGTAAAAGGACTGACGAGCAAAAAAAGGTCGTCAACTTTTTGGGAAACTCGTCGAGTCGAAAAATTTTAAAAATTTAAAAATTTAAAAGAAAATTTTAGCCCCCAAGAAAAGTGTGAAATGACGCCAGAAAACTAGGCTATTGAATGTGGAGTTTTCACACAGTCATACAGTACTTAGCTTCCTAAATCACTTTAAATCACATTATTAGTTATTATTATTATTATTATTAGTAGTAGTAGTAGTAGTAGTAGTAGGTAGTAGTAGTAGTGGTGGTGGTAGTAGTAGTAGTAGTAGTAGACTACTACTGGTGGTGGTAGCAGTAGTAGTAGTAGTAGCAGTAGTAGTAGTAGCAGTAGTAGTAGTAGCAGTAGTAGTAGTAGTAGCAGTAGTAGTAGTAGTAGTAGTAGTAGTAGTAGTAGTAGTAGTAGTAGTAGTACTAGTAGTAGTAATAGTAGTAGTAATAGTAGTAGCAGCAGCAGTAGTAGTATGTGCTATCGTCCATATTTTGAGGGTTTATTTAATGGTGATATAGTCCATGTTTTTAAATGTTTGCAGTCAAATCTTGTCGTGATGTGAAGTCGCGAATACTGCGTTAACTGGATATGCATTCCAACAAAGCAACGGGGCTACTGAGCTTCATAATTTTGTTGTAAAATTTTAGATCATCTCATTAACAGATGTAATTGGCCTTATGATACTTTCTTTGCTCATTTATCCGATTGACAAACGCAGTTGCGTGATTTTGTTTTTTTATCCAGAAAAGGCGCTGTTGTAACGAAGTCCGGTGACAAATTCAAAGTCTGTCGGGCGATGGAACGGCTGCTCGAGTTTCTAGACAGACGCTCGAAAACATTCGGTTTACTTTGATAGTCGCTCGATCTACTCTAATCCGGTCTTGAGAACTTCTTTAGGTCTACTGCGCAGTGGCGGTTCTACGTGGGAGATGAGTGGGGATGCATCTCCCCCACCGGACTTCCGGACTTGTTTCGCTTGTGAAACCTATTTTTGGATAAAAGTCTAGTAAACCAGTGGCGTAGCGAGGGTACCGGAGCCCGGGGGCAAAGTGTACCGTTGGCGCCCCTAACACTGCTGACGAGCAAAAGAGGTCGTCGCACATGTTGCTTCTTCTTTATTATGCATTTCACTTACCTAAATACCCTATTATGGCATCCCCTCACCTCAGCGCCCGAGAGCATATGCCCCATTTGCCCCTTAGCTACGCCTCTGAGTAAAACTACGGACAAAAAACTGAGGATGACCCTTTTTGCTTGTCAACCTATTTTTCGGTAAAAGTGTAGTAGGCCTAAAAGTAGGAAAAAATCCCTTTTGTCAGCTTTTTCATCAAAGTTTATTGATTTTTTCCTTCTCTAACGCGACCCCCCACCAACAACCTATGGATTCATTTCCCACCCCAGCCCCCAAGAGATCGTGGAACCGCCACTGCTACAGCGTGCAATTACACTGGCGTACGGAGGTGGGGAGCATCAAGGCTTCTATAGACCGGCATTCTCGGGTCCTATTAGTGAGCCTGGGGAGCGTCGTGACTCGTTCGCTTTCGCAACGGGATCTGGACGAATACGCAACCGAAGAAATCGAGGGCAATATATCAGATTCAGATCTTGGTTTTTTGGAGCATACTTTCAGACTATACGACGGCAGTGTATCGTCAATCCCTCCCCAAATGAAAAATTGTTCAGCTTTTTTCACGAATCTGACTATACCAATCTAGGCGAGAATGGGCCTCGCCCCTGTGTTCCAATGGTAGATCAGCAAATCAACATAACCTCAGTCGTCACGAATTTATGGTGCAGGGTCTAATCATCCTGTTCTCTCTCTGCCAACTCATTGGGTTTGCACTAATCTCATGACCGTCAGCCGAGACCCGAATAGGGCCCGTCCTCTTCTGCCCTCGGCCCCTCATGGATGGGCTAATGTTAACGACCAAATATTAATTGGGGTTACCAGTGGTGTAGCCAGGATTTCCGGAAGGTTTGGTTTTTGGTTTTGACAGTGACCAACTTTGGAAAAATCCTGACAAGCAAAAAAACGTTTTCACCTCTAGTTTTTTTATCTGACAATCTGACAAGCAAAAAAGGTCTACAGCCAAGGGGAGTTTGACTTCCAAAGTCGCGTGAAAAAAATAAAATACATGGAGACTCATTAAAATTATTTTGTTTTCGACGTTTTTTTGCTTGTCAGCCTTTTCCGGCAAGGTTTATTAACATTAAGTGGGCAAAACACTAAGAATTACCTTCTTTCTCTCATTTCTTTTTTTAACTTTGCATCCTCCCCCCACCAATTTCCTATACATTTTTTCCATCCTCCACCAAGAATTCCTGGAACAGCCACTGCAAATGCCTGACAACGTTGAATACATTATTCAACGATATTGAACCAGCAGCATCACTAGAGCCCGGTGCGGTAATGCCATTGAAGCAGTGTCTATTCTAGACCTTCTCTGGGAAAAATTTCCCCCCAAAGTTTGAAATATTCCCCCCCCCCAATTTTTTTAAAAACATTTTGGCAATGTCTGCTCCCCAAAAATGTTAATCTCCCCCAATGTCTAGGTGGCTAGAATAAGCACAGCCATTGAAGTGTTGGGCAAATCAACAAGAAAATAACACAAGAGTCATGATTGCACAAGCGGCATCTTGACAAACAATGAAAAAGTCCAAGAAAAATTTACAAAAATTATACTGTACCTATTAAAAAATCAAATCAAAGGATAAGTCCTCTTGAAGTGCAGTGTTTAATGAACAATACCAAGCTGTTTCCAATTAGGTTTCATTCAAATAATCCTAAATTAACACAACTGATGCTATAACTAAAATTGATACATGGTAATTGAATACAATTGAATATCAGAAAAGCGTCTCTCACGTGAAGATCCATTTTGTTCAAAACATTACAAAATCAGTTCTGGGCTGATTACAGGTGCAACATCATCCTTCCTCAATATAAAAAAGAAAACAAAACAGAAAACTGGAAACAATCCTTAACGGGTGAGTCGAAACTGAAAACCATCAAATTCAAACACGGCACAAGTAACCTCTGCAATCATGATACAATCAGTGTTTATTCTAGCCACCTTGGCATGGGGGAGGGGTTTGAAATGTTTGGAGGGACAAGGTCTGAGTCTCTACACTTTTGGAGGGGAAATTTCCATCCCCCAACCAATATATAAAAAAAATTTTTGTGGGGGGAATTTTAAAAATTTGGGAGGGAAATTCCCCACCCCCTCCCAGAGAAGGCCTAGAATAAACACTGATGATAGGATCACTACTCAGCAAAACTGCAAGCAACACTTAATTCCATTTGAATTCAACTAACAACAAAATGCACCTGAATACTATCTTCAGTTTGCTACCAGATCTATGAAAACAGAAAATATCTCTTATACATGCGCACAGATAAAGATATACACAGATTGTTGAAAGCATATACTAAATTCTGATGAAATTTACATAAAACTGTTCACTCTGCTAAATCATGCAACTTTTGGTAAAGATTGAGGACAAACAGGCAATTTACATGAAACCTTAGCATAACCCAGAAAGCTCTGTACATTTCATGCTGACTGCATTATAAACCACTTCAAACTACAATGTTAACAACGATCGAAATTGTCATTTTAAAAGTCCCAGTTGAAAACTGTCTCAAGACAGTAAGGTTTTTCCATCCATCAGAGCTGTAACAGCTCGACTTGAGCTCCTTCCAAATGAAATACAACAAGGGCAGAATTTAATTACCGGCCGGTAACAGAGAATAATACTAGACTACAGGCATGATGCAAAAGCAAACTGGTACCAAAATTAAAAGAATTTCACAATTAATATCATACAAGCACACAAAGCATTTTACTGCTGCTGTGGATTTTACAGGGTTTTTATTAAATCCCCAAGATAAGAGTGATACCATCACCAGGCTGGACACTCCTATCATTTTCAGAGTATTGGTATAAACTAGAAAGTTTAGAAAAATGGTAGAAACTAGAAAGTGGATAAATAGATTGGTCTTGATAGACTTCCCATTTCACCACTATACCTTTGTGTCTCTATTTTTGGAATAGTGGGCTCAAAGTGGAGCTACTGTTGACAACTTTACTACATACTACACAGGATGGTTTACTCTGCTCATTTCGTTGCTTTTGCTTTCACCAATAATTCTCACCTCAGATTTGCTAGTATTAACTTTTAATCTCTCTGATTATGTTTTTCCCCATTACATAATGCTAACTATATCAGTTAGTTCTTTCTTAGCACCTGCCAATAAATCAAAATCATTTGCATATAACATTCCCCAGACTGTATCTCACATCTTTATTTACTGACATCCAAGAAAATAATAAACAAGACAGATTAAGATCAAGCATTGGTTTAATGTCACCAGAACAGTCAGCCAATGAAATTTCTTGAAAATTATTTTCCTTAAAATTAGTCAGCCAATCATTGTTTCCCAAACTGTGGGTCGCGACCCTAAAGTGGGTCGCAGGGATCAGTCTAGAGGGTTGTGGTGTAGGGTGAAATTAGATTCAGAAGTGCCATTTTCTAACCAATATTCCAAACCACAATTTCTCAAGTTTTGAGAGTTGCAAGTAGGCTTAGGTTTTAAGAAATTTATATGCCTGCAATCTTCCATACACTGCTCACCTGTATATTAAAATGATTAGTGTTTTATCCAATTTTAGTTGACAATAAGTTTGCAGGGTCGCTGCATGTTACAAAGTCGCTGAAGTGAGTCGCACAGTTCCAAAAGTTTGGGAAACCCCTGGCCTATAGCACTTAATTAATCTTATTTCGCAAAAATGCAAGGAACGCATATTCCAACCATTTTGCTCTGAAACAATAGGGAGGCTCTCGTTGACACAGGTTGAAGCGTGGTGATTAAGCGATTTTGTCATACTCTTAGGATTTCTAAGATGCATGATAAAGGTATGTTCTTGGCAAAATTTTAAGGAAAATAATTTTCAAGAAATTTCATAATCCATTTCTCTCATTTTGTCTTATTTGGCAAAAATATGAATAATTCTGTCTAATATATTTGCATATTTTCATTCAAAGTGAATCAGAACTTTTATTTTGCTATTTGTTCAAAACTCATAAGATTCTTTTCAACTAACGTTCCCCAGAATGGCCTAAAGCATTTTAAAGATATTACATGCTATTATTAGGGTCGCGGCACGTTACAAAACCGCTGAAGTGGGCCGTGGCTCCAAAATGTTTGGGAAACCCTGATCTACACCATTATTTGTTCTTATGCTGTGTGTGCATCGTAGCACTTGGTCATCATTACTTCAACCAATCATATTTTTACTTTGGATTTCTGCAATGCACATATTTACAACTTCATAACACTCTATCAAACACCTTTTCAAAGTCCAGGGATGTGCAGTAGAGGTCTCAAAATATTGCACACAACACAAATAAGCTGCAATTCAAACTAAATTCACTAATCACAATAAATCAGTCATAGACTACTCAGATAATAATGTCTTCTCCACAATACAGCTATTGAAAAGACATAGCTTGGCGAAAAATCTAATCTCCATCTATATTATGCCTACAGGAGACAGATATGCTATTTCTAAGCGTACGTACAGCCACAAACAATACAATTTCTAAAGATCAAATGGCATGATGGGAACGCATTACTATTAGCTTAATATTACTCAGAAGTAACGACATTCTGGGAGATAACAAGCCTGGATCACAGCCCACGAGACCCTAAAAATAACAGGTGATAATTTCTTATGTCAATCGTGAATATAACTTTCATTCTCAATACAAAATAACTAGCCTAGAATCATTTGGTCAGACTAGAATTTATTGATAAATTCACAAAAAAACTGCAAACTCTTAAAATGGATTCAAAACAAAAATACCGATGTGACAAAATGATCTTACAATGCAAATCACCAAAAACACTATCAAATTATCATCTTATAATACCATTGTCATTTTAAATAACAATAATTGGAAGCACCACTAGAAGTAATACACTTTTTGATACTCTTCCATTAATAAATGTGTGAAGCCAGTTAGTAAGAAACCCTGGATCAGAGAAACCAGAAGAGCAGAGATTTCACAGCCAATTTGTTACAAGAATTAAAATCAAAGCATTCCTTTCAGTTCACAGCAGTTCCCTTCAGGTCAAAAATTTATAAACTCAATCGCAATAACTCTAAGACATATGTGGAGCAAATGCAAGTGAAAAGGCCACAGAACCCAACCATCAGCATAGAAACTGTTAAAGGAAAGGAATACAGATATGCAACATCATTGGACTTTTATGCACAAAAATTGTATAACTTGTGACATCAAATACAGTCCAAAGTCTACGTGTAAACAAACTGCTACAACTCCAACATAACATCATCGGCATCCAGCACGCATGATCGTGGCAGTATGCTTGATCAGCAAAAGCACTCAACTCTGGTTTGCCATCCTTTGTAAAGAAATAATTTCACTGGCTGTCGCCCGCCGATCGTCGTCACTCGTCGTCAGTATCTTCGTCGCTCGACAACGGACCGGCAGCAGACATACACGAAGACGCAACGACCGAGGCCGACTTCACCATCCGGGCGAGGCTGCGGTAACGCTGCAGCCATTCGTCGATCATCTGACGAAGGAGGATCGGTGCATTTGTCAGGCGCTGTTTAGCGACGAGAAGACCACCCTCGGTGAACAGGCAGTCGAGCCAATCGCGAAGCAGAGACTGCTCATGACCAATCTAAACAAATGAAGAAAATAAAGTTCTGTATCCAAATCTTATTATTACTGTCTGAATTCGAATTTTATTACAGTTTGCAATAATTATAACAATGTTTGATTCTAACTTTCCCCTAAGAAGCTCTCTACTGCCAAATAAATACTTTAATCAATTATATCCTAACAAAACATGAAAAGTGTCTTTCCAGCTAAATATGGCACTTCACCCAAGTTCATAAGAATAGGCTGATTTTCTTCACAAAGTCATCCCTGTCAATAAGGTCACTTATCTAAGTGTAACATTACATCACATTTGTCTCTTGAAAGACAAAAATTAAATCAAATTTAAAGCAGATCCTTATACAGATTTCAACATATTTCATGCTATAACAAAAATCCCTATTTCTTGCTTTGACAAAGCTAAAGCTTCATAGAATTCAATAATATGCAAGTGCTGAGAAAGAATCATAAGATCAATTGCAAAACTATCTGCTGCTTTTAATAGCTCATTGAATTTACTAGGAAGGGGCCAAATAATTGCTTCGTATTCACATCGGGGCCGAATAGTGTGACAAATAGTCTATTTGTATACGTCCAAATAGTGCTGATCAAAATGAAAACGAATAGTGGTCATGTGACATTCAAAATTTGCACATGGCCTGTGCGTGTTTTGTTTGTTTAAAGATTAAATTCGTCGGCTTCGTAAATTCAAGTGCCGGTAAAAATACACTTGTTTCTACTGGCCAGCTTTCAAGTAGCGCTGTGAGAATTTAATATTCATGCCACATGCACTAAAAGAATAATTCTGTTCATTTCCGCTATTCTTATTACGTATTTGATGATTCATAAGTTATAATAGTAGTGCACAGCACTATTGCTGACTGCAATATGGTGACTTGCAACGGAAATGGCATCGTGCACACTATACACTATTCCTATTCGTATATGGCATTCGCCGAATAGTGAACCAGACTATTCGTATTCGTCCGAGCAGTTCAAAACTCCTATTCGGCCGAGTCCTAGAATTTACATCTGTATGCATATGAGGATTACGATCCCTTTGAAGGAGGCTGCAACTTGGAAAGCTATACCATGAACTAGGCAAGAACAGAACAGGCCCGCTGAGAGAAATTCCGGGCCCCTGTGCAGAATAAAATTTCTTGACGACCTTTTTTTTTGCTTGTCAGTAATTTTCATGCCAGGCTCCCCTTTGCTCGCCGGGCCCCCTCCTCTACTTTAGTCTTTATTGTTAATTATATGTATTCATCATGGGCCTGGGCCCCCCCAGACTGCCGGGCCCTGTGCAGTTGCCCCCCCCCATGCCCCCTCATCTCGGCGGCCCTGGAACAGAATGACAAACTTTGAAAAGGATGTCCTATCAAGATCTTACTTCTGATGACTGAAGGAAATGAATGGGCAAAACTTTGCCATCAGAATCAACAAGTGGAAGATAAGCCACTGGAACGTCATCCTCATCATCATTGTTGCTAATGTTTGCCTGTGCACCAATGTTGCCAAGGACATCCACTTCCATTGGCACCAGTGCTGAAAAGTGACCTCTTGTGTAGCCGAGCGCTATCGGGTTGCGCCAACAAAATGACTGTTCCCAGAACAACGGCAGATAAACCCCTAATAAGATCATCAATTTAATTACAACTACAATTACAGTAAATAATAAGAATAATAATAACAACAATAATAACAACAACAAAAATAACAACAACAACAATAATAATAACAACAACAACAACAACAACAATAATAATAATAATATACAATGTCTCGTGGCCATTTGTCCATTGTCAGCAATTTCAAATTACAGAGGGAAACTAATGGAGGATATTTCATTGTGTCAGTTGACTGCCCCGGGCCCCGGGCAGCCCCAAAGAGGGGTCTAAGCTAGGGTTAGGTTATTTCCCTAACTTTTAACCCTAATAACCCTAACCATAGAACGTGCTGGACGACCTTTTTTTTTTTTGGTCAGGGTAAAAAGAGGTGATGACGGATTTTGCAAATCAGCTCAAAACTTTGGGGCCCCCATGGCAAAGATGCCCCCCGGGCCCCCAAAAGTCATGCTACGCCACTGAACATCACGCACAACATACTGTGGGTAGCAACTCCGAGATATCATTCAAACACACATAGGCAATTCAGGCCTATGTGACATAAATTGTTACCAGAAAGTATAGAATTACTATCATCATAATGATAGAACTTTGTCAATCACATGGTAAAGAGGTAATGAAGGTCATCTCATGTCTTTGGTCTGTAAAGTATGAGCAAAGTCTCATATACTGTTACTGGTAACTGGTATTAGCAATAAATTTGAAGAAATTGATACCAGACTTTTGATTAAATTCAAGTAAGCAGAAGCCACATTCCACTAAATTAGCAAATAAGTAGGTAAGTAAGCACTGGTATCAGTCTATACAGTATATGTTCTAAGGTGAACATTCTTCAGTAAATATCTTACAAGAAAACAAAAAATATTTGCTTAGCCATAAAATTTGCATCTATCAATAATTGTGAGCAAGGTCTCTGCCAACAGGATTTGTGAAATTATAGCTCAGAAGCCTACATGTATGAAATAATAAAAAAGAGTTTCAGTACAGCTGCTGGTATTTCAACATTTATCTACTCTTCACAAGTTCAATATAAATACACAAATACTCAATTTTAAAAATTTCTTTCTCAAATAATAAAAGTTTAACCTTGAAACCGTGCCAAGCCAATGTTGTCACCATGGTAACTCTTGACATACTTGATTCCATATACTATGATTGGCCGTCGGAGTATGTGAGCAAGTGCAAAAATGTGCACTTGCTCCAATGAAGCACCTAATGAAACATAAAGAGATTCATCTTCTGCTGAATAGAGATGATGCAAAAAAACAAAATGCATGCTGGAATAAGTTATAAACATCATTCATTGACAGAATAATATAAAAAACAAAAAGTATCATCATCATTAGACAATTAACAGAACATTAAGAGCAAGTTTCATCATTGTAGTAAGCAAAAAGTAGCAATGCATTTTTTACCAGGTTGACTGGCAAGGCTTAGGAGAATGCCCCAGTCGTGCTCACACTGACTCTCCTCCAAGCTGAAATTCAGCATCTGCGCTTCAATAGATTCAGTTTCCTTCCAGCGTCGATAGAACCTAGCAAGACCATCGTCAACTAACAGGTCACAAGAAATCAACAAGTTCCAAAAGATGATTAAAAGATTCATTGTGCCCTTGCAACTAAAGATGAGTTGCCAACAACCACACAAGCAATAAGAGACAGTGCAACAACAGAATATGGTAATTTACTCAAATGAATTGTTAGGCACAATTGTTGAAGCAATGCAAAATCAGTAAAACAGTTATTTTGGAAATAATTGCTGGTTTAGATGATCAGTCAAAATACTGAGCTACCATAAGAGTTGAGCATAGCTAAAAATGCTGTGATCACAATTTATAATAACAACATATCCTCAGAAATTTCAGCAACAGCACAGAGGAAATAGTCCTAAAATACCTCAACAAAGAAAACCATACTGCAATGTCCTCAGTAATGGAACCATTTCAATTCCTAAATATCAGCATTCAGCATATGAATCTCCATTAAGAACTTTTAAAAGGAACCACTTGACAAGAAAAAATTCAAAAATATAAATTTTGGTTAGTTTCTTTTTTTATATAATAATCTAATACACACAGCATTGCCCCTTCATTCATGCTGTCAGCAAGGGCGCGTCGCAAAGTGTTGTCTCGATCCATAATGCCCCATGACGCCTGCAGCACGGAATCGAGAAGACAATCTCCAGCAGTGCGGTTCCACAGGGGGTAAAGTCGACTGCCCAGTCGGTCGGTGATCTCTGAGCTCCAGTTAATGACGGGTTCGTCATCTTCAAGCTCTGAAAAAAATTGCAAAAACACACTTACAACTGCCTGTCAAACTATTCTTAATTAAGAAGGTTTTCGTAACTCCACCTACAAATCACAATTCAGATGTCATAACTCCTTTTGTAAGACCTCTTTGAGACTTTTGTCCGATGCCCCAATGATGACAAAAGTGGTAATTGAAATATTTATTAAAATCAAAAGAAACACGTCTAACGGCGATGACGTCCAGACAGCAAGTGTTCTTGTCAGTAGCCGAACTTTTGGTCACAGGACTTTTGGTCATAGGACAATTGGTCACAATTTCTGAGTCCACTTTGGGCACATGAACTCTTGGTCATAGGACAGTTGGTCACATGGACTTTTGGTCACAAACTGATGTTGATAGAACATAAAACAAGTTAGTGACACCTTGCCAAAAGCCTTGGGAACTGACAGATCTGTACACTCTTGATTCCCCACTGGATCCTAAATCTATATGCAAAGATTTGATTTCAAAGACCTCAGGAAGTGATAACTCTTGAAATAAGCATTACAACTAGAATTGAATACCTTGCTAAATGTCCTGAGTCCCAAGTGTCCATTACATAATCATTTATTACCTAATCGGTGTGACCCAATTACCTTGCTCCATCACGGTATATTGTCTTCCCCTCGTATGTATGTGCATTGTGCAAGTAGTCAAATATGCCTTTCGAACCTGAATATTACTATGCCAAGAATGTGGACATTTATCGTTTAAATATGGCAGTAACCTGAAAATTATGGACTTTTTATCTGTAAACATTGTGTCATATCATTTATCAACAGCTGTTTGTGACCAAAAGTCCGCACGACCAATTGTCCTATGACCCAAAGTCTGTGTGACCAAAGTGCACCGAGAACTTATGACCAATCATCCTATTACTAAAAGTCCTAGATCATTCTTGGCCTATTGAATATTGACCTGTGATGTGCTAAGACACTCTATCTTACACATCTATTAGACCCCTGCACGGGCCGACTTATGCCAGCCCGGCCCGGCCCGTCACTCTTTTGGCCCGGCCCAGCCCGTTTCATTGTTTTCCCTTTCAGGCCCGTTTTGGCCCGCCAAATTTCAGGCCCAGCCCGGCCCAACCTGCTCATTTGCGAGTAAAATTTGCAACCATAACTTTTGGAAAATCAGTCGACGTTTTAATACCAGTCTTTTTACTACAATTTAGTGTATACTGCAAAAACTCATAATCCAACAAAAATGCAGCCGATCGATACAGTTTAAGAATTAGAATGCAAAAATAGTATGTTCTCAATGGTATCAGTGTCCAATGGCAGTGCGATACTGTGAAATGGTTGCCCCAGCACATATCCAAATCTGACTCCTTACAGGATAGACCAGAATCACTAGACGGAGCTATTAAAGTCACACTAAATACTGTATATAGCCAAGTAAGCCGACTAACAATCGGCTTGCTTGCTTAGTACTACCTACGAGTGGAGGGGTAGCGATTACTAATCGCCGATTAGGGATTAGGAATAAAGGACAACAATTATTATTATTATTATTATTATTATTATTATTATTATTATGATTATCGTATGCTTCAAGTGCTGAAAGAAATCAGCCATTTGACTGCGACATCATTTGCTGAGTGTAATGTCTGAATACCACCATCCTAGAGTCTTGTTATCGGACAAGAGTCAACTATGTGATTCATAGGACAACAATGAACCATCCGTAAAGTTAAACCGGAAAGAATTGGCAAGTTCCATTGATCGAGGGTTTCTTAATGAGTTGAACAGAAGATCATACGATGGCCCGGCCCGTCACTCATTAGGCCCGGCCCGTTTTATTTGACAATCTTTTAAGCCCGGCCCGCGGGCCGGGCAGCCCATGCCCGTGAGAGCTCTAACATCTATCTTACCCAGAACAGTAAAACTTATATAAGTTTTGTCAGCATTACATATGCACAGCTTAAGTTAATGGCTTCAACTGCAGTTTTATAAGATGCTGTGTATTGGCAACAAATTGAATAGAACTGTTGACCAAACCCTTCTGTGCATTGTCGTCTAATAATTCTTCGAACAACTGCTTTCGAACTTCATTTGGCAAATCTTCTATGTCTGCAAAAAGACAAAAATGAAATCTAATTGACGTATTCGCAAAAATAGCACTGTCCAGTTATTGCTATAGACAAATGGCATCATTCAGCCATTGCAAATTGCTGCAATTTAAAGTCATTGTGATCTTGCATTGCACATGCATCATAATCAATATACATTAACAAATGTATGCTATTTACTGTACTGAATAATAACCAGAAAATGCCAAGGTATTTCTCAAGCAGTTATTGTTTTGCTGAAGAGGTTTTCCATGAAGTCTATGATCACTCACGACTAACTAATTATGAACTGCCTTGAAGATAGAGCAATAGCTAATTTAAACTTTAATCATACACAATGAATTCACTGATACATACATCTACAAATAGGCTGGCAAGTAAATGTCTTAGTAAGTTTTCTAGGCCTAATTATTCCCAATTGATAATTCCTGAAAAATTAAATGGTAAAAAGTAAAAACTGTCACACAAAGGTTTGACAAAATTGACCGAGCGCACCTGCTGGCAGAGCAAAGGTGGAATAATCAGTTAGAAAGTAGCAAGGAAAATCTCCTTTCCGCTGCCTGACTGCTCTCGAAATGTCTCTCATAATCTCGGCCGCAATGTCTGGAGCCATATACGAAGGCACTCTCTTCCGTGCCTTGCTCACTGCCTCAGGTGCAGCTAGAAGCGATGCCAGAATATCTTCTCGATGAAACCGGATTGCCAGGTGGATCAGGGTGTGGCCAGGTGTAAAGGCGCTTGGGCGGCTTAGAAGATCGCTTTCATTCTGCGTGATCTGACGTGTCGGCTCTCCGCCAGCAGCAAGATACGCTTCAACTCCGTGAGTATCACCATCAACAACTCCTTGGCAGGCGTTTAACCAGAGCCAGTCGAGATCACGCATGCGGTTCCGAAACTGGCGTAACCTGCGATCGTCCTTCTTGCCGACACGAACGTTCTTCGAGAACTCTGGACAGATATGCTGTTGATAAATGCTTGGCGAAGCCATGGCACCCCCTGTGTTAATATGCTCTATGCTGTCGTTAAGATTATGAGTCGAGGAAGCCGGAGATCGTCTTTTAGATGCCAGCACACCACCGGCTCTGTTCAACTCATTCTCAGCAACAGGCGATCGCTCTTTCTCCGACGAGGACGGTCTTGCCGACACGTTGTCCTGCCGCAGGCGCGGCATTCCACACAGGACACACTTCAGTGAAAGCATCCAGTTTTCATAAGTACAGCTTCTGCACGGCCATTTGTTCGGCTGCATCTGTGCCATTTTATTCCTGCGGCAACAGCTCGATTTTTATCATTATTTATGGCCTTTGCCGCTTCTGGTGAACTGTTTGAATACGTGCCCGACCCTGCTATGTTAACGTCGACCGACAGTGGCTGGGTGGGGCTGATCATTGCCGCAGAACGAGGCCTCTGAGTCAGGCACTGAATGCATTTTGTTGCCTTCGGCCAGTTGAGATAAGTGCATGTCTGGCAGGTCCATTTCTTGCTCGAATCATGAGCCAACTGTTGGCTCGTGAATGACGTGGAATGGCTAGAACATGGTCCCATTCCTCTGGATACACTAGTGGTGCCATCTTGTAGATGTCTTGCTCAACTGGGACATCTTCATCGATGAACTGGGGAGGCTTTGGTGCACGACACAGGACGCATTTCTTTGTCGCTGGCCAGTTCTCGTAGGTGCAGTACTCACAGGACCACTTGCGACTTACAATCAAGCTTTCCATTTTACCCGAGATCTGTCACTATCAATGAAACATATATTAGAATATCAAAAATATTTCAAGTAATACATACAGCCATAAAACACTACTCAACTTTCTGTAAAAATTTAAACTAAAAAATTTAAAACATCAAGGAGCAACTGCATGGTATATGCTGCCATGTTTAAAAAGTTCACTCTGATCCAGCAAATAATGTAGCATACACATAATGCACCAATTATTACCAACACACATGTACAATGCACAGGAAATCGTTGAGGTAAACCATCAGTACTACCGGTAGTTGCAGATGCTATGTGCAGTTTATGCGCAATATAATATAACTGAGTTTCAAGTGGTTTGCCAGGATCAAGTCTGTGTTAGAACCAGTACAACTATTTCATTTGACTCTTCAGCCCGAAGTCAAACTTCATTGTTACCACTTTCACATTCGTAGTCACAGTGGAGTCTTGAAATTAAAAAAACACAACTTGTTGTATTTAATTTGATACCAGAACTCATAATGAATTTTAATACTAATTCTATCATGAATGTAAATGCACTCAAGTTAATCCAGTAACTACACACATGCCCAATCTAGTAGTGCTCATGCAGTTGCAACATTACTATTATATCACTTGCCTTTACAACATGCTCATACTGTTTTATAATTCAACTCATTCTTCTGTCACATACTCAAGCCTTTAAAAAATATTTTTCTGTATATCAGAACTTTTTTCTTAAACAATTTTGTGCAATATCAATGGGGACCAGTATGGTGCACCATAGGAAAATAATCTCTCAGGTAACAATAACCAATTAATTTGTAGATACAGTCCAGCTTTGACAGAACACACTGGTTGGGAGACAAACTTTGAGAGACCGTATAAAATTGAAGCAAGTGAAAACAAAGCACTGAAATAACCCATGAATATCCAAAGCAGGTCACATAATATTCATAATTTACCCCCAAAATCATGTTTGAATAAATAAACAAAGGTGAAATCATCTGTATCATATTTATAATAAAAATTGGTTAAATACTATAATGTTCTGTGAAGAATGGAACAATTTCTTCTGTTATTTTAAGCTGAATTTTGTTTACAAATAGCAAACTCGTAGATTGAAATTGCAGAAGGATTCTTATAGTGTTTGACTGCGAAAAATTGTTGAGTTTGTATCATAATCATGGTAATTGAGTGCAAAATCATGATGGACCACTTGTGGTTAACTGTAGACCAATGAGTTTGACTGTGATTAATTCTGGAAAGACCTTCCAACAAAAGCTCTTAGATCACTTGGCAGGACACAGTACTTTAAAATCCACCTTGCTTATTGTTCAGATCTTCTGGAAGAGATTTATGAAAAATTAAGTGAAGGAAAAACAGTCAACGTAATATATTTAGATTTCACGATAGCATTCAACATTCGAAACATTGTATCCAAGCAAAGAACCAATTTTAGATGAAAGACAGCGATTTTAAGCATTGCCCAATGCAAAGAGCAGCCAGGATGATTAATCAATGTCAAATATTAATCTGCAAAGAAAAGGCATGACTTTGTGGATTGACTGCTTTGGGTAAAAGGAGAGCATGGATTGACTTAATAGACATAATTATAAGATACAGTCCAGAGTTAATATATTGCTCTTCAATACAATGCAAAAACTGTTATAATACAAGTTGAATGTTTCCCAAAACAAAACTGTGACAATATGTTCTATTTCAGTATGGCTAAGAAGTCAATATGATTTCTGGCAATTCATTTAGAGTGACAAATGGTTGAGACAATCCAAGATAGTGAGCAGAAGGCTAAGCACCCTGCAATAGAAAAGAGATATGCTACAACATGTAAGCATACTTAACAAGTTTTTCAAACTCATTCCGTCTGTGGTATGTTGCTTGATGTACCTATGAGTTGGAGAAGGATCTGTCCAAATGTACTCAAAACCACTGTGATCTGAAAACACTTTTACTGTCCTCTTTGACATTAATAGCCAACTTACTTCTGTAATTCTTAATGCAATCGATTACATAAAAATATATGCACAAATATTCTGTCAAAATTTCATTCTCCAGAAAATACAAATCACCACCAAAGCTAAAAATAATCCATATAAACACTTCAATAAAGAGAATAAAACTAATATAACTCTTATAAAGCATCTGCCTCTCACTACTAAACAACAAGACAACCTACAGAAAATCATGCTGGAATTTTTCTATTTTTACCTTAACTAATTAATCATTTGACGAAAACGTTAAAAGACTGAGAAATTGAAATTCTAATTTCGTTTACATGTCGGGCATACCCACTGTTCTACGAGTATGCCGTTATAAACAACCTCGTGCGTCGCAAAATCTGCATCCCGATATAACTGTTAAACACAGTACAATAAAAATGAAAATATTTAAAGGTCATAGCATAGAGAAAATTCAAACAATAACTATAGACACCATTGTGGTGGATTGTAAACAACCTTCGTTCAATAAAATGCAACCATATAAAATACAAACAGCAAGATGGATCGGCGAAAAAAATTCCCACTCACGGTTTCTGGATCAACGGACGTCTTCGAAAGACATTTACAGAAAGAAAAGTCTAATTTTCTGCAATCAATTATCGTTTTTCAATCGCCATCATAATAATTAAACTCGACAACATAGACAATGGTCAAGTCTTAAAGTCAACGCTAGAGTGTCTAAAGTGGGCGGAGCTTATTTATTATGGACAGTCTAAAATACTGAAAATTGTATTCAAGAGTTGAAATTAAAGATTTTGACTTCTACAAATATAAAAATATGTTTAACTAACTCAAATAGAATCTATTGCTCTACTCTTAAATGGTTCTTAGGTGTCAAACGAATGTCATTAATACTTGACCATCGTCAACACACGCATCCGCCATTGTTATTTAGAGTTGTAAACAACATTAGATACGCGACAAAATATTTGAGATTGATAATATAAAATTTAAGACAATATTTATACTCTATTCAAATTTATATGCATGTAATTTAATGTTTTCCTATTGAGGTTACTTTTTTTAGATTAATGCAGAAAAGAAGTGCAAATTCAATAAAAACAATTATTATGCTTCATGCGATTGCTCTTTTCGACTGTGATTTCCTAATTGCGAAGGCGTAAAAATGTAGCACTCAATTTAGGCATTTCTTTCATTTTTTCAGGAATTTGACAAATTTCTACGGAATTAACTAACAACGAAGAGAAGTGTAGGGGTTCACGAATGATATCCAAGATTCGCACTTTAATTTTAAAACCATAATTTAACTGGCCTTGATAACTGGATAAAGGTGTTTCGCTGTGGGGTTTTTTAACACTAGAGAGATCTTACGTAACCACTTGAAGTCCATTTCTAACTATTATAGGCAACAACAATTTGTAACTTTATTTACGCTGTCGATTTGCTGCAATATGCTTATATTTCCAGATTTCACAGAGCTATTTTAGCTATCGACTGTTGATCGAAATCTTCATTAAAACGTAGCTTGGAAATTTAAGCCAGAGGTTCCCAAACTTTTTTGATCGTGGACCCCTATTTTGTTTCCAGCTTAGCTCGCGGACCACATTATTTAACAAGAAAGTGACAAGAAAAAAAGATTATCATCAATATGATCCTTCCTAAATGTAGTGACAAGCAAAAAAAGGTTGTCTGGGTTAGGGCTAGGCCTAACCCTAACCCTAAATATTTTGGGAGGCTCTCGCGGACCCCCTCCGGTTCGCGGACCACAGTTTGGGAACCGCTGATTTAAGCAACTCACAAAACTACAAGATCACTGTGACTCTACCTCTTATGATTTTCAACCTTCACTCAGTCACTCATTCGCATAACTTCTCCCTCTGTTGCCATTAAATTTGAGATATTCGTCGAACATAGAGCTATCTTACTTACTTTGCAAACTTCCTCACACCCCAGTCGCCCAGCGTTTTTGCCTTTTATTTGGTGGGAGGATTTGTAGTAAATTTGTGGCATCGCTACCTTAGGTAATTTTGCATAAATTTTCGTTGATATTTATATTTATCGTGGCGATGTAGAGAAATTATAGCTTTTCAAACACTGGAATCGAAGAATATGGGCAACTCAAATCAGAATCGTCGCCTTCAAGGTAGTGCTCCCTAGTTACCGAAATAGTACATTTGAGGACTTATATTACTATCGTCATCATTATTATTACTATTATCATCATCATCATCGCTACTACTTCTGCTGCTGCTACTGCTACTACTAGTTTAGGTAAGCGTTGGGACCGGCGTCCCCACCGAAAGTACAGGTCTAGCACAGCGCCCCCAGCCTTGTGGTGCCGTTTCAAGCCCCTAGTGCTGCCGTTTCAAGTCTTCAAAATTATTTGGCCGGTCCCAACTTCAACCAACGGATATTACGTTTGTATTGTTCGTGTGTAGTAGTAGTAATAGTAGTAGTAGTAGCAGTAGTAGTACTGCTGCTGCTACTACTACTACATTTCTCCATATCTATTCTTATTATTATTATTATCGAATGCTTAATGTGCTAAATGATGTCAGCCATTTGATTGCGACATTATCAGCTGTGTGTAAAGTTTGTAATCCACCGTCCTCTAGCCTGGTTATAGGGCAAGAGTCAACTAGGTACATTGTTTGAATGACACCGCAGGGGCACAGGTTCAGTCAGTTAATCCCCATTTCTGATGACAGTAATTGCAGTGTCCCTGTCCAGTTTGAAAACGGTTTAACAGACACCACAGGTGACGAGGCAGCGTGTCAAAGCCTGGTTGTCGGATAGCGGGATCTTGAC
This sequence comes from Metaphire vulgaris, assembly GCA_018105865.1. Classification (NCBI taxonomy): domain Eukaryota; kingdom Metazoa; phylum Annelida; class Clitellata; order Crassiclitellata; family Megascolecidae; genus Metaphire; species Metaphire vulgaris. The sequence goes on from CM030843.1 coordinate 10,938,285, forward strand.
CAATTGGCAGTTGATCACCTGAGCCGACTCCCAGTCAAGTCTCCACTGTCTATCGACATCTGAGGGAACCTTGTTAAGCTGCAGAGGATGGCGTGATTTCAATCGGTGATTAGGAGGGTTGGACAGGTCTCGAAGAGTGGCAGGTCCTCACGGTCTGCTATCTTCGATAGAAATCTGTCCACTGCAGCTTCCGTCGTAAGTATGGTGGTTGGATATTTGACAGAACTGGCAGCCATTGGAGCGCTGTTGGGCGCAGGTTCCGGAGACAAGTCTCATGGCTGAGTGCAGCTTCCACCGCCTTTGTGTGCGAGGAGCGATACCAGGCGGGACAGCAGTATTCGCGGCTGAATAGCAAAGTGAAAGTGCAGACTGTCTCAGAGTAGCGGCGTTTGCTCCCAGGAGGAACCGGCTAATTTTGACAGGAGGTTTGTCCGGGTTCTGACTTTGCCGCCAACTTTGAAAGATGTGTTTTTGAAGCTAAAGTTCGATCAAGAGTAACGCCAAGATATACAGGGAATGGGTCGTACTTCAATTGTTTCCCATCCATATGAATTTTTAGCTCGTATTTTGCTTTTCTGTTGTTCAAATGAAATACACTTTTTTTTATTGGCGTTTGGTTTAAATCGCCATTTTTGCAGTAGTCTGAGATCCGCTGTGTGTCGATAGTTAGCTGTTCTTCAAGTTCCTTGAATGTCTGGGCTTGAACGGCAAGGCCCGATGTCATCGGCGTAGCCGTATTTCCTGCTAACTGTGTCAGGTATATCATTTAGATACAGATTGAATAATATAGAGCTAAACTGATCCCTGTGGAAGGCCATTTTTCTGACATCTCCATGAACTTATGTCATCTCCCATATGAACTCAAACTGTCGGTCACGGAGAAGTAAATCCACGACGACGAACGAAATCCATGGTTGAAATTCATCGAGAGTTTGTAACGTGAAACCGGCATGCCAAACCGTATCAAAGGCTGCTGTCAAGTCCAAGAAGACAGAGCCTGTCTTTAGGCGCTTCTGATAGCCATTTTCTATGTATGTTGTAAGTGCAACAACCTGATCACAGGTGCTGCGACCTTTTCTGAAGCCAGCTTGAAACGGGTTTAGTATGTCGCCTACCGATGTGGCGATGTGATTCAGTAGTAGTCTCTCGAATAACTTGTAACAGACGCTGAGTAGCGAGATTGGTCTGTAGCTTGCCGCAAGAGTTTTGTCTTTTCCTGGTTTTTCGATGGCAATGACCTTTGCTTTACGCCAAATCTTTGGAATATTGTTACTCGTTATGATTTTGTTGAAGAAGGTTAGTAGCCATTTGCATGCCTTTGGACCCAAATTTTTAGAAACTCAGGGTGAATATTATCGTACCCTGGGCCGTGCCTGTTTTTCATGGATTTAAGAGCGTTTTGAAGGTCATTGTCGAAGAACACGAGCCGATTCTTGTGGCTGATGTTTTCCAGATTGTAGGAAGGCTTTATTTTCCGATTGTACATGTCGCTTAATAGTTTATCAATGGGCTTTTTGCGACTTTTGTTAAATGAGATGCAACGGAATTTGCTTTAACTGATGGATGAACGTTTTTGGGGCAACTGGGCGGCACCAAGTCGTCGAATTAACGCCCAGCCCTTACGACTGGAGTGTGAGAAATCCAAACTAGCGGTTGTCTCTTCCCAACGATGGCGGCGGGCAGCATCCAGAGATTCAATTAAGTGATCAGCTACATCCGGGTCTCCCGACTCCTCGTATTGTTGGAGGAGGACTTTGCATTCTTCGTCTAGGCATGGAATGTACATTGGTGAAAAGTCCGAGGGATGTTGGGAGTGGCGGCCTTTAGCAGGGCTCTGAGAAACGATGATAGGCACTTTCTATGGGGATATTCTTGGGAATCAAGTGAATGATTCTTTCAATATCCGCTGAGAATGATGAATAATCAGCTTTACGAAAATTCCATCGCCGCTTCTGGATCCCGCCAACCAGTGGAAGTTGTACGCCACGTAGTAGGAGGAGGGTCTATGTTGGCTGTGTGGGAAGTCGGTGAGGACTGTGACGGATGCAGCAAGTGGACGTCCGTGTATCGCCGTGACCCAGCACAGGTCCGTGAATACTCCCTTTGCCATCTTGCTGAGCGAAATGTCCCTTTTGTTTGGGATCATGAATAAGATAGCACTCATTGGCAGATGCCCACTCTTGCAAGTAATCTCCATTTGGGTCATTCTGGTGATATCCCCCAATCCGTGTGGTGGCTATTGAAGTCACCAACTATGATGGCAGGTGAGGTAGGATTGGTGGGCAGTTCGTGTCATCCCAAGTATCAGTTGGCGGCTTGTACATTCCCAATATGGAAGCCACCTATCTGAATGACATCGTATCGTGAACTGGACTCTATGTGGTGGACGTCTGCGATGGTATTCGGGGTATCGTGAGCTCGACCATATTTCGCGTGAAGGTCGTGGAGATGAGGTCGAAACCGGAATTGAGAACAGGTCGGATATGTCTTTCTCAACGTGTGTCTCTTCAAGACAGATAACGTCGATGTGATGTTCTTCGGCAATTGAGCTGATAAGTTGTCGCTTGGCGGCTGAGAGGCCTTCGACGTTTAGCTGCAGAATTCGCAGTGCCGGACCGACGGCTAGAAAGTCGTGGCCGTTGTCGAGATGACCTTTGTTGGCACATGGACCGGGATCATGGTGGATTCGGTCAGCTGGTGACATCATTAGTTTCCCTCAGAACGAGGTACTCACGGGGAGGGCGAACGAGAACGCTGATGCCTTCCTCCCCTATTCTTGATACCTTTCTTCAGAACTTTTCTAGTAAAAATTCATACTATTTCAAAAATATTTTCTAGTTTTGCTTCAACTGGGTTTTCTCTTCATACATTACCTCCTGTTTTAGTTCCTTTCAAAGTGTCTCTCTTTCTGTTGTCCATGAATTGATCTTTGCCCTTACTTGGTGTTCACTTTATATACTACCAAATCACCTCCTTTAAGAGACGTCTTGAGTCTTGTTTGGGGCTGTCCATTAATTATGTCAACAATTTTTGGGCAATTTTTGACCCCCTTCCCTTGTCAACAACTGTCAACTTTCACTTACCCTCCCATAATTATGTCACAAACTTTTGACCCCCCCCCCCCATCAAGATCAATGACAGGTACCAATAACAAGGTTATTATTTTTTGTGGTGATGACCATTTTTTCTCTGTTTTGCTCATCGAGTGTCAAAATGTCGTGGTGATGACCTTTTTTGCCATGCTTTTTTCCACTGTAGTAAGTAGTATTCCATGAAATTTCCTATTTTTTGTTTTTTGATTATTTGTAAAAAGTGAAATTGTTGACGTCAACTTCTCTTGACCCCCTCCCCTGTCAACAACTGTCAAACTTTTTCAAACCCCCTCCCCCTAAATTGTTGACGTAATTAATGGACAGCCCCTTTTCTACATCTCATAAATCGTTCATTGAACAGTTGATTTATGTCGTCTTTTGCCCATTCTGTGGTCCAGCATTTACTCAATAAATCATTTCTGCCCAGATAATTTAGCAACTTACTAACCTGCATCCAATTTCTGTGAAAAATTCTTGGGAAAGTAGTTTTAAAGAAATTCAGACCTATTTGTCTTCAAATTATTATTATTATTATTATTTATTATTATTATTATTATTATTCCAGGAAAATTTATATAGTGCTGTACTCATGGTTTAAAAGCCAAAATCAAAAGCGCTTTGACAACACTGACATGTCAATGAAGATGAGAAGGTGGCGATGTTAAAATCCACTGTGATGATGGAAAGAACTTTGCTGCCGTGAAGAAGTCCGGTGCAGAGTCCTTTAGAAGCGGTCCTTCAAAGAAACTGTAGCCCCATTGACATGCCAACGAGGAACGGAAGATGATGTAAGAGTCCGCGAGTTGGTAGTAGGAGTTATCCACGCAGATGTAACCATCGGTGAGTTCCTAAATAAGAGATTTATTGCAGGTACCCGGTAAACAGCAAGGTAAGAGGCTCACTGGTTCTCTTCTAGATATAGGAATAATTGTCCAGTTATGAGCCTGATCCTAATACCCAAGAAAAGGAGGTTACCACCTCTCTTGAACTTTGTTAAGAGAACAATTAATGTTACCCTACTGTCAATCTGTGATGTTGGACAAATTTCTAGTTATTGGCATCAGAGTTTGAAGATCCTGAAATTGAGACGAGACAGAGCCCGTAAAAAATGTACAGAGTGGCGCAAAAAACTGGACTAGTCACATGTAGTGTTGCATTTAATATAGTCCAGTTTTTTTGTGCCACCCTGTATTATACCTTAATGTTAGAGTTTAATGAAGTCTGAACACATTTAAAAGGTTCTCATGCTCATTTTGCGTTTCACTCCTGTAAACCTAAGCATTGACTTGTAACTACGGTAATCATGCTTTTCTCTTTACCTTTCTTAACCCTTTAAAGGGTAGTGCCGTTTATAAACGGTGCGCGTCAAACGTTTGCCAACGGTTATCGCCATTTATAAACGGCACGCCACTTCAGCGTCTGTTCCGCGATGGGATTCGCATATATAAACTTTCTAATGTAATAATTCGATATAGTTGTTATCCATTCAGTAGATGGTAGCTCTTTTTTAGTGATTGTGATCACTATAAGCTATGAAAATAGGTTTTATTCGATAGGGGGGTTGGATTATGGCTTTGCAAAAGTGTCATTCTAGGTTACACAAAATCCTAACTACCCCAAATACGGTCCGATCTTCAAAATTTTTTCACTATTCTGTTCCAATTTACCCCCTCTACAAATTTGCCACTCACATAAGGGGGGTCACCACTGAAAATTTTGTGCTATTGAGCTTTGAACAAAATTTTGGGAGGGGGTCCGATTTTAGGCTGTAGAGTGGACCCTACCTCCAAAATTAATTTTTTGGCACGGATGGTTAGAAAGAACAATAAAAATGCTAAACAACGGTGCAAACCTCTTTTCTTTCCCATTTATATAGCCCAAAATATACTGAAATGTAATTATTTTTCAGCTTGCAAAATTTGCGAAACATTTTTTCTTCTCTGAGCAATGAGTTCTATTGTTCCAAAAGTGATAACTACCCCCATTTGGGTCCAATCTTTAAAAATTTTTCCACTATTTTGTTCCAATTACACCCCTCTACAAATTTTGCTGCGCACATAAGGGGGTCACCGCTGAAAATTTTGTGCTATTGAGCTTTGAACAAAATTTTGGGGAAGAGACCTATTTTAGGCTGTAGAGTGGACCCTATCTCCCAACAAAATTTTTTTTGCACAGATGGTTCGAAAGACCAATAAAAATGTTAAATAACGGTGCAAACTGCATTTCTTTAGCTTCTATATAGCCTGAGATGTAGTAAATTTACAACTTATATGTTCACAGTTCTTATGAACGCTTTTCCCAAATTTATTTAGCCGAATGGTGATGACTTTAAAAATTTTATTAAACCTTTAAGGGGTTAATTTTCAATTGTTGGTAAAAATTATATGGTCATTCCATTGAGCTCGTCTTTTCTTTAACTTTTTTTCAGATGATTTTGACACAACAACTTTACGTGGTCAGTCAATAACTTTCCACAGCTTGCACAGTGATAGCATTCGGCTCTCACATGACAACCGAATGGCGAGACGTATCAATGGCTTTCGCGGGATTTGCTTCAGCAGCCGACCAATCTGTGTTTTCGAGCGTATTTACATAAGAATCGTGGATGTTGTGCCTGTGGGAAGAGAGGTAAATAATACTTATGATGTTGGATAGGTCTGTAATGAATATCATTTTCCTAATCTGTCATAAAAAGAGCAGCAGAAGATAGAGAGAATTGGAGGAAAATGACTGTCAACCCTCTGATACAGGATGACACATAAAGAAGAATCTATTCGTATATGAATAACAATCTGTTTTGCTAAACGTGAATATTATCGATTATATAATGGCTTTGTATTTTTTATAGAAATGCACAGACATTCCTCAAAATCAGACACATTTTTTGGGCTTTGCGAGAAAATTGTCCATCTGAAGGGAGATTTATTGCTATTTGCTGTTGACACAATTGGTTTATATAGCACTTTGAGCAATGAGCATATCGATATCCAGGGCTCATTTTGTAAAAAAATATTTTCTGGAACGCAATAGAATATTTTCCAGAACGCAATAGAATATTTTCCAGAACGCAATGTCAGTCGGAAGTCAATTGTCAACATGACGTAGCGGCCGAAGAGTTGCTATAATGATTATAATCAATACAACATCAAATTCATACATAGAAAACTTAGAACTATATCAGTTCTAAATTTGCTATCTATGAATTTAATGTTGCAAAAAATACCAGTCTTCAGATTTTCGGGAACGTCGTTCTGGCACAAAAAAGCCCTGTCTATATCCAAGGAGTCAAAGATATTTTGACAAACGATTAAGTGATATAAACTTTATAAAGTGTTAAATAGATCCTTCTTTAAATTCTGCTTGAAGTCTGAAAAGAAGTTATTGACCTGTTCTATGTGATGAGACAGCACATTTTCACAGTAGGGGCAATGATGACTTCAAATTGTTAACTGAGGCAAGGCTTGTTGCAGGGCCTGACATTTTTGCCAGGGCCATTCTGGCCAGAGAAATTTTTGATCAATCACAGAATTATGCACTGTATATGCAATCAACTGCAATTAAACTTGTTGATTGCATTAACTATATAATCCTAAACTAGTCATTACAGTAGTTCTTTGTGCTGTGCTCATTATTATACCATAAATTAGAAAGACACCGGTGTTGTACCACCAATTATTGGTGTACCACCAATATCCTATGTATACCAACAAGCAGGCTTCGCTGGCAATGTCAGTACTTTTGTTGATCTGAGTCGATCTGGATATTGTCTGCCGTGTACCAATTTTTCTGCTCACTGTGTTATCTAACAGTGGGATTGGCTTTTTAGTGTCTCGCTTGATGCCTTTTCCAGTAGATTCTCTCTCTCTCTCACACACACACACACACACACACACACACACACACACGTCAATTGCTGCAGGGAATATGAGCTCTTCCACATATGTGTGAGATTTTATTAAACATGCTATTTGCAATGCTGCCTACTAGGATGCATGAAGAGCTTTCTCTCTTTGGTTTGACAGACTGCCATTTTGTTTGTCTTTCTTTTTTAAAGCTTGCTCTGTCATTCAAAATATTTGGCTGAGGGGATGTCCATTAATGATGTCAATGAAATGAGGAAGTGGCTTTAAATAGGTTTGACAATTGTTGACATGGGGAGGGGTTCAAGATAAATTGACATAACAGTAGAGTTATCAAACAGTTGAGTAACTTTTGGCTTCCCTTTGGAAAGATGATTTAAGCTAGAGCTTAACCCCTTAACCATGTATTTAACTGTAACTAAATGTAAAATGGACGGATATATCCAGGATCCCCAGTTAAGGGGTTAAAGCATCGATTCGTTATGAACTCAGTATTATAGTACCGGGTAAATTTGAAATTTGTTTAACAAGTAAATATCAATTTAAAATTTATTAGTAGTCTTCTTCAGCTCAATTCTATTTTTTTACCTTAAAGCCAGTGGCATAAAATATGGTTAGTTTGTAGGGGATAAATTTTTTGACATTTTATTAGGAGGTCACCGAGAGTTTGACACTTGTTGACTAGGGATATAAAATTGCATTAAAAGTTGTTGACTTCATTAATGGACATCCCTTATCAGCAATATCTGGATGCATCTATGTCAAATGTAGTTTTAGTTTCAATTTCACAGGTTTCATTTAATCATTGGTCAGAGTTGCAAATATATGATGCAAAGGGGTTGTTCAGCATTTGTCCTGACTGTAACAAAACCATATGAAATGTACTCTGCATCATATTGGTGCTATAAAAATGTGAAAATTATTTAATAATTTGGTTTTCACAATTTTAAAAAATGGCAGATCTGCGCTGAAGTAAAATAGCATAACTGGTTCCATTATTCCGCTATTAAACTTTAGCTTATTATACTGTGTTAAAGGGAAAACCTGCTCTCCACTCTGCAATCTGTCCTAAATGCAGCGGCTCGTCTTGTGGCTAAAGCTCATTGCTACTCTAGCATCTCAGACTTTATGCTTAGCACCCTACATTGGCCTCCAATCTGTGACTGTATTAGATTCAAACAAGTAATTATTGTTTCTGCAGCACTTCAAGGTCAGGCACCATCTCACATTACTGAGCTTTTCAAATCACCCTCTCCCACTGCTCATCGCATGCTTTGCTCCACTGATCAGAAGAATGTTTATGTCCCCAGATCACGCACTGCTCTTGCTCAGCGTCAGACTTTTTCAGTGACTGGACTCTCCCTCCAGAATGCCTTGAACCCATCCATTCGGGAATCACTTCTTACTCCCTCGCTCTGCTCAATGCGAAAGCTAAAGTCTCATTACTTTACCCTGTGACTGCAATGCCAGGAGCGCCTCTGAGTAGAAATAGAAGAGGCGCTATACAAATACCACATTGCATTACATTACATTGCATAGTAGCAGTGCATTGGCCATACTTTATTTTCATTTTTTTTCAAATATTAAACCTGGTGAATATATGGATACACTTGTTCAAATATTTTTGTGGACTTCTTGACAACTTGCCATGGCTCCTAAGGGTCCACGGACCACAGATTTAAAACAGCCGGACTACTGCATACCAGTCTATCAGGATTGTAACTTACTCATGGAGTTATGCTTAGACTCATCAGCAGAAAGATGATTTGCTGATCTGCTGGGTTGTTCGACTTTCCCAGTGTGTGAATGAGTTGTCTAAAATGGGACCTGATGAAATGATGTCACTGGGAATTTAAAGTCCTGATGATTGATTGATTGGGGAGTCATTTGGAATTTGTCCTGGATGTTTTGGCACAGGAGAGCACAGTAACTTTCCCTAACCATCATTGCTCATGGTTCTTCCCTCTAAGTTAAAGCCATTAAGTAGTTGAACTTCTGCACTTAAAATGCGTGATAATCTAAGTGGCCTGTGTGGTCTGATATTAGTCTTTATGTCAACGCTTGAATAGGTAAATGGCCCTATTACTGTAGCTAGAAGAGTTCATTGTAGCTGCATAGTACAATTGAATGGCTCAAATGCCATTCTTCTAAAGTGACTGGTTGCTGTTTGTAATGTTTTTTAAAATGTTGACTGATTAAGTGTATTCCATTAATTGTCTGGCAGGGCCTGACCAAAAATGGCAGGGCCTAGGCCAGGGCTGGCAAACCCATGGCTCGCGTGCTCATAGCGGCACGTGAGATGATTGTGAGTGGCATGTCATGATGCTGGGATAAAAACAAATTAACCCGTTGAAGGGGGAATTAATTTTTACAAGACGTTACCAATTTTGGTAACTAATTTTGGGGGAAAGCGTTTGTTTGAACTGTGAACATGTACTTATTAAACTTACTATATTTCAGGCTATATAGAAGCTACAAAGATGTGGTTTGCATCATTGTTTAGCATTTTTATTGTACTTACCATCCATACGTGCCAAAAAAGAAATTTCGGGGGTTGGGTCCACCCTACAGACCAAAATATGACCCCCTCCCAAAAAATACGTTCAAAGGTCAATAAAAAATTTTTTTCAGCGGTGACCCCCCTAAGTTCAGCGGCAAAGTTGTAGGTTGGTGTCTTAGGAACAGATTAGTTCAAAAATTTTGAAGATGGGACCCAATTTGGGGGAGTTATGGTGTTTCTATACCAGGCACACGTTGCTCGGAGAAGTGAAATTTTTTTGCGAGAATATTGAAATCTGAAACACCTTACCTTGCAGGCTATATAGAAGCTACAAAGATGTGGTTTGCATCATTGTTTAGCATTTTTATTGTACTTACCATCCATCCGTGCCAAAAAAGAAATTTCGGGGGTTGGGTCCACCCTACAGACCAAAATATGACCCCCTTCCAAAAAATAAGTTCAAAGGTCAATAAAAAAATTTTTTCAGCGGTGACCCCCCTAGGTTCAGCGGCAAAGTTGTAGGTGGGTGTCTTTGGAACAGATTAGTTCAAAAATTTTGAGGATGGGACCCAATTTATGGGAGTTATGGTGTTTCTACACCAGGCACCCGTTGCTCGGAGAAGTGAAATTTTTTGCGAGAATCATGAAATCTGCAGGCTATATAGAAGCTACAAAGATGTGGTTTGCATCATTGTTTAGCATTTTATTGTACTTACCATCCATCCGTGCCAAAAAGGAAATCAAATCAAATCAAGAAAACGTTTTTAAACGGCGAACACCGTGGTGGAAGAGCAAAACTGTTGCGCGACGTTTTAAAACATTGGACCCCGTTCGCATATGATTTCCGGGCGACGTTTTAAGACGTCGAACCCCTGTAACGGGTTAATAATAATTATTCGTCTTGCAAAATTGTTGAAATCTCATTTCCTTAATTACTACTGCAAAAGCATTTCAGTAAATCATGATTAATATTATGGAAGAAATCCTATCCTGTTCAATTTTATTTTTTTTTATATTACTTATCTTGCTAGGGGGAAAAGATGCATGATAAATTTGAAACACGATACACTCGTATTTGAACAGACTTCGCTAGCGTCTGCAATGTAGCTGATATTGAAACACTGACAATTAATAGTTTTAATATTTTAATCTAAATAATGTCGTTCTCAAAACTAAAGAAGATAAAGCTTTCCGAAGAAGGAAGTGGCAGAGATTTCCAAGAGTGGTGGTCTCAACAATATGGAATAAGGTCTTGTGTGTCTTGTTTTCTTTAAAAGTTTTGCTTTGTAAAAGTTTTGTTTTCTGTTTACTGTTTGTTGAACGTCTTCAGTTAAACGTCATTGTGAAAGTAACCACAGCTGGTTTCTTGGCAAAAGCAAAGATGAACAAAAAGAACATATATCGCGTGTGATAAGAAAACTCACTTTACAATCCAGTTCTTTTGTGAAGTTTGTTAACAGTGCATCTAACTTAGTGACTGCAAGTTTTGAAATTTAAAAAATCATAGATACATGAGGCTAGCCTTTCAGTGATGATGATTAGGTAAAATATATTATGATTAGAATGTGCATCTTATTTGTTAGAAGATTTTTGAAATAAAGATAAAATTATTCAGAGAATAATGGGTTTACCAATTAGTCAAAATATGGTGAGAGAGAGAGAGAGAATTAAAATGATTGCTAATATTTTATGTTATTATGGCATAAAATATTTAATACAATTAAAAAATTACACTACATTCCAGGTATAAGGTCAGCACATTTACCATAGTGTTGGCTGGCCTCCCCCCACACACATAACTGAGTCACTTGTTGATGCAACAATATTTTTCTGTTAGAAATTGAAAATATTGGCACACAATCTGAAAAAGGTTCGATACCCTGGCCTAGGCCCTGCTTTGAGTTTTGTTGGCACTGCCACTGAGTAGGGATGGTTTTCACAAGAAAATTATTATTTTCCAAGTTTAGCAGATTTAACAAAAGGAAGAACTGTTAAGATAAGTTGGTAAAAAGGTTAATACAAGCTGATTGTGTGTTCAAGAGTGAAGTTAGGAGTGATATTGTGTAGTAAACCTGGTGAATTTGGCGATTTAATTTGACAGAGATCTTTTAGGCATGTTAGTTTGTGATGATTTCAAAATAGAATTTTTTCTGTAAGGTATACAAACTATCTTACACAAAAATACCTGTAGACAAAACATTTGAATGATTTGATCCATAGTAAGACCTGCATATTAATGATTAAGTTGGAACCTAGTTTACTGTTCATGGTAGCTAGCCTGTCAACTATTGTGACTCATTCAATAGGCCTAATCATTTTCCAAAATCAGTATCTGGCCTATGCAGGCTTTTTGGCCAAATACAGGAACTCTGTGTTCAACTGAGCATGAGTCTGAGAGTTGTACCGGTAATTGATTGAGGTGCAAATTAGTCAGCATGTAAATATTTTATGCATTTCTTTGTCATGTATTGTTTGGTTCTCTTTTATATTATGGTGATGTGTTGATGTACATTAAGATGACAATTGAAACTGAGGATATTAACCCCTTACCTGTGTATTTAGCTGTAACTCAATGTAAAATGGATGGATATATTTGGGATCCCCAGGTAAGGGGTTAATTTTGTCATCTGAAACCTTGCAAGTTAATAGTTTTGGGTTTGATCAGTTGGATTTGCCTCGCCAGTTGGATCAGTTGTTCAGAGCTTCAATCATTGAGCTCCACTATTGGTAGCTCTGTTTGTCTGTGGTGGAGACAGACTCCAGAGCTCCAATCACTTCGCTAAGTTTGATAACCCTCAATCTTAGAAACTGCGCTGGAAGGACAAGAAGTCAAGAGAGGGGCAAGGTTTTAAGAAGAAAGAGAAGGCAAACTGACTACTAAGCCCCCACCCCATCCCCACGATTAAGTCTGACACGAATTGACCTTTGATTTGCCACCTGAAAGGTTTCATTTGCATGTAGGAAGACAGATAGATTTTGACAGATAGATAGACAGACAGAGACACGTGCAGATCCAACGAAAAAAACTTTATCGTGGATGGTTGAGGGATTGAGTGTAGGTTGATTACTGATAGGTCATCATGTAGTCTGAAAATTTTTTCAAGTCTCATGATTTGGGGGCTATGAAGAGCCCACGACGCTCCCCAAAACCCGAATCGGTCCAAGTTTGCTTGTTCAAGTGATGATGCACCTCTATTCTGCAATCCTGGCTACACCACTGGACACATACACTAGCAGTTCCTAACCTTTTTAAAAACTGTACCCCCTAGCAAATATTTGAACTTCACACGTACCCCCTAGGCCAGTGGCGTGTAGAGGCAGTAGTCTCACCAGGTTGATCAGTTGTTCAGACCTCCAGTTGTAATTATTCACTGACGACAGCTTCTTGGTCTCTAGACTCTGTTGAATTTTTAAATAGATTTGCCTTTCATGAACTTTTAAGCTGCAACTCTTCAGAAGACAACTGCTGTTGCTTTCTGTACAATGCTCCAGTTTAAATAGAAGCCATCTTCATTGACAGTTACTTCATTTGGAAGTGCATGTATGGAACGTTCAGAACAGCGCAATATATTGGTGATGACGTATGTTAACTTACTGTTGTTTGGATCTGTTGCGAAATGATCTGTTTGTTTAGGGAGTATTACGAGTTGGTCTGTTGTCCGACAACCCGTCGCATCTTAACACTGCGGATCTGCCTACGTACGCTAGTCCTGACATCACTTATGAGCAGGGCTATTGGGCAAAGGCTGTTCCTGAACCTTTAGCTCGACAAGGAAATGTCCTATTCTTCTACGTGACCACCAATGGGGATGTCATATATGGTCTCAATGGAAAGGAGATGGGGGTATTTTTTGGCGGTGTTCAGGCCGATCTTCCGCTTTGGGCACTCGTGGATCTGTATGGGAGCACATCATGTTTAGAGCTTGTTGGTAATGTTTCGAATAACGTTCTTTCATAGTGTAGATAATTTTTTTGAGTTTTACTTTGCTGAATTTTGTTGTTATAATTTTGTGACTGAATTGAATGGTGGCAGTTGCTGCATACTGTTTGGTTTAGTGTGATTGAATAAATTTTAATCTATTTTATTATGCCTTTTGTTGAATTTTTAAGGGTGAAGATGATTGAGTGTGCCTAAAAAGTTGCTGTATCATTTTAATATAGCACTCTACATTTTGCAGTCCATACATTTATGCACATTTTGAATTTTCATATTCTAATTTTATATTACCGGTACATGGAGTTTTATCGCATAGGAGTTGGGAAATTGAGCTATTAAAATTGCAGGAGATTTTAGAACTAACTTATAAGTTTAAACTAATTTTTCATAGTTATCTAAGCTCTACTGTGGATGACTGTTCAATTGTGAAGACGTTTATCTTCCTAACAATCACTTAACATGTTCTGCATGCTTGAAGTTGTCAACACATTCGTCATTAGCACCCATGGGACATGTGTAATGTTCATCTTTGTTGCATTACAGTTTTGGATAGCCACTCCTGGCTACAATAATGGTTTGTAGTCAAGGTTTTATTTATTTGGACCTTGTCCAAGTCTTTCTAGAAGTGGCTGGGATCTGTTTCAGGCTTACAACCCACTAATGGCCCATGTTATTAGCACTGGTGGAAATGATGGGAGTCTTCTTGTGTGCTGTTTTGAATGATAAGGCTGATGATGCTTCACAGATCTTATTTGCCATCATACTCATAATTCAGAGAATAACATTTGAATGGTAATTTTGCTGTTTCAATGAATTGGATTCATTAGATGTCCATTGCCACAGGCATTTACTCAAATCATTAATGCATGTGACTTTTACTGCTATTTACTTGGCTAAATATGTCAGCCTGATCATTTGCTCTGCTTGTTTTCACTGCAGACGGTTTTCAGATCAGTCACTACAATTCCTATTCACCAGCTCCAATTGACACATCGTGGCCGCCCTCTACTTCTCCCTCAATTCCTAGTGTTGCTCCTTTCTATCCGCTTCCAGTCAATAGCACTCCGTCCATCATTGCTCCTGCATGGCCAAGTTCTTCGATGGGAAGCTTGCCAATTATTGGACAGAAGTCGTCGGCTGCACTGCAGTCTGGTGACCAAGCGGTCCTAGAAATCATTGACCCGATGCCATTCCACATAAACTCCGGAAGAAATGTCTTCTTCTCGCACAATATGACGGTGGCGTTTAGAGAACGAAATGATTACTGCAATGGCTACGTCTTTACGAATCGTCCTCTCGTTCCTGGCGAGAAGCTTGTCATCTCGATTCTTTCGATCACAAACGAATACTCAGGTGGTCTCGCGTTTGGAATGACGTCCTGCAACCCGAATACGATTAACAAATCGAACCTTCCGGACGATTCTGATTTTCTTCTTGATTTCCCAGATTATTGGGTTGTTCACAAGGATGTTTACACAAAACCTGAAATTAACGATGAGCTGACCTTTCATCTAGCGCTGTCAGGTAGGTGCAGACGCAGCATTTTTGTGTGTTTCAGTTGTTTAGTTAGACCAGTCAACATTTACAAAAGTTGGCGTCGTGGAAAAACGTACATCTGTAGGTCAAGCGTTTTTATCTAAATTATTCTATGAATTAATTTTCAAGGATTATATAATTTTAAGTGTTAAATTAAGTGATATATCCTTACTGTATTCGCTAGCCTTAAACTTATCATATGAGATATTTGTCATTTTTATTACTTTTTAGTAGCTTTATACTACATAAAGGTTTTAAAATTAGGAATGCGATTCCCATTGATCCCCTTCTGATGGACTTTGCATTGTGTTTTGCTCGGCAGGTGAAGTGTTCTACATGAAAAATGGATATCGTGTTGGTACTCTGATGCACGTCGACACAACATTGCCGCTTTGGGCGTTTTTTGATATTTATGGAAGCACTCAGCAAATCAAGAGCCTAGGTAGATCTTAATTGTCAGATTTGCTGGTAGTTTTCACCACACTTCCTTCACATTGTTGATTATTTAGCATCCTTTTGTAGGTTTTGTTTACCTTTATTTCACTGATACTGAATTGGGTTTGGAATGATTATCGGTGGCCTAGTGATGAATCTACTTTGTTTTAAAGCTTCTAATCTATCTGATTTGCTGGACTACTGGATTGTTTATGTGGATGTTTAAGCAAAACGTAATGTTGATGATAATTTTTCTGTGTCTTTCACTTTTATGTTGAAAGTGACAAAATTTCTATTTACTTAATTCTAAATGACTAATTCGTGAAGAAATATGCACATATCCTGACATGCAGGAAAAATGAAGATAACATTTTATATAATTGACTGGTTAAATTTTTTGATGCAGTTGTAGAATCAGAAACTAGTCTCATTGCCAGCCTTGCTTCATATCCTTATTTTCCAGCTTCAGCTTAAAAGCACCCAAGGCTGTTTGGTTTTTGCCTACCCACCATAGATTATTTTCCTCATGACGTTGACTGATTCTTCCAGCTTTACCCAGTTCTAATTTGTCTCTAATTAGTCCACCATTGGCTGATGCACTTAACGTTAAGGCAGTGACACCATAGAAATTGATTGATTGATTGATTGATCAATCATTTGATTGATCAGTTGATTGATTAATCATTGATTGATCAATTGATTGATCAATTGATTGATTGAAAACTCACAGAATTATTTCAATGAGTTTGGAACTAGGATTGGCACCACAATCATTCTTATAATATCTGCTGAAGCAGAATATACTCTTATTTCATTATTGTGCGTCAATCTTTTTTATATCCATCATATAAATTTCAGACATACATTTATCCAGGTGTTATATGAAATCTGTAGGATTCCGATTTTTCATTTAAATTTATGTGCAGTTTATATCAAATCTCTGTTTTTAGTTGCTTGTCAAAATGCTTATCAAAACTGTATTTTGATTATAATGAATAGAAGAGAACTCTAGGGAATGACCTGAGAAATTGGTCTACTAAAATTTTGTATCATCAAATATGATATCTGATTGCACCTGCATATTTTATTGATTGCCCCATACCTATCTTGTTGTTTTATAAAGCCATGTGGCAGCAATTATGTCATGTATTCACAATGATGATGGCAGCTTCAGATTTGCTATTTCTTATAAGAACATAATTTCTTGTCGTTGATTGAAATTAGTTCTTAAAACAAGTTTGCTTGGAAGCCATTTCCTGGAAAAATCACGCTTGTTAATTGAAGTAATTTTAAATGCCTTTATGTGTGAAACAGTTTGAGAAAACTTTCTGTAAGCTGTGGAACAATGCTCTCTGTCATTTTGATGCTTATGTGCCAGTAGTTGTGCAAAATTAAGCTTTTAATATAAGAAAAGTGACTAATAAAGATACTTTTTATTTAATTTCTTTTGTTTATTTAGGTGTGATCACACCTGTTGCTCTTCCTCTTTCTTCAACTACTAGAAATTCGACAATTTGCAAGCCAGTATCTGATTCAAAAGATTGGGAAATTCCCGTTTCATCAAACCCCGATTCAACAGCAAGACTCAACCAAACATTTGGACGGGTACTTTAAACGAAAACCACACCTTGCACCGATCGACTGAATCATCACCGAAACTTAACACAGCTTCTGTAATGAGCGATGCTGCACTCACGGATTCCATTTCTGCATTATCATTTAGCAGCAGTGGCACCAGACCAAGACATGCCTCGGAATTGGATGGGACTTCAAGACGGCATTCTTCTGCTAACGAGCCACCGCCGGCGTTACCTCCAAAACTGACACAAAATCGTTCTTTTTCCATTGCAGCAGCGCTTCGGTTTGCCAGTTGGAGCAGTGGCCTTGTCAAGAATTCCATCTACTCCGGCTGTACGGCCGCCAAGCTTCAACCCAGTCGTCTCATCATCATCATCACTTGATGCCATGCTGAAAGCATCCGATGTCCCGGTTTCACTGCCACCCCCACTTATTCCAGTGCCTGGAAAGCCAGCTGTTGCATCAAAACCAGCGTTTAGACCAAGCAGGCCTCAAAGACGTGCTGACCTGAAGGCTCCCTCTTCTGCCCCGGTAACTGGCGCAGTGGTGCCGTCTAAGGGTGGCGGCGGTGACCCAGGTCAGGAGTGTGTTGTGTGTATGGAACAGGCAGCGGATTGTGCTTTATACACGTGCGGTCACATGTGTATGTGCTTTGAGTGTGCAGTGGATATTGTGAAGAATCAGGGCGGTCTTTGTCCAATCTGCAGAGAACCAATTAAAGACATCATCAAGATATTCAAGTCCTGATCTGCACTTTGAAGGAACTGGAGCCGCAGACTGTGAATATTTAAATTGATTGTATGCTTTACAATACATTCTTGCATGACTGTGATTGTGATTTTAACTAACGTGCATTAAGCATAAGTTGCTAGATGCTATCGATACAATCATTGCATTTGGTGTCGGGGCATATAATGTACGTCCTATTTTCTATACACTTGCGTGGGTTTTTCAGCAGTGTTAAATGAACATTTCAGGGGCACAGGCCATGGTATAATAATGCATATCTATGATACAGATTGGTAATAGACAATGTAAGACGGGTAAGAATTCCAGTTATCTGTCGTCAGGTTTTCATGACATTAGTATTATGTTCTGTTTTCTCTGTTGCCAAACTATCTGCATTTGATATGTCGTGGTGTACTCTGGAACAACTCTGCCTTCCTGATCCTTTGAATCATTTGCTAACCTAGGACATTCAGACATATAATCATTCTGTAGTTTTGGGGATTTCTGCTGCTGTCTTGTAATAGGTAGTTTGTTATTGTTTTATTTTTAGTTAATATAAATTGTGAAAAAGCGTTATTTTTTAAAAATTGGTTGTTCTCTGGCGTACAGATTAGAGATGTGCGGGTACAGCAAAATGCCTACCCTACCCGTACCCGTGAAAAAACTTTTTTACCGTACCCGCTAGCGCTATACCCTACCCGACCCGTACCCGTAAGCTGTGTACCGTACCCGTACCCGACATTGGTTGGAATTTGGAGTTGGACCCGTACCCTTGGGTGCGTGTACGGGTACAAGCCTACAAGGACCTGTACACGGACCCGTGTACCCGTATCCGTTCCTAGAGACTATAGAGAGGCAACAATGAAATAGTAATAGTAAAAATAAATTCTAGTACTTAAAAATCAGGATAATCCACTTGGCAAATAGTAGGCCCGGGTTCTGGAGTCTGGAGTCTGGACTACTGGTTGGTAACATTGTGTAATGCAACTAGTCAGCTAGCCTAAGCCGACATGAATGGGCTTGTTTAAAATATTTAGTAGATATAATTTATCTATGAGCAGGCTTTAGAGCTCAAGTTAAACAACAAAACTTTACCAGAAGAAATTTCTCGGTCGAGGAGTCCTAGGAGGAGTAAGAGGACGCCATTATAGATTTATTACTGATGATGTCAGATGACGTCATCTGTATTTCCTTTATGTTTTCAGTAAGTAAAATGCATGCTGTCTGACAAACTGAATGCCATGTACAAGTTATACTAATACACTTTACTCAATATTATTTTTCTGTTACTGCATTGCTAATTTGCTATAGTAGTGAGAAATGAAAATATAATTTTTCGGGTAAAAACGGGTATACCCGTAGCCGCTATGCCCATACCCGTAGCGCTATGCCCGTACCCGTAGCGCTATACCCGTACCCGACCCGTACCCGAAAAATGTGTACCCTACCCATACCCGCGGGTACGGGTATACCCGCACATCTCTAGTACAGATGTAGGCATAGTTTGTTGGTTTATAACATTGTTGCCTTTTATTGTCATTGTTCTCTGTTATTTAGAATTTAGACATGGACAACATTTTAAAACAATTTAGCAATTGTTATTTGTCTCTTCAATTATTTGTGAAGTTGTTATTTTTTTATTTTCACATTTTATGCACATGGAAGAAAGTGCCTAGGTGTTAACACAGATATGTTTGTATATGTATATTCTATGGGAAAAATTACACATCTTGTTTGTTGCAATATGTAAACCTGGTAATGTCTTATTTTGCAGAAACTGTGTATCAATAATTAAATTGTCATTAAAATACTCAAAATATTATATAAAGAATTTTGACATTATGAATCTTGAGGTTGTTTGCAAATACAATAACGTGATAAATGTATCACTGACACAATTACCAGTACAAGATGTGCAATACAATCGTGTATGCTGTCTTCTTGCTTCACGCATTGCCACGCAAAGGTAATTTGTATGTTTAGCACTTGAACTGATGTGTAGGCATAAATGAATTTTCTCAAATGTTTGCAAACTGATCATTTATATCTCTGCACAATTTAGTAGAAACACATGGTACAGAGTATTGTTGCTGACTGCTTTATGCCTTGATTGCAACACGTACGCATTTTATGTACAACTACTGCTTGAAGGTGCGGAATGTGAAACCGAAATTCGTGCCAGATTGGGTGCAGGTTAAGCAGTCAACAAGGCACTGCAGAGTCCATGGAAAAGCCACGACATATCGATAGCCACAAAGATCAAACTATGGAAAACTCTAGTTTGGCCGGTGGCAACATACGGATGTGAGACATGGACTTTGAAAAAAATAGACAAAGCAAAGATCAAGACTTTTGAGATGAAAGGCTGAAGACAGATTCTGCATATATCATGGTCAGAACAAAGAACTAATGAATGGGTATTAGAGAAGGGAAGTGTTACAAGAGAATTTTTTGAGTCTATCAAAAGAAGAAAACTGTTGTACTTTGGCCCAGTGACGTAGCCAGGATTTTCGGAAGGGGGTTGGTTTTGACTTTTGACTGCGACCTAACCAACTTTCAAAAAATCTTGGCAAGCAAAAAAACGTCATCCTATGCATTATATCCTATGTCTTTCTATGTCTTTCCTTCTAAAATTTTTCCTTTCAGATGCTGACAAGCAAAAAACAAGGTTGTGACGCCTATGGCGCTTAAAAAATTTTGGTCAGCAGCCCCAAGGGGGGAGTTTGACCCTCAGAACCGCATCTAAAAATTAAAAATGCATGGAAAGAAAAAAATTTTGTCAATGCCCAAGGGGGTTTTAACCCCAAATCCCCCCTTGGCTACGCCACTGCTTTGGCCACATCATGAGGAAATCAGGCACCTGTTTGGAAAAGGAAATGATACAAGGCACAACTGATGGGAAAAGGAAAAAAAGGCGAACCCAGAACCAGATTGACTGATAACATCATGCAATGGACTGGAAAGACAATGGAAATGGCGATTCGAATGACAAACAACTGATAACAATGGAACAATCTCATTCATGATGCGGTCTACCCTCATAGCAAGGATGGCTCACAACAAGACACTGCTTGATATTTTATGTAAGGGAGCATAATCTATCTCATTGCATTTGCAATTGAAATGGTTAAATATATTTAAAACTGAAATGACTTTCTCTAAGTGTTGTTCCTATAGTGGAACAATTCATTATAGACTGTGGTCTGGTTTTGGTAAATAAGATGATGAATTAAAGCTAAATGGTTTGATATTATTATTATTATTATGCTATTACTGCTATATTATTCTTCCATGGCCGTACGTAATGTCCCAACCATGATGACTCTTTGGATAAAATGACCCTGCCTATGTGATCCCACTTTTTGGCTATAGCTATTTCTAATCTAAATGTGCCTAAGAATAAGCAGCTACTGCATTACTACTTTTGAAAGTGCTACATAAATTCACAAGATTTTACTTACTGCACTTCTGGCTGTGCACATTATTGCATTTTGTCTGACATGGACAATGGTCGAGTCTTTGTATTTATTTTGGGATCCGTTCTTGGTCCTCTCCTTATTTTATATACAATGCACTTGGACCTCTTCCAATTATCATTTCTATGCTAATGACAATTTTAAATATCTTTCAACAACACAACCTTCTGATTGTTAGCAAAAGTTCGGTCGTCAATGTACTATAATTAACCTGTCTGAACCCGTCAAAAATTGAATTTCTCCTCCTTGGAACCCCATGTCAGCTCAGTAAATTTAATTAGGCCTACATAAACCCCATTAAATTTGATAGCTCTTTAGTAACTGTCTGCTCGCAAGCTTGGTGTTCTAACAGTGCTATAATATCAGTGTTTCCCAAACTGTGGGTCGCAAACTTCCCAAAGTGGGTTGCAGGTCTCGGTCTAATGGGTCGTGGTGTAGCGTGAAATTAGATTCAAAAGTGTCGTTTCCGAATCAATACCACAATGTCACAAGCCTTGAAAGTTGCAAGTAGGCTTAGGTTTTAGGAAATTATATGCCCGCAATCCTCCACACACGGCTTATATTAAAATCATTGGTGTTTTCTGATTATCCAATTTTAGTTGACAATAAGTTTGCAGGGTCACGTCATGTAACAAAGCCGCTGAAACGGGTTGCACAGTTCCATAACGTTCGGCTAACCCTGGCCTATAGCACTTATTCAACTTAATCTTATTTCACAATAACGCAAGGAAAGCGTATCCGACCATTTTGCTCTGAAACTCCACCAATAATAGGAAATCTCGTACCTATTGACGTATTAGCCCTTCGGTTAAGCGATTTTAGCATACTCATAGGATTTTTAAGACGCGTAACAAAGGTATGTTTCTGGTAACATGTTTAAAAGATAATTTTCAAGAAATTTCAATGTCCATTTCTCTCATTTTGTCTTATTTGGCAAAAATATGAATAATTCTGCCTAATGGGCTATATTTGCCACATTTTTCATTCGAATTGAATCAGAGCTTTTGTTTTGCCATTTTTTCAAAACTCAGAAGATTTTTATCAACTAACGTTCGCCAGATGGCCTAATGCATTAAAAAAATATTACATGCTATGTTTTGGGTCGCGGCACATTACAAAACCGCTGAAGTGTGCCGCGGTTCCAAAATGTTTGGGAAACTTTGTGCTAGGCCTATATGATAAAAACCACGTAATTCGATGCCAATATTAATAAGGCATGTAAAGCTACCCGTTTGCAAATAAGAAATATTCGTAGAATCCGAGATCTTGTGCATAAATATGCTCTCGTCCCTCTCGCCAATACTCTTGTCGCCAGCCGTCTTGACTATTGTAATTCCTTGTACAATGGTATCGCCAAAATCTAATGTGCAACTGGTTAAGAACGCTATGACTTGGATCATTACTAAAGCCATATCATATAATGAACCCTATTACCTTAAGATGCGACTAATCCCTCGACTACTATTCAATCAACTAGGTATTCGGCAGGACTTTCATTTGTTGTTCCTTATTCTCGCACTGTCATTGGCATTAGTTGTTTCTCAGTGTGTGGCCCTAAGCTTTGGAATTCATTACCAATATCACTTCGTAAAACTAAAGATTTATCATCTTTTAGATCTGGTCTTAAAACTTACCTGTTTGACTTGGCTTATCCCCCTTAGATTGCTCCCCCGCTGTTCTGACTGATCTTCCGGATTGACCTGGCTCTAATTCTATTTGGATTTGGTGCGCCATCGGCTGATGCTCTGGGCATTATGATAGTGGCGCCATAGAAGTTTATTGATTGATTGATTGAAAGCCCGGAAGCTGGACCACAGCAACCCCGTTCGTAAAAATTACCCTAGCTACCCGTCAAACAAAATTGTCGTAGAAAGCATTAGCAATCGACAAATCCATCCAACCTAATTTAGTAATTTGGAACAAATTCGGGATCCCGTGCCACTCGATCCCGAATTTTGGAATCTAAAAAAAAATTAGCTCGGAATTGCAATCTCTAGTTGCTGCTGGGGAATCTGTGTAGACTCCCTACTGATGCTTAGGGCAAAATAGTGCTATAAATTTGCATAATTATTATTATTGTTATTTCGTCAAACATTTAGGCCTACAAGTACTAGGCCTAATTATGTCCTGTGTCATCCTGTCAGAGTCACAATTTACAGTACTTCTCAAATTTTCCACATGTATTACATTATGTTTTATGCAGATATCCACTTTCAGTGATCGGAAGTACAAATGTTGATTTGCAATATTACCTCTCTTAACATTTACTCTGTAACGTAAAGTGTCACTCACAATCTTATCTAATCTTGACATTTCCCAGAATCCATTGCGGTCGCGAATGGCGTCGTTTGTGTTTTTCCATTAATATTTTTCATATTTATTTATTTTATCGCAGTCGTTTCCTTCGTTGTGAGTATTTTGCGACGATTATTCAGCGCTTTAGTTCCTCGTTGGTTGTGCTGCTGTTAAATTGGCCAAAGTTAAACGGATTTTAGGAAACGGCGCCGTCAACGCACGAGGGGTTTTTAAAACGGGGCACCACGGCCAGCGTACGTTGAACGGAAAGACAACTTATGACAACAATACGTGAAATGTTGTTGTTAATGACAGTGATGATGACGACTACGACGCATGGTGATGTTTTAGTTGTTATGTGGTAGCCGCATCGCAGATGTCTTTACAGGAGGCGTTTGAGTTTCGGTTTCGACACGTGATTGCATGTTGCGGTTTGAAACTTCGTTTGTAATGCATGAATGAGTGTAAAAATTCGGTCATGACCTGGTCGAAGCTGCCGGCATGTAAAGTTGTGGTAATCATGGATGGTCGCTATTCCCATG
This sequence comes from Metaphire vulgaris, assembly GCA_018105865.1. Taxonomy (NCBI): domain Eukaryota; kingdom Metazoa; phylum Annelida; class Clitellata; order Crassiclitellata; family Megascolecidae; genus Metaphire; species Metaphire vulgaris. The sequence goes on from CM030843.1 coordinate 10,962,265, forward strand.
TAAACAGAAAGTAATCCGAAAGTAGTCCGTTCGTGCAGAAAGAAGTTCCAAAGCCGACGACTGCTCCATAGAGATCTTGAGAGGCGTATTATGAGATCTTGGGAAGCGTATTATGCTGTATTTTTTACTTTTGGTAGGGGTGGAGACGAGCAGCGTAACTGAAAGTAGTCCGTAAACACTGATAGAAATTCCGTTGAAAGGGTTAGGGTCAGGGTTATGGTCAGGGTTATAGTTAGGATTAACTTTAACTCTAACCCTAAAACTAACCCTAAACCCTACCGAAACCCTAACCCATACTGATATGCGTAGTGATACCTTACTCCGCTCGTCTCCACCCCTACCTTACTTTTTCACGATATAAGGTAACGAGAATTTAAGATAACATAGGAAAGAAATGGATAAAATATATAATTTAAATCTATGATATGTGCTACGATGCGCGGACTGATGCACTGGTACTTCGGTTTGTTCGGTTAGAGTGCGGATTTCTACTTCCTGTTTACATGGGAGTAGCGACCGCCCATGATTACCAAAGTGTTTCTGTGGCCAAAATTTCATACTTACTAAACTGCAGCGATTGCTAGCCTCACCTCAGGAAGTACTAACGCTTGTAGAATCAGATGTATGACTTTGCAGCAGATATTACAGAAATTGCAGGAAATTTATCTGGCTTGCATAGAATAAGTATGTTTTTTAATATTTTGTGATTCATTGTAGAATAAGTATGTTTTTGATATTTTGTGATTCATTGTAAGCCGACTAAGTTACGAATCCATGGACGTCATGTAAATTCATTCACAATGGTATGCTAAAATGAGTGAACTGTAGAAAACTAGAACTAGTGACAGCAAATAAGACCAAAATGTACTGAGCCAAAATTGTGTCTGTACATCATTTTTATTCGATGGCTCAGCTGGTAGAGCACCTGCCTGCCTTAAATGAGCCATCAACCTGGGTTCTAATTCCTAGACATTCACGTGTCCACAGAGTGTCACAGAGTGGACATTGATATGTTCAGCATAGCACTTTAGGCTGATGGCTAGTTCATTACTATCTAGGTGCACTGTATACATGTAAGAGTTTATTTTACATGTCTACCAGTGCAATCGTTTAATATTTATTTTTGGACAGGCAGCTAACAGTCCTCTTCATCTAGAATTCTCAACACTTGTGCAATATGCATACAGGTGCATGACCATACTAGTTACTAATGGTTTAGTTTGAAGTTCATTTGCCCAAAAGGCGGCTCTTTGGTATAAACGAAACATGCTGCTGTAATTTTGCTATTTTTATCCAGCTGAGCAATGTTTTAGCATGATCTCAGAATATTCATTCACAAGAGATTTGTTCATTTGTTATTACGCTGTTTGTGGAACTTCTTTGATATTGGTTTTACTTCTCTGTGCTGGGCACCTTCTAAAATTTATATTTCCCATCTGACATGCAGTGAATCTTTTATAGTGTGAAATTGTTCTCAAATATTGCATTTCTCAGATGCTGAGCTTTGTGTGTAATTCATTTAAAGTTGGAAATAGTTTCAACCATGTTTATCAGATGCTATGTTATAAATATTGAAGGGTGGTGCCAGTATAAGTTTTCATCTGTAGATGATTTGATATATAGCAAAAAATTATAAAATTGAAAAGATTTCAATGAATTTTAGCTTTTGTCTCTGAAATAAGTTGTAAAAATTCATTTAATCATGCAGAGAACTAGAATGAAAGTTAACAAACCTACAATTTCCCTCTCTGCCAATAAAACCTAGAACATCTACTAAAATGAACTATGATACGTATACATGTTCATAAGTTTGGAAAGGATCTCAAAACTTAAGCATACATATGAATGTTCATGTTTGTACTCTTCATGTACTACTGGTACATTGCCACCATGGGTGTGGTTTCAAGTCTGATGCAACAATTTTGCAATGATAAGCCACTGTTTAACTGATTTAATTCATTTATGAAACTTCAATAATAATGATAATAATGCTGTTAGTGAACTATCGCCTCTCACTGGATATGCATTCTTTGTTATAGAGGAGTTTTATGGCTGCATTATGTTTTGATACCTTATATTTGTGTCAGCATGCTTCAATGGTTTGTTTATTTCTAATTTTAGACCCATAACTTTGGGTTACTGTTGTTGAAGATGTCTGATTATTCCATCCCACCAGCAAAACGGGTGTGTTTAACTGATTTCTTGAGTTAAATGAAATTTGTTTTTATATGCTGCAGCAGTTTATGAAAGTAATATGTTTGAAGTTGTTTTCTGCAGTTATATGACTTATATCAATGGTTATTGACATAAAATACATATATTTATGCTTTAATTAATTAAAATACAATGATTTCAAAACCTGTTACTGACATGTTACTCAATTGTTTTTGTTGATTCAGTTGATTGTTAGCATTGAATGTGAAAATTTCAAATATTTATGTATGTTTATAAAGATGTGTGCCATTATTGTGTTATTGCTTAATATGTCATTTAATAGAAATTTGTTGATACTGCCTATATTTTTATGGACGTATGAACGTGTAATATGGTGTGTGCATATAGGGTATGCAACCCTCAATGCTATGTTATTTGTCAAAAGTTTATTAGTCATGTATTGAAAGTCTTGTGGATTTGTTCTAAGAATGGTTATGTTTAATACTTGTAATTTCACACTTTGGGAATTATATAATATGTTTTAGCACACTAACATGCCACCTCATCTGAATGACTACTTAGAAGTGTTCGCACTATGATAATTTTGAATGGGAAATGTAAGGTTTCAGACAATTTTCAGGTTAACATATACATGCTGATGATGCTGGGTCGACTGGGCTACTGGGGATTCAACCATCTTATGCAGGGCTGCATTTCTTGAATAATTAGGCATGTGCTTGGGATGGACATGAAATAGCTTGCCTTGGATCTTAGAGTGGAGGCAGGGTCGGAGATGGGACTGAGAGGTTGGAATAGCTCTGAGAGATAAGAGGCTGCTCCCACATTTAGGCAGATTGCAGTTTGTAGGATGCAGAATTGAGAATTTGAGAGTGGGGTGCTTAGGTAAGCATGTGTTCATTTCTACTATCATGTTTTTTATTCTAGCATGAAATGTGGATACTAAACATAGAACTGATTGGATCCAATTGAGTTGTGCTGCTGGATGACCATAAAAGAGTGATCTCCAAGGTTGAGATTGGAGTGGAGCGGATAAATGAGTGGACCTGGGTAGAGGCCAAGTACTGTAACTCAGAGCCAACAGTTATAGAAGCGGGTTTGATCAAATGAGATAATGTGCTCAGAAAGCGAAAGAAAGTTGTTACGGATGCATCGATGGTTTGCTCAATTATTGAGAATTGATATGGTTCTAAACAAGAATCAGTTGGGATTTTGCTTGTTTTTATGAAAGCTGTTAGAGTGCATCAGGAAATGGAAGAATGCAGCTTGCTTGAAAAAAGAGGCAATGCAAGTATGCTTCAGTGTCATTGGCAACCATATGGACTATTTGAGCCCATGGGAAGTAACTTGTTGCCCAACATCAGTTCTATAGAGGATGTAGAGCAATAGTAAAACTGGAGCTACTCTGAGTATAGCTTGCAGTCATCCACAAGGAAACTTCTTAGACCAAAGCTGCAGATAGTTTAAGTGGTTTATGATGGTGTCATGGTGGACCACTTTGAAAACTGCACTAGTGTCAAACAAGGCAAGAGGGGTGGTTTTAGAGTTGTTAGTCACCATGTGGGGAGGTGAATAAGAAGGGTCTGAAAGACTTACGAGCTAATGCTGTTTTAATGTCTTGGCTTAGTTAGTCATTATTCTTAATGAATGGAAGGAAGGAGCTAGATGAAAACAGCATTCTTGAAAAAATTAGAGTACACTGTAGTTTCAGACGGTGATGTACCGGTAATCTCACACATTGGTGTCAAGCCTTGCACTTTATTCTTGTGGGGGGGCACTGGGCAGTGTGTCTCATGTGAATGATTTGTTTCAAAGCATTGTTAAGAATGGCAGTTCTAATGAAGTCAAAGTATCCCCCTAAGTGATGAACGATGAAGCAGGGTCAAGCAGAAGGACCCATCAAAGAATGTCTTGGAGTTTAGAAAGGATGATAGTGGTTATCATAACAGGCAGTGGAGAACTGGCATTACTATTCCATGCTGATAAGCATTGGCAAATAGTTAATTGAGGTATTGAAATACATTGAATAGCATGATGAGTGGTACGAATAATATATGTATGACTTAGGTTTAGAATATGATCATTTTGATTGAAGATCTCAGTGACAATTGCTTTATTAATTGTAGCCTCGAACAACAAGAAGTGATTTGCTTCGAGAGCCACGTGAGGAGTTAGTAGAGAGGTGAGATTCAATTTTAGCTAAGCTTATGCATATTCATATGTTTTGTGGGAAATTATTCATTGATTGAGAATTTGGTTGTGGCTTTAAAATTAAAATGAGTAAACTTTGAATTTTAACAAAATAAAAAAATTTTGTATGAATTTGTAACAATACTATATGATATCCATGATATCAATTGCTAATTTTTAAAATTATCTGCTTAATGTTAACAGCATTGTCCACTTTGCAGATTTATTTTGTTTTCTATGGTTTATATTATTTTCATGGAATTGAATTATATATTTTTATGAATTGATTTTCTGAAATTTCACAAGTGCAGTTATTTTGCATCTATTATATATTTTCTATATGTCCAGAAAAATGCTAATAAAGAGCATTGTTTAAGTTGTATTTGATAAAATGTTGTGGTATTCTACAATTTGTTAACATGAATTTAATGTTTTCTTAAAATTTATAAATTTTGAATAATCTTTCTATGATCTTAAGCTTAAAATTCTCATTATGTGATCTAATCAGTTTACTGTTCAGTTCTTTAATATAAAAATGTAATGTAAATGGAGCGATTTATTGTTTTACTTATCAGCTGATGAAATTGATTTGCCTTTGACTAGTATTTGAGATTGAGCTCCCACCATAAATGAATTCACCCAATAGATTGAGATTTATAATGGCAGCGCTGATATATATTTTCAATTTGATAAAAATAACACCTGCACAACCTTATCTATCGCAATCAGTATGCCAGTCAGTACCTACTCCAGAAGAAGTGCCAACACCTTAATACAACATTCCGCTACTGTTCAAAACGTGAAAGTTGGAAAATGATTTGACTTGTCGCTATTTGTTTTTGTAGATGCTTGAAATTGCAAGCAAGCATAGAAAGCACAACGCAGAAACAACATAGTAAGCTTTAAATCAAACACCTAATAGTTGTTTTAGTAGCACCAACTTTAAATATAAGGTCTCATTCTTGGATATCTGCAGCGTGATGGACTCGTAAGAAGTAACTTAGTTATAACTATCGGTGATTTTACTTATCATGTTGTTCATGAATGCTAAATTTATGCTTAAAGAGGATTGAGAGTTGGTCAGAGTTATTTGTTAAAAAGCAGTAACTTTGAAGGTTGGATCTGTCAGATACAGTAAACCTTTTGATGTTGCATTTTTCTTAATGTAATATAAAGGCATTATTCCCAGTTAATGTGATTTAAGTCATTATTCCCAGTTAATGTGATTTATAAATCATTATTCTCAGTTAAGTATGCACTTTTATAGCACCATTTCTAATACTCTAAAGGTATCGAGATAAGTGTTCTTGTGTTGCCTTTTTACTCCAAGTAATGCCAGCTATGGCTAAAGTCACATAATTTATAGCAATCCATCAATCCATATGTTCGTCTTCTGTTGATTCTCAGTGATGTGCTTTTTATTTGTGTTTAGATGATGATTTTCTTCAACTGAAGGAGATGAATGAGAAATTAAGGTCGCAGCTGACTGAAAGTGCACAGCGAGAGAGCATTCTCGTGATGCGCCTTGCAGGAAAAGAACAAGAAGTACAGGACCTTCTGGTAAGAATATGTGTGCTTATTTCTGCATACAACATCGTGTAGCAGTCAGGTTCCAAAGTGCTTTATATGGCTCTGTAGTTGTCTTCTTTGTTTGGAGTAACTGAATATCAAGGATCCTATTGAACAACATAAACCAGAGGGGAGAAGATCTAAAGGAAGACTGAAAAGACAATGGGTTAACAGATTGAAGGAGGATCTGGACATGGCAAGGCTGAATCTCAATGGAAAAACTGACGGAAGACACTGAATGACTTGGGAAGAAATAGCAAAGGACAGAGAACTTTGGAGAGATGTCATTGAGAAGTTGATAGCTGGACACAGCTGGAGGACGAAGATCTGACCTGATTGAATTGCTGTTTGACTATCAAAATGTGATTTCTGATAAAGAATTTTATTATGTTTTGGTTTTAACTTTGACTTACTAATGAAAATATTTTTAGTATAAGATTTTCTCATAAAATATTCGATGTTAGTTTTGCAGTGATTGCATGTGGCATGCTAATTCAAAACTGGGTTTTCTTTTAAGCACTTGTACAAGTAATTGAAAATGATTGCTTATAATGCAGTTATGCAGTTAGCAATGCAGTTAGCCATCTGCAATGCAGTTAGCTATCTGCAATGCAGTTAGCTATCTGTGCTCTATCAGTAGTGTGTGTTATTTATTTTTGGGATAAAGTGCACCTATGGAGGTGAGATGTACATACTTTATGATAGTCTTGTGGTCATTCTGAAAGTAAACATAAAGTTAACCCTTTGCATTTTTGTCTTCTGGTACTGCAAGTATTACAATTACAAGAGGTTAAAAGTGGTATCAATGATAAAATAATTAAATTTCTTATTCTGTAATGTATCATTTTATCTCTTCTAGGCACAGTTGCAAGAATCAAAAGAGTCACGATGTCCTGGTTCATTGCAGTTACAGTCTTTACTTCTAGATCCGTCTGTTAATCTTCTATTTGAAAACTTCAAGAAGGAACTGGATGCTTGTAAAACTCAGCTGAAACAAGCTCAGGATGATCTTTCAGCCTTCAAATTTACACCCGATAGGTGAGAATTTTCAATGTTGGGCTAATGTTAACATGATCTTTATCTGATGATTACCTTTTTTGCTTGTCAGATTTTTTTCCATTTGTAATAAATTTTAAAAAATCCATGTTAATGTCCTATTTTTGATTATGTGTAAAAAATGAAATTGTTGATGTCAACTTTTCTTGAACCCCCCTTCCTCTGTCAACAACTGTCAAACTTTGTCAAACCCATCCCCCCTAATTTGTTGATGTAATTGATGGACAGCCCCTTTGGTGATAGATAAACACTGCTGTCTTTGCAGTCATTTGCACTGGTGTTACATCATTCCCCCAAATCCTCACAAAGTATTTGGAATGTAGTAGTATGCTGCTGTTATAGAAAGCACTATGTTGATCTGCAGTGCAAATTGATTGGTGAGAGTGATTTAATTTTGGAAAAATATTTTTTTTTGCCATAGCATCTTTGCTTTTACCATATAGGCATTTTGCCTTTCTCAGTTCTTCAGTTTTACATCTAACTCATTGTAATGTGTGTAGCCAGTGCAATGGTTTTTACATTTCCTGTTGAATGTATTTTGTAATTGATGGACAGCCCCTTTGGTGATAGATAAACACTGCTGTCTTTGCAGTCATTTGCACTGGTGTTACATCATTCCCAAAATCCTCACAAAGTATTTGGAATTTGTTTTACATCTAACTCATTGTAATGTGTGTAGCCAGTGCAATGGTTTTTACATTTCCTGTTGAATGTATTTTGCAGCCACATTGGCAAACGTCTGATGGCCAAGTGTCGGTTGTTATTGAATGAGAACGAAGAGCTTGGTCGAACCATCTCCTCAGGTAGTGTTGCAAAGCTGGAATCTACTATCGCATTGGAAAAGAAATTCATTCAAGAAATGAAGAAGACAGAAAAAGGTTATTGCTATTATTGTTATTACAGATTACTATATAAATACAAATACAGATACAAATATTTTGTTACATTACATTACATTACTATTACTTATCACTTATGTATTTATTATTTACCTATTACTTATGCATTGCTTATGCGTAGTGCAACTCATTACATTTTATGCTGACCACACTTCATTGGCTTCCAATTTCTGACCACATTGAGTATAATCAGATAATTCTTGCTTCTGCAGCACTTTGAGGTCAGGCATCTTTTTACATTGCGGAACTTTTTCACCGCTGTTTTTCACTACTTCACATCACTTGCTCTGCTCTGTTGGTTTTATGGATGTCCATGTCCCTAGATCATGTACCACTTTTGTCCAGCACTGGTCATTCAGAGCAAATGGACCATCCCTCTGGATTGGGTTGTCTACATCTACTTGTGCCTCACTTCCTACTCCTCCCATGCTCACTTTGTTGTGAAGACTGAAGTCTCATTTTCTTATCATGCGGCTCTAAAGCCACTCACCAGGCATATCTCTGAGTAGAAATAATATGAGACGCTATGTAAGTTCCTTATTGCATTGCATTGCATTATAAACAGAATCAGATAGGCTTTGCTGTCTTTACATTCATTTATTGCATTACCTCTTTCACTGCTTTAGCTATTTAGAGAGAGTAGAGTTGAAAAATTCTCGAGTCCAGCTTTCGCATTGAATTTCGCAAGAGTGTTGCCTATATTTCAGTCTTTGTGTTGGCCTTTTTGTCCTGTACCATTCTACTCATTCTGCTGTTTCTGGAGCATTGCAGAACAGCATCAAAAGGCGTGTATTTAGTAAAACTCTGTTATCTTATCACTGTCAAAAATATATATTTGCGTGGAACTGATGGCAGAAAGCTGTAAACCACAGCATTACCATTGTTGGCATTCTTCCAATGCCTGAAAGAAAATTGAAATAATGGCCAGATCAAGCAGTTCAAGGATTCAGAAAGTTTAGGAGTTTTTAATTGGAAGAAATTTTGCATTTTAAAGAATGGAAATTATGGACTCGTATAGTAACCTACAATTATTTGCTGTCTTCCAAACTTCTAGATATTGGTCTAGACATTAGCTTATAAACTTCCAAAAGTTGAATATTCTAGTTTTAGTATGTTAAAATGCAAATAGTTTACTGTTTAATTTGGTGCAAAAAGGCAGTGAAAGAACAGTCTAATGCTTGAATTTGTTTTGATTTTAGATAATGAGTATTTCCTTTATTATGTGAATGATGAAATGGAAGGATTGCAGGCAACTGTTTACCAGCTTCAGCAGAACCTGAAAGAAGCTCGGGAACAGCTTCACAAAGCTCAAGAAAAAATAATCGGTTGAGGACTACTACTACATTGTCTTCTGGTGCAAATGTTCCATCGGAGGGATCTGTAGGTAGTCAGACTGTCTCAGAGGCAACAATACCGGAAGCAAAGAGAACTGAACTAAGCGGTGAAGATGCAAGCAGGCTTAAACGGGCTGCTGTTTCTTCCACAAACTCTAAAACAAAAAGTAGACATATGGACAGGAAAGACATTAGTACTGAAAGGAACAAGCGTAGAGTTAGCAGTCAGACTTGTAGTACAAGTTTACGTGGATATCATGAACGAACAATATCGACCGCTACCAAAAGCAGTGATAAAACAAGTCCTGTGCAGCAAACCCGTCTCTCTGACTGTAAATTGTTGAGTATGGGTGGTAGTGCCCTTCTGACAACGCTACCAGAAGAATCGAGTAATGGCAGTCATATCAGCGAGAAAGTGGAATCTGTTCCAGCTGGAACGTGTGACAATACGACCGAGAAATCGAGGTTGATTAGAGAAAAGAAGAAACAAAGGACTGGCATCTCGTCTAGCAAACTGGATACTGCCACAAGTGAACTGTCAAATGGACTTGTCAGTAAGCACAGTGCCTCTCAAAAAGCTTGACATTTTGGTACTATTGGACAATACTTACCCGTTAGGATTTAGGCAGCAAAATGAGTGCAGGTTACCAAACCTTACCCTTAATGAAATTTTGCTATCAAATAGTTCTTTTGAGATATGTTGCTGCAGATATTTTTTTGGGATGCCTGTTTTAAGAGAGAAGAAGGTAATTGTCAATGCGGAGAATGGTATTTTCAAATTGGATTTTCTGATTTAGGGCTTAGATTTTTTTCATCATGTATAGGTTCTGTGAGAAAATATCTGACACAAAAACAGCTTATGGGATTCAATTGTTATACTTGATAATGGAGAATTTGCATTGTTTGTGAAATATGTTAGACAGTGGCAGATTTATTTGTAGCAAGCCTATTCTTGGTTTGCTCTAAGTTGTGATATATGGTAATAGAGTCCTTATTGTTTAAGTCAATTTGCAATTTAGCAAACACTGTGAGGCAACTTTTTTATTAATCATTCCAGTGATTTGTAGGGTTGTCTTAGTTGATGTAGGGGCATAAAATTTAAGCTGTTATCAAGATTTCATGATAGCACAGTTATGCAGGTATAAATGTTTATTGATTCAACTAAGTGTCTATGAAAGAGGATCAAATAGTCTTTTGTACCAAAGGTAACAGACAAAAATAATGATATGAATGCTGTTGCTACCATTATTGATTGCAGACTGAATGTTGCTGTAAAGTGTAAATGGCTGAAAAGCAGCTTCAGTAGAATTAAGTATACGGTGTTCAGTGTGATTTGATAGTAAAAGATTGTGCCATGACAATTACAGGTTTGTGCTATTGATGATACATTCAATGCACTTTGATGTAAAATTTGAACTGGAGATGAATCTATAATTTATAGATCATGAAATTGTTGATTTCTTGATAATGAAAGGACCTTTATAATTGCTTGAATTTACTTTCTGAGAGCTTTCTTGCATATTTCAATGGTTTGTCTTGAGTAAACTATCCATCAATTTTCTTACATCCAACTTAGAAATTTTTACTCCACAAAAGTAATTCCCTGTTTATTCTAACAGCGTCAACTCTTATAGTTTCAGCATTTCTGATAGTGAATAGGCAAATTTCTTTTAATGTCGTTACATACAGTGTAATAAGTTATCTTGGGCACAGTATAAGGCTGACATTTTTAAAATTAAAAAATCTATTTCCAGTGTAAAACATCTTTTTCTAAGTATTCAATATCTTGCAAAAATATTTATTATTCTTGCCTTATAAGGCCTATATACTGCAATATAATCTGGGTAAATACCCATACTCAATGGAATATTTCAAAATGAAACCCATCTAAATAATTTTCTGTTGCTCTGATTAAGCTTACAATGACCCTCTTCTGTTCTGCATAAAAATGAATGCTTTATTTACCGGGTAACCTGAATGCTTACTGCCTTCTTCATGTTAGTTTAAAATGCAAACTAATATGTTATAGCCTCATAATTATCTTCAGTACTGTATTTACTCATTTGTATATTCAATGCCTTCATCCGGAATCATTATAAGCAGTATATTGTTTTAAGGGCCACTTGAATAAAATTATGCTCTTGATTTAACTTTAGTATGCACAACTTAGGCCATAGTCTTTGCCTCGTATTTGTCTTAGATAACTTGCAAACTGCAGCTTGGCTGGTGTCATTCACTGAGCATTTCCATTCACAATGTTTACTGCATTTTGCTCACCTCCTTTCTTTTTGGCACTGCCGAACACGTCTCTTAAGTTAACTGATTGTTGATTGCCTTTATCCACAGAATATTAAATTTTAGTAGCTATACATTGTGCTTTTCCTTCATATTGTTTTGCTATTGTAAAACCCACACTAACTGTGGTGACAATCTACCCAACCACTGCATGCTGTGCATTCATTCTTAGGCAAAGAACTATGTATTGTGGGTGTTGAAAGCAAATGATATTGAGATTCTTGTAAATGCTAAGTTCAAAACTTCTAACTTCATACAAAAGAACCCGTTATATCGAAGCTCAAGGGCCAGCGATAAATACTTCAATATATCGCAAGTTTTGATATATCCAATTCTGGGTCATATACCTGTAGTTTGTTCAAAGGCCCATATACAAGCAAATTTAATACTCTTGTATCTAGGTCTCCTTCACTACTCGTTAAACACTTATTTAGGTGCTTATAGGCACTTCTTGAAGTGCTTATAGGCACTTCAAGAATACTGTTAATCTATCTCACACATTTATAAATATAAAGTTAGAATCAGTAGAGTGAAACTTTATAAGATACCTGTGAACACTCAATGTGTACCTTGCCATCACGAAATCATTGTGCTGGATTCACTTGAAATCGATCTAATGAGGTTGTACAAAATGCTCTACCAGTAATGTGAACTAAGTAAGAATTGTTTGTACTCCCTCTTCTGTTACATTTCAACCCACCAAGTTCTTAATCCATTTTGACCCTTAGAATTCTTTTTCTGTAGAGAGCCATTGATGTTATGGTGATTTGTCAACTTGTTCAGAAATAGGCTTAATAACTTGATGTCCTATTTTATCTGTATCTTTCAGTGGCATAGTCAAGGGGGTATGAGGGTTAAAAACCCCCCTTGGCTGCCGAAAAAAATTACATGCTTTTCCATACATTTTTCATTTTCGGACGCGATTTTCGGGATCAAAACCCCCCTTGGCTGGCTGCCAATTGAAAAAATTTCTAAGTGCTATAGAAAATAGAAAAAATTTAAAAGAATTCGGAGATGACGACCTCTTGTTTGCTTGTCAGCTCCTAAAAGGAAGAATAAATTTTGAAAAATTTGGTCACGATTGAAAGCAACCCCCCTCCGGAAATCCTGGCTATGCCACTGGTATCTTTTATTCACACTCCGTAAGTGAAAGTCGCCTATTAACATCATTTTCCGTTCCAAGGATCATTTTTAATTACTGTATTACCCGATGCGGGCTTTTGGCCCCTCCATGTTGTCACATTTCATCACGTTGTAAAGGCAGTGTCATTTTGCAAAGGTCCAAACGTTTTCAGTATGTCAAATACGGGTCCTGTCCTACTAACCTTACTAAATTATTAATTACTGGTACATGATGCTGAACATGCAATTAAATTTGTTAAAATTAAACTCTGGCAAAAAATAAAAAATTATTAAACACAAACCATGTTATGAATCTCATGATTAAAATGTTTTAACACAAAGCACTGTCAAATCAATATTATACATAATACTCATCAGTTCAATGAAAAAAACTTAATCTGTCTGAAACTTAAATAGAAGAGTGACTTCTTCTGAACACAACTACAGAATATTTGTCCATCTGCTTATGATATATGATGATACAATACACTTGACACAAGTTCAGAATGAGCACTAATGCTGAAAGATTGCAGTCCCTCTAAAGATATATTCAACTACAAACACAAAACTTAATTCCTGACAACTTTTTGTCAGATTAAAATATGCGATTTTCAAATCTGAACTATTGGATTTAATTATTAAATAATTACTAGTCTTTATTCAGTCTCTAAGGCAAATACATATATATGCATGTTAGATAAACTACTGATTAGGGAAAGTGACGTTATTAAATATTATTTAGAGAATGATCGATCTCTCTCTCGCTCTCTCTATCTGAAATATTACTATAAATAACATGGACATCAAATTCAACTGAATGAAAAAATTAAACAAAGGCACCTTCCAGATCAATCAATTTAAGTCTCATTTTATCCAATTCACTTGCTATCAACATTTGTTTGGATTGAAGCAAAAATTAAAAACCTGCAGCAATGACTTCACAAATTTCTCACCATAACTGTCTCAAATTAAAGTCTAAACTTTGTAACATTACCATTACCAATATAATAACAGCTTGTACATAGGTCAAATTGTTGTCTATGAGTGATGTTGGGAAAGGTTACTGGTATATATGTAGGCAAGTTCAGGGTACATTGTAATGTTTACATTAAGTTGTGGTAACTTAGCACAACACACCTGATTTCAGTCACAGATAATTTACAGTATATGAGATCCACTTTGATGAATTAATGTGTTTAATATACTCTGTTGAATGAAAGGAATAATTTTGACCAGAAATCAGTAAAGAGATGTAAATCTTAAAGTGAGCTTAAACACAATAACTGGCAATGAAAAAATTCACAATGAAACAGCAGAAACAAAATATTGATTGTAGCCACAGTAATAAGATCAATTATTGTAATATGATAAAATAATAAACCAAAATAATGAATTTGTTATCAGAAAGCACTGATGTTATCATCACGAGCCCTGTTGTTGGTCCATTAACTGCGATTGGTCTTTGGTGCCAAAATGGATGTTTGAGTTGCTGACACAGGTGTTGAAACAGGCATTGGCATCGGAAAACGAAGCAGCAGAGGGCGGCCACCTTCTGAAGATAACGCTATGCTTGGCGATGGGAAAAACTGAAGAACAGGGCGAATTGCCGTGCCTATGAGTGATGTTGGGAAAGGTGAAGTTGGAAGAACCTGAAAACACACAATTAAACTGAGATTTGCACTCAACTTCTATACTACTGTTGCAGTTTTATCTTTTTAAATAATATTATAATTGAAGCTATTCCTTTCTTTTTAAAATACAGTATGATTGACTAGTACCATATTATTAGTCTATCAGCCTGCGACAAACTGATTAGTTATTAAATTGGCCGATATGCAGGGTGACTGTGTAACTTGTGCCTGCTAGGTGGTCTGCACAATGAGATTATCTCAGACTTCCATATAAAGCCATTGAGCAACACAAAGACTGCTCATCTCTTGGGACAAGCTGTTCGCGATAGTGAAAAGCCATCACCATAAGCTCACAATAGTGAAAGGTTATTCAATTCACAGTCAAGGTAGTAAAAGGATGCCATATTTCACATATGTTGAACCATGATTTATAATTGCTTTAGTTGTGTAGGACTTCTGAAATGTATATAATGCATTGATATCATTGCTACTCTATTTAAGTTGTTTAGTATTAGCGATGCTATAGTATTAGCGATGCTATAGTACACTGCCATTTATATTTATGTGTTATAAGTCGGTTGACAAGACAATACAATGATAAACTGAGAGCCAGCCAGTCCGCTCCATTTTAACTCAGAAGTATTGGCTTATGTTTGTACAGCCAGGGCCAGACAGCACAAAACCCCTTTGGGGCTGTCCATTAATTACATCAACAAATTTTGGGCAATTTTTGGCCCCTACCCCTGTCAACAACTTTCAGTGACCCCCATATAATTATGTCAAAAACTTTTGACCCCCCTACTAGGATCAGTGATGGGTCTCCCTAAAAAGTTTAGAAGGTTATTATTTTTGCAGTGATGACCTTTTTCCCTATCTTTTGTTCATCATGTGCCATAATGTGGTGGTTATGACCTATTTTTGCTTGTCAGGCTTTTCCATTTTAATAAATAGTATTCCATGAAATCTCCTATTTTTTATCATTTGTACAAAATGAAGTTGTTGAGGTCAACTTCTCTTGATCCCCCTGTCAACAACTGTCAAACTTTTTCAAACCCCCTTCCCCTAATTTGTTGATGTAATTAATTGACAGCCCCTTTGTAGAATCAACAAAGTGTGTTTCCATACCAGACCGGACAACAAACCTCAGGCGTAATAACCCAACAACGTCACAATTTTACACAACAATATACCAGATACACGATAAATATCTTTGAAAAGAAAAATGGGCAACATAAATGGCTAATTTCCAATTTTAACAAGTTTACCCATTCTTATAAAACAATCCATTAGACAGGAAGTGCAACTGAATAAACAATTCCTCTAAATCAATTCCAAAATTAGAATGTTTCACAAATGCAAATAATAGAATTAAGTATGCATTTAGTATTTCTGTGAGTACAGACATTAGCACAATCATTTAACAAGCAATATATAATATCTAATTACTGAAAAATAATTAGCAACAGAATTGAATCAGGAACAGTGTCGAAAAACTAACATTTTCATTTTCAACGTAAAAGTTATATCTGTGCATTATATCTGCACAGAATAATGTGCATACAATAGGATGCATTTTTTAATTAGTTGACACTTGAAACATCAAGTTTATTTAGTCTATGAGTGACCTGCTAGGCTATTAACATATTATTATTATCAAGGCAAATTGTGTAGTGCTGCGGGCATGTCATCGACCAAAGTCAAGAGCTCTTGCCCAGACAATAAAAGTGCATAATTATCAGCACAAAACCAGTAAGAATTAATGTTTAACAAATTAAAATATTAATTGGCATTATTTTTAATATTATCTGTATTATTTTAATATCTTATTATCATTGTAACTATTTATTTATTATTATTATTTATTATTATTTAATTTTATTTATTATTTTTATTAGTTTATTTATTAATTGCATTATTTTTATTATTAGGTTATAATATTTTAACTGGCATTTTGCTACAATTATTAGCATAAAAAAGTTAAATGGCAAATTAATTATTAATCTAATTAGTTAATTAGCCATTTATGTTTACAATTATTCTTCCCTGTTCCAAAATCAATTTCAAAGTTTGTGCTAATCTTCATTATAAATGATTTCATTTATAGTCTTTATTTATTTATTTCAATATGTATAGTTATTATTTAGTTATAGAGTTTGATTATTTAGTTATAGAGTTTCAATATGTATAGTTATTATTTAGTTATAGTCTTTGATTATTAATTGATACCCAATTTTTTTAGGATATGAAGCAAATTTGCTTGAAGAAAATATATTGCAACAAACTAAAAATTATCAGGTCATAATAAACATAAACAGTGCTTTCTGTAATCTAACATTTTTATTTTTGTGTTTGTGAACACAGCTACCATTTATTCAACATATTAAAATGTTGGCATCTTTTTCAAAGTGAAACACTTGAAAAGCCCATTATTCTTCTATTGTTCATTACAGATTGGTGTTTGTATTTTACACAGCAAATGTTTTTTATATGACTCTACAAAATTTCAAAAAAAATTTGAATTACCATTGCAACATCTATGATGTAGCTGAATTAATCTAATATCATATACGAGCAACTGCTCTAAAGTATGATATTAAAAGCATGACTGACTGTGCTTACCTTACACAAATACTGAATGATTCTGTTACACTAGAAGTGCAGATTTAGCACCGAGATGATAACACACAGGTTTGACTGTGATGCAATAATGACTTTTATCAAACGATAACACATGTACGTACCGCAGGCACCGTTGTGAACCCACTCTTCATTATTGCAGATTTGTTGGTAAATGATGCTAGGCTAAGACTTGAAACGTTGCTCATGACGACTGAATGTGGGGCAGCCGCTGCCGTCAATGAAGGCACTGACAGGATTAGAGGCACAAACTGGTCTGACGACTTCGGCAGGATGACTTTCCCAGCATCTCCCAAGGACAGCAGAGACTTCTTGGAAGGCACGGCCACTTCGGTTGTCACAGTTTTAGCCTTGGTGCCACCACGTCTTGAGTAACACTGTTCGCCCTTTTTGGAAAGATTCAAAGGTTCTTCTTGCTCCTTGTGGAGACCGTTCATGAACGGCGAGTGGGTTTCAGTCTTTCCTAAGACGTTTAGCGACTTCATGCTTAGATCAACTGGCTGGTCGTCGGCATCGTTCAATCTCAAGGTCGAAGACATTGCTCGAGTGCGGTCAAGAAACTGCTTGATCGGCGAGTTGAACCAACTTCCACTAGTCCCAACCGTTTCACATTTTCCAGGTGGTGTCTTTTCTCTTGGATCCTTGCAGACCAACGTGTTTTCACCAACTGACGGAACACCAGTGGAATCAACACTAAATACACTTTGATCTGGTAACAGAGGTTTTTCAAAATGTGTGCAAAGCTTTGATCTGAAAAATTCATTATGTCCATTAGGCAGCACTGAGGGAGAATTTATTACATTTGGTGGACCATAAGTGGGGCGAATAAAGGTCAAGCCAGTCCTTGTCAGTGGAGAAGCAAGACTCATGTACGATGGGATGCACTCTGGAGTCAGAATGGCGCATTCTTTAAACACGGACTTCTGCTCCGTCGAAGTCTCACTGTTTGCTCTTTCCAGTACCGTTTCTACGCAGTCAAGAGTGGAACAAGCACCTCCGATACTAGAAATCTTTGAACTTTCCAGGCTTTCGTTAGCCACGACTTTGGCAAGAGAAGGTCGAGAGGATGAAGAGCTAATTGTAGCAAACTGCTTTGAGGTCTGTGAAGAGATTGGCATTGTGTTATCTCCATTATACCATGGCACTGACTCGGTACAAAATATCGACATGGCTGAAGATGGCCTATGTGAAGGGTCAGAACCGTGAGTCGTTTGGCAACTGGAACCAACGGCTAAACTTGATGCAGATGACAACTCAGAGGTAGGTCCAGGAAGTGCAGCGTCCAGCAAGCTGTTGTCCTATAAAAACGAAAACCATTTCAGTTTCAGATAAGAAAATTACAGTAGCAAATAAACAGAAAGTGAAAAATATCAAATTTGTGCCATTTTCTCTAAACAAAATAAAGTTCCATGTTCTAATTTACCTCAACTATGAAGAATAACAATGAGATATGAGTTATAGGGAGAGTTTAAGTGAAAAATACTGGTGCAATAAAATCACCTGAAAACAAATGTTTCTCTTATTTTACAAATTGTTAATGGCAAGCAATCAATGGTGACTGGTCAATTAATCATCAACAAGTGAATAATTAATTCATTGGTAATTAAGTGACTGAAGAACAATGGCTTGAAACAAATTCACACAAATAGTTCTGGAAATCCGCATTGATCAACAATTTATAAGAACTTCCTAGCTTAAAAAAAGAAGAAAATCATAGATACATCAAAATTCGTCAAGAATTATCTTAACAAATTTACTTTATGGCCTGCTATTAGGCAAAGATGCAACGACTCAGCCTTTATAACTCAGAGCAATACTTAAGCACAAATGCAACCTGCAAATTATTCTAATAATCAAAGCAACTCAGTTCTGTTACTTAATTATAAAAATGTAAGTACCCTACCTTACATACTTATTTTGGAATTTAATATTACCTGACATTACTATACCTTTGTTTTTAACTGTGGATTGTATCTGCAGTCAGCAATATGCCTTGTTTCAAGCATAATTCATACTAATATTAGAATAAATACTAATGATTATATCCATACTTTGTCTTCACCGCTGGAACGAACTCTCGATTAAACTTAGGTATATCAATATAAAGACCTATCTGTAATTTTTAAAGGAACACACCATGACAGTTTTTACCTTTGGACATAGTGAGAGGCATCTTTTGCCTGTTCAATGTGGTTAAACATAGCCATGTACATGAAGAAGAATAAGCCATCAAGGCAGGATTACAAAACAAAACACTAAGCTCTAACACACTCCGGGTCAGATATTGCATTGTCACCATGAAAAGCGAAAGAAAAGCAAATCAATAAAAATTTCATCAGACCACAACATAACAATGATTTCAGCAATAAAATACAAACGCCAATAAAATACAAACGCCAATAAAATACAAACGCCAATAAAATACAAACAGTGGCGTAGCGTGACTTTTGGGGGTCCGGGGGGCATCTTTGCCATGGGGGCCCCAAAGTTTCGAGCTGACGAGCAAAAAAAAACGTCATCACCTCCTTTTTTTCATCCTGACGAAAAAAAAAAAAGGTCGTCAGCACGTTCATTTCTAGGGTTAGGGTTGTCAGGGTTAAGAAGTTAGGGTAACCCTAACCTAACCCTAGCTTAGACCCCTCTTTGGGCCCCCCCCGCCCAGGGCCCGGGGGACAGTCAACAAAGTGCCCCCTCCCCCCCCACGTTATGCCACTGAATACAAAGGCCAAATAAAATACAAACAAATAAAATACAAACGCCAATAAAATACAAAGGCCAAAAAAAATACAAAGGCCAATAAAATACAAAGGCCAATAAAATACAAAGGCCAATAAAATACAAAGGCCAATAAAATACAAAGGTCAATAAAATATAAAGGCATAAAATACAATTATAAAATCCAAAGCTTTCTCAAAATCCTTTGCAAGTGAGGAACCGGACTTTTAATTTCCTGCTTTTCAATTCCTTTGCAAGTGAGGAACCGGACTTTAATTCGTGACGCGGATGAGGCGACTTCTCGCGTGGAACCTCAGACTCGTGGTGCACCAAGGCAGTCTGAACACAGTCGACGTCCTCAATCGCGTGCTCAGTCTCTGCTTCTGCAACAGTTCCGGTTTCAACTTCAGTCATTTTGAGCAGCGGATCAGCGTTCTGATCGGCAGAGAGAAAGTCCGAAGATGACGATATGCTGATTGAGCGCGAAGCGAACGCTTTGCTTTGCACGTTGTGAAGAAGGCCTGACTGCTGCTCTTGAAGCTTCTTGCGAGCGGGTCTCATGTATGTCACAGGCATCGGTTTGTCCTCTTCACCACGAATATGACGCTCAAAAGTAAGCAAAAGCCTGAGAGAAAAAACACACACGCTACTCTCTACAGCGGCAACAATTATTACGCAATGATTGACGCAATCATTAAAAGTAACAGTAATTCAATTTATGACATTACAACTGCAATTACTGACTGATCAAAGACAAATATCTTTCACTGCAAAAATATCTAAAATATCTCATAGCATTAAGCCCATTAAGATCAGTGTGAAATACCGGGTACACATGGGCACGTGGAAACATGCAAATGTACCGTACTACATCCATTCCACTGATTCCACTTTTTGACAGTGGCAGTGCTACAACCACCCATATGAAATTTTTGCTCACTTTTCATAAATACGTCGAGTGCAAGTGGCAGCACTCGTATTTCCTGGATGACCTCCCATCTGATCGTAAATGTGCTTCCAATGACGTCCTTCGGTAACCTAATTTTAAACACACGGCCAAATACGCATTCATATTCATATGCATATGTTTCGGTATTCATATCGATATAAATAGCTGCAATCACTTCATAAATATAGTTGCTGCCTAGTAGAAGTGAGAGATGACAAAAATGTTGACACTTCTGAACCATTTTGCTAAAACTAATTTTCCTGTACAGTATATAGCAGCTATGATATCTATTTCATATTACACTTAAAGAGTTTCAAATATGGGACAGCAAAAGTACTAGCAGACCAGATTTCAATTTTCTTTACCGGTAATTCTCATACTTCTGGCTTCAACAAAAGTGTGACTGCACCTAGAAACTCTCACTCTAAGGCAGGAATGCAGTCTGTTGCTCCAAATCATTGAAACTATATGTCCATAAAGTTACTTAAATATCCTAATAATATCCTAATATCAGGAAACAGGCATGGCCAGGATTCTCTAAGATTGCTCTTTTCCCAAAAATTTTGAATCTCTAAAACATTTTCCTCTACTGTCCTCAGCTGAACTTCCTTTGCCTGAAAAAGCTCAGACTATTCAGACATTTTCTGCACTCTCACTTTGCCCCAAGCACTGATAACCAAAATGAACATTGGACACTGTTTCATCAAAACATTATTTAAAGAACAGAGGCTTGCATTAATGCCTGTCATTACTGCTTTCATATTCTTTTGATATACATTAACTGATAATTGGTACAACTTCCTGGGAAGTGGCTGAAACCACTGCAACTTGAGGCCTGGTTAATGCCTGGATTGCCTGCATAGAGATAAGACTAATATTGCTTGAATAACTAAGTCAAAAATCTATATCAATGCTCAATTGCTCATTGAAAGGTTAACTGGCGATAAACAAAATCCATTTAAATTCAAATTATTTTATCACATATTTATTACGATAAAAAGATGTGAAAAATTTAAAGCCAAACCTTATCATAACCACCATATTTCTGAGAACACATAAAGAACTGAAACAAGTCAACTAGAAGACAACAACAACAATAAGTCAGCTATTAATCACTGTAAGGAAAACACAATAGCTCAAATAAAATTAGAGCCATAAATAAATAGATATGCAAACATGTGTATATATATATATATATATATACACACACACACACACATATATATACATGCATATACCGGTATACAGTAAACGCACATTAACATCAAGACATATTCAAACTTTATCAGTATTTCTTTCTCAGTATTTAAAAAATTCTGGTCACAGGAATTCAGTCAAGCCTTCAAAAATATGTCATTAACAACAAACTAAAGTTGAAAACTTCATTTGTTTGTTTGTTTATCAACAATGAGTCCAATACCTTTGAGCAGAGAAAGACAACTTTACAGAAAGACAACTTTCTACTTAGACATGATATTTTAGGTTTAAAAAATAACTGAATTTTAATGAAACCAGTCCATAAGATTCAAACCACTTGCCTTCTTTGAAACCCAGAGACGGAATACGCTTAATGGGAGTTTTCCTCTCTCTCATAAACTTGTAAAGTCGCTGTTCAAATGCCTCTTTGCCAGAACTGATCAACTCCAGTCCTAACTGAGGCAAAGCCAAGCCAAACTTTGTTGAACGCTTTACCTAAGAGACAGCAAAAAACAAAATCCATCAACTGACCAGTCTAAGATAACAATAATGAATAACAAAATAACATGATGTTCTCACTGCCAAACGTTTTATCCTATTTCAAAAACAGAAATATTATTAAACCTAAACACAAGTGCATTGACTTAGTAAAGGCAATTGATTTTCTGAAACTATACTATTTAGTTTACTCATAATTTTTACTAGAGCTGTACCGAATTCCAGATCCGGCAGAGCCGAATTCTGGCCATTGTACAAATCTGGCTCCAGCCAATTTCTGGCCGGATTTGTCCTGCACACACAGAGGAATTTTCTTAGTTTCACCCTAAGCATACTAAGCGCAGGCATAAGTTTCAACTCGTAATTACCGGTATATTAATTAATGAGTAAAGAATCATTTTTCTGATTAAAATAAGTCTAATAACAAGTACAATAATTTATCAGTGAAGTTAGTGCTCAGTTGAACCGTCAATTTAGCTATGTACCACTATGGTACCAGTCAAGTTGTGCAGTTCAACACTGTTCATTTGTAAATCCAGCTCCAGCCTAATTGAAATCCGGTACAGCCCTAATTTTTACTAACTATAAAAATATTACATGATGCTAAGTTGGTAAAATATGAGTAAAATGTCAATAAACTCACATGAATACATGTATGTCTGCATGTTAGTATGCGTGCACATGTGTACTGGTATATATGCATGCATATGCATATGTATGTATATATGTATGCACGCATGCATGTATGCATGTATGTATTGTATATGTAATTTATGTACGGTATGTAATAATAGCTGTGCTAGGAGGAACTTAAAATTATGGATGTCATAAAGCTGGAAAAAGCATGTACTGCATCTTGAAAATGAGTCGTTGCACTCTCAGGATGATCTTGTAGAATATGAAGTCTTAAAAATGATCACGGCTTGTCACAATCGCAGAATGTGCCTGTCACGACTAGCCGAGGGACTGCAGTTGAAAAAAGCAAAAGACACTGAAGCCAAAATGGGTCCATGACTATATCCAACGTACAGCACGGCTGCAAAGACAAACTGACTCCACTCACTGTTGGTTTGAATTGTACGTCGTCAGCAGTCATTGCAACCAACTTATCAGCACCAAGATCGGAATCAATGGACTCTACAGACTCCTGTCTTGAGAATTTCTTCCGTCTTTTCCGACCTTTCAACTTTGGGGCTAATTTTTGCAAACAAACAATGCAACACAAAGTTCTCACAAACCTATATTTAAATCACAGTCAAATGTACACACATGACACACCATGAGCGTAATCACGGGTATTTGTCAAATATAATTGTTTCAATAGCACCACATTTTCCAGTTATGGAATCCAGTATTTTAAAATGATCATATTTTCTTCAAAATATTCAAAAAACCCTTATTTAAAGCTGTGATACTCCCACACATAATATGCCACACAGCCAAACATGTACAGTATTGTAAACCAAATATGAAAATTGCTTCCAAAGTCTTGGGAAAAGTTGTATGACCAAAAATAAGCTTCTTGTCTAAACCGTGTTGGTGCAATCTTTCTTTTTCCGGGTAAGCATTCAATATATTGAATATTAATGCACAAAAGACTAAAAATCCAGTTCTTGACAATGTTTCAGGCATCTCGAATGGTCCACTTACCCAGGCAGTCCTTTCGAAAATCATGAATAGTGAGGACCGGATGCTCAAATGTTTCCTGGCAGAACATAAGTCGAACATCGCCTCCGGTAACAGACATCCCGCTAATAGCCTGAACAATTACATTCTGCAACCAAGAGCTGCTCATTTTCTCCAGACGTTTGGCCATTGCTCTGTAGCGACAGTACTGAGGGAAACTCACTACGATGACGACCGGTTCGACGCGGGACTGATCGATCGTGTCATCTACATCGCCACCGAATAAACATGCTTACTGTTAACAACACAAAAAAGCTTGCTTTGTGAAAAAACATAGGCTGATGCAGTGTTCTTCAACCTCTTTGAATTCAAGGTGAAAAGCCGAGCAATCGGTGATCCCCTCAAATTCGTGATTCATCAAAAAACGGAGTTCTCATAATAGCACTCTTTTTTTGTATACTGGACTATTTATAATGTGCCGTAAACATAGCATAACCAAAAACAAGGGCGCTTTACAGGGGGAATGACTCCGTAAACAGATGGCTTTTTAGTCTGCTTTTGAAGATGGGCTGAGCTTTAATCCTCCTTATTTTAGGTGGGATGGTATTCCACTTGTAGTTCGGTTGCAAAATATTAAATTTTTTTTAATTTCAAAAACGAAGCATATCACACAAAATCTAAAGTTGATGATTACAGGTAATTAAATGGGTACAATTCAATCTCCACAGCTGAATGCAACAGCAGGTGTTTCGTTTGTATAATTGTGCAACACTAAAGCATCGTCTGGTTTGGAAGAAATATTACCAGAAAAACATTTTACTCTCAACTTTGAAACAACTCTGGAAATTTAGATCAGGAATGTTTCAAAATTATGAGAATGAATTGAGATCAAAATTCTTATATGTCATCATCATCATCACCACCCATAAGCATAGGCTCAACTGTCCTCCTCAACACCAGGTGGCAACGACATATTTTCAGTTTATTCCCATTCATTTCTGTTAACAGCTAGCTCTGTGGCCAAAATATAGTAGACACCTCTATTCCTTTACGTGACTTGACACAAATACAAACAAAAATCTATGAAACTTCTAACAAACTGTAATCCCCAGAAAGACCTCATTTCATCATTTTTATTACCTCTTTATGCTTGCAACAACAAGTTGAAAACACTCATCAATACATTAGCAATATATGATAAATACCGGTACAACAAATTAATTCAATGTTTTGCTATGGCAAGTGAAAGCCTTAGTATACTGGTATTTCTTAATACACAATGAAACTTATTACAAGAAATTATGCAATTACATGAATATTTTTATTTGTAGAGCTCAATATATACAAGTGTTGCTACCATGTCGTTGGTATCCATTTATTGTTTGCGGTGAACTGCTCTTTGCTCTCTTCTCAGCAAACTCCGGTGACTTTGCAGATATTTGGAAACCATAGATCCAGTCCACAGGGCTTTCCAAGATCCACTTGACGAGATCTTCAATTTCTAAGACAACTTTCTCATCAGCGACTAACAATTCATCCTAATAAAAGAACCAATAATATTATTATTAATTAATAATATTAATAATAAAAATGTGATTTAATGGCTCTGGTTCTAATACAATTGATGGAATTTCAAATACAGCAACCAATGCTTAGAGATCATTGGTTGATTAATTATCAAAGAGGGAAACTAAGTGACGGGCAATAGAGGGAAAACCAAAATCTACCGTTTTAATCTATATGTTTTAAATTATGTCGTGAAATGAAACACAGAGGAAGGAAGTTACTGGTTTCTGTGCAAGTCCTCGGTTACTCAAATAATAAAATCAGCAAATCTTTTTGAATGAGACTGATTTTGGCAATTTGGCATGGCTTTCAAATATTAATGTTGGCCAGTCTGCAATGTCTCAATGTTTTATAAATTTTTATAGACTCCTCTTAAATTTGATTCTCTGTGCAACAAGCAGTAGCGGTTCTAGGAAAATAAAACTGGGCCATGCCCTAGCTCCTAACTCAAGAAAAAAATCTGATTAGCAAAAAAGGTTATTACCAGGTTTTAATGAGTGTCATGCTCCTTGCCCAGTGTAATTTAATGGATGTAGAACATTCTCCCCTCTGGACATAATCCCCTCCGGACATTATCCCCCCCGGTACACCCTTTGAAATGACACTGCCGGACATAATCCCACCTTTGTTTACTAAATTGGCTTTGACTATAATCATTACCCACACCATAAACCAGAAACAAAACACTAACCCTAAACGATACTGATGGCAGCTATGGCATCAGATAACCGATAAGTACCTTTTTAAAATTAAGATCTATGATATTGATTTACATTGTTCATTACTTCTTTGCCGGAGGGAGAATATGTCCGGGGGGATAATGTCCGGGGATAATGTCCAGAATGTCCGCGCCCCAATTTAATTGAGTCACCCAAAATAACTGGAGGAAAAGCTGAAATCTGAGGACTACAGACCCCCTGCTCCAAGGTAAAAACAAGTGACCAGTTTAAATTTTAAAATCTGCTTTAACCTAATATATATTATATATAGTCATGAACAAGAAGCTGCAAAATGAGGAAGTCGACAATAGAATAAAAGCGACAGTCCAATTACCGGTATATTAAAACACCTTATACTGCCACAATCATAATTAATAACTGATTCGTTCTGTAATATACCAATTGGCAAACCAAGCATTGTCATTGTTAGACTACAAGCCCAATCGTTTTCTAACTGAACAGCTGTTGCCTTGACATCAAAAGGCATGGTCCTACATTTTGAAACAGGGAACTTTGAACTGAAGCCAACTGCTGCCAAAACATCACAAATTTTGACTGCAAATAACGGATATTGGGTTTCGTTGTGTAAATATACCACACCGGTGATGATGTGATGAACTGGACCAAAAGGACCTTTAAGTCTTTGACCCAAAAGGTTCGACCTAGGTCTAACTATTCATCATTTGATAATTAATCAAAAGTCGGGCTGATAAGGAAATTAGATAGTAATTGCATTTACAGTAGGTTTGCCAATTAATCAAGATAGTAGATGGAAATCAAATAATAGATTGAAGCCTCTTTATTATGAAACATTTTGATGATAATAGCCAAAACCAACTTAAGGAGAGCAAGCATGATGCTCAGTTTGGAAACAAGCTATCAATCCATACATGAACAAAGTTGCGGCCTAATAAAGCAAAGTCGCCTGTGTAAACTTTGCCCTGTAGCCCTTGGCTGATCATGCCTGACAAAATAGACCTATCAGAATTTAATGCCTGATCTACACATCTACAACGGTGTGGTGCATTTTCAGCGTTTGGCTGACTTTTGTTTTATTGGTTGAAATGTACATAAATAATATTATTAATAGCAACAGATATTACAAAATAGTATGGGATATAGGCCTAATTACAATTGTCTATCACATCTCGTTAAAATATCAAAATAAAAGACAACTGCATACTGAGATTAGTGATACATATTGCTGTTTATAAAACTGAAACTAGAGATTTGATGATATCCAGGAATGAACTTACCAGTAGCTGGCTACCAGCCCAATGTCTAATGGGTAATGCCCGGGTTAAGAATTAAGAAGGGTTAAAGAGTTAAGAAGCCCTAAAGTTACCCACTGCTACCTAGTATATTGATTTTCTGAACAGTCGAATCAATGGTCGTATTGGGGATAATTTTTACAGAAAATACTAACTAGGAATAAAAATTATTTTTAAAAAATTGCCTTGACTCCAGTGTTCTGTGTTTTAAAAAAGCATCGAGGGGGTGGACTATTCCAACATTTTCGACATCCAGTGGGGATTGGACGGATAAGAATAAGAATTTTCACCCACCCACCCCTCCCCCCGAGGACAACATATGCCAGTGGGAGATTAAAACCCCCAAACCTCCACTACAAATCACCTACAATACATAACATTTAAGTATTGCACTGTGCCCTCGCCTCGGTCCAAATTGAGCTGTTATTGAGTCTATGGCTCTTAACAAACGTTGATAATAACAATGGCACATGGACCGCGGTCACAAAGACCGAGGTCATAGACTCAGTTGTTGTTATTATGCAGCAACTAACCAGTGCATCCATTGTCCAGTATTTATATTGGATTCCGAGACCTAGAGTAACGTACTTACTTACTTACTTGCTTGCTTGCTTACTTATAACGTCAAACGCATGTCTACATTGAGCACAAGA
This sequence comes from Metaphire vulgaris, assembly GCA_018105865.1. Lineage (NCBI taxonomy): Eukaryota > Metazoa > Annelida > Clitellata > Crassiclitellata > Megascolecidae > Metaphire > Metaphire vulgaris. The sequence goes on from CM030843.1 coordinate 10,990,364, forward strand.
CGTGAAATTTGTTCATCACAATTTGACAAAACACCGAGTGCTTTTTAAAGGCCACAGAATTTTAAAAGCATTAACCATCGAATTCGCAGCAGTCATAAGTCTAAGCATAGCTGCTAACGTAGTTAAAGCCAGTAGCCTATAGGCTAGGCAGAAAAACAGCATTAGGCCTATCTCAACTTAATCAGCAGGAGTCAGGTAACTTAGTTCGATAGTTAGAGATATGTAAAGGTCCAGTTAGGTGTATTTTCATTAGCCCTTTCACAGCATGATAAGCGTACAGAATTTCTTAGGAATCAACAACATATTCATCTTAAAACCAAATTCCAAAATGACAGACATACACTAGTCAATTTCAGTCCGTTGGGCTAAAACTCGCAATTCTACCGTGTCGACAATCCTGTAATAACTAATATATTCTTATGACTTATGCCAGTGGCGTAGCCAAGGGGATTTTGGGGTTAAACCCCCTTGGCTGTCGAAAACAAAATATTTTTATGAGTTTCCATGCATTTTTCATTTTTTGACGTGACTTTGGGGGTCAAAACCTCCTCTTGGGCATAGAATGTGTAATGTAACGGTGTTTAAGAGGAGAAGACGTTTTTTGTTGTTTTTGCTTGTCAGGAAAAAATTGGATAACGTTTTGGGGGGTTTTTTGCTTGTCAAGATTTTTCAAAAGTTGGTGACGATGAAAACCAAAATCCAACCCCCTTCCGGAAATCCTGGCTACGCCACTGACCTATGCCAAATAATATGTACCCATTCTGGTAACCACAACAACGGAAGACGTCTAATTAGGGTTTGACTGTAATTTAATGCTCTAAAATACTAATTTAGTTTAGAATTGTCTGCAAAACGAATGAATGAATAATTTTTCTTCTTCATGTGTCGTTTATTTCTACGTTGACGACTATGGACTTCCATTTCTCTCTGTTGTGTGTTGCTTGTATGAGTTCCAATTCTGTAGTCACCCCCTTTACATCAGTCAGTAAGCTGCTGATATACGTCATTCTTTGTCTTCCTCTTGATCTTTTGCCTTCGACTTTTCCAGTAGTTACCAGGTTTTCTATGCCTTTCTTCCTCATTATATGTCCAAAAAATTGAATTTGTCTTTTACGTATTGTAGATAGCAATTTTCTTTGTGTACCTGCCATTTCGAGTACTAATTCATTTGTTTTCTTTTCAGTCCAAGATATTTTCAACATTTTTCTTAAGAACCACATCTCTGCAGCTTGAAGCTTTTTCTTCATGACTTTAGAGATAGTCCACGTTTCTGCACCATATAACATGACTGGCCAAACCTAGCATTCCAGAACCCTAATCCTTGTTTTCATTGTTAAATGTCTGTTTGTTAGTATGTGTTTTAAATTCCCAAAGGCTGCTTTGGCCATTCCTATTTTTGCTTTTATGTCTGATTCACTTTTCGCATCACTGGTGAACCAGCTTCCTAGATATTTGAATGTCATGACTTGTTTAATTTTCTCTCCATTTATGTTGATATCGCACTTCGGAATGTCCTTCTTCTTGGATATCACTAGGCAAAATGTTTTATTGATGTTTATTCTTAAACCTTTCTTCTCACTTTCTGTATTTACTTGATTATTAATTAATTAAATTATTAATTATTAATTAAATGAATAATAAAGGACTTCATTTCACGTCATTCTGAAATTGAATTTGGGATGTCGAAAAGCCTTAGCGCAATATAATAAGCTTAGCTTGTAGGACAGCTGAACAGATTTAGGCCTACGTTAAATCTGAAGATCTACAAGGTTTATTATTATTCATTAATTTTGAATAATTAATTATGCAAAACGAAATGCCCTAGAAGAAATAGCTTTGATTAGCACGTCTACGTTAATAATAGGCTATTACACACACAGCGGTTCGGGTTTTAACTAATCTGTAGTTAAGACTGGTGCTCAAAGTTTTCAAAATCAACATTACAAACTCTGGAGTCAAAGGCTCACGCACATTAGGGCAAAATTGGACACTTGTCTCCATCCTCCCGAAAAATGCAAATACCAATATTTTCACAGTGAAATCTGAAAACCTTGCCAAAATATTTTCGTGACCGTCTGTGGCGTAAGCGCGACCATTGTGTTTTAACCCCTGGAAAAATTTATGTGGGCGCCCGTGCCTGGAATATAGTATATGGTACTTCCTCTAAAACGATCACAGACATATCTCACATCCGGGTACTCTTATTTAACGACGGTCCTACAATATTTTCATTCGCCTACGATCAGGGTGCGATTTGTGACCTGGAGCAGTGGTGGGGGGAGTATGTCGAGCTTGGGGATGTAGTTGTTGGGGAAGTGTAGCAGTGGGGGAAGTAGTAATAGAAGGATGTAGCAGTAGGGGGGACGCAGTTGGGCAGTGGGGGAAATCCCTCCTTATCCCCTTACAAATCGCGCCATGCCTACGATAAAGGTACGCTGGAACCTGGAGGTAATCAACCTGTCCAAGAGGAATAGAAGGATTTATATAAACCGCTTGTCCAGCGCTTAACCCAATAATTATATTTTGACGGTATTGTTCATACTCTTGAGGCGTGTGAAAATGGGGATAGGCGGAGAGATATAGGACAAAAAGGAGACTGTCAGTTTCCGAGTGAATCAATTAACTCGTAATAATTTCACTCATCATCTACCAATACCAAATCCAACGCCCACCTCCGACATAATTACCGGTTGTGAAAACTTTTTTATCATTGTCGATGCAACGCAGTGCAACAATATCCCGTAATAATTTCTCAGCGTCGATTATTTTATTGGAGCAGCTCGCGCAGAGCGAAACAGCTCATTCCCAAGCACTCTGTCGCCCGCGCAGTCCGCGACGGTCAAATCATCAACTGATCGGTATTAAGGGATGAGGAGAGGGGAGAGGCGAGATTATATAGAACGCGAAGGGAAGGATTGTATGAGGATCAATAACTTTAGGCTAGAGCGGGATCTCTGTGGGCTTATTAATATTAAACTGAATTTGTGAGAACAGGACTCAGATAAACGTGTATTTAGGGTCACTTTTGCAGGGCGAAGAATTAGCGGTCGAGTGTCAGGAAGATACTCTTAATTTCAGGCGCAGGAAGAGTGGAAGACGCACAGTTGCAAATCTTCTCCCGACGACTGGTTGCAGAGGCGCGATCGCGGGTGATATTCGGTGACGATATGGGAGAACGAGGTGGATTATTAGAAACAACTCAGACAAGAATTAGCAGACGCGGTGGTATAGTTGTGTTTGAATGAGCGCGCAGCATTTTCTAGGACACTTACCACCGGCATATGATTTTGTATTGAACGCGTTTTTTTGATTTATTGGGGTCAATGCGAAGATTTTAAGACCGGCGAAATGCGGAAGAGTTCGCGATGTAGGCCTATAACCCCCGAAGCCCTGCGATGCGACATCGCAATGGTTGACAGCCAACTTCTCCGCACAAACTGCGTTCATCGTAAAACTCTTGTCTAAGACACACTTTAAATAACATATAACTGCAGGACCGGTCCTAGCAGTAGGCGAAGTAGGCGCCTGCCTACGGCGGCTGTTTGGGGGCGGTATTTTTATTTCTACTTTACTAATTTTGACAATTTTTCGGGTACGATTCTGATAATATTGCTCTGAACTTACTGTAAAAGGTCTAAAAATTTCGTTATACTTATATTATATGAATAGCATGAATAGGATTATAGACTAGATACCAGTGGCGTAACTAGGGGGCGGGGGAGCACTTTGTTGACAGCCCCCGGCCCCGGGCGGGGGGGGCCGAAGAGGGGTCTAAGCTAGGGTTAGGTTAGGGTTAACCATAACTTAAACTTAACCCTAACCCTAGAAATGATGTGTTGAGGACCTTTTTTTTGCTCGTCAGGGTTAAAAAGGGGAGACGATAACGTTTTTTTTATTTATTATATTTTTGCTCGTCAGCTCGAAACTCAAAGATGCCCCCCCGGGCCCCAAAAGTCACGCTACGCCACTGCTAGATACAGCGACAAATGTTGTAATTTTAAGGGGCGGCACTTAGGCTATGATGAATGCAATAAAATGCACAGGAACCCCATATTTAATGATATTTCCACAACACCTTTTGCAACTGGTTAACACAAAATTAATAATTTCCCACTTATATTATAATGATAATAACTAGGGTTGTAACTTTTAGGAAAAATAGAATGCCAGAAACATACAGCAGTAACATACAGCAGTGAACAAAAGTAATTACCACAGCTAAAATACGAAGTTTTATTGTATGTTTTAGCACATATCAGTAAAACACAATTAGGGCCTACTAAATAAACTGCCAAAATCTGTTACCAATGTGCCTTAGCAAACTAATCTATACCGATTCCTGATAAAAAAGTTTAAAACGTTTTATAAGTAGACTATGGTATGAAATTTCATGAATTTCATACTGTGGCAATTACTTTTGACTGCTACTGTAAGTTCATGTAAGCTGTTATTATTAGCGCTCATTTCAGTAAAATTCTGTGACATTACGAGAAAAAATGAATAAAAGCATTATGTTTTGCAGCTAGGCCTACTGACAATACTGACGCTACAATTTTAGCTTTGTTGTTAAAACAAATGCCTCACAAATGAATAGTAATAAATAGTAATAATAATAAATGGCAATAATAATAATAAATAATAACATTAGTAATAGATAATAATTAAAGTAATAATTTTTAAAAATAATAATAAATAGTAATAAATAGGCCTGGTAACGATTAAATTTTTTTAAATAGTTAACCCCAAAAATTAAAGATTAATTAATCTTTAATTTAGTTAAATGCATCGCATTCGGCCTACAAATCAAAACAGTGACACTTTCATTTATTATTGTTCCATCGGACGCTAATTTGAAAACCAAAATGGTCAGACAAACGGCCTGAAATGGCCTTATAATTTGATTTATCGCTAACCGCATCCATTTTTGTTTTGTAATAATAATACAAATCCGGTTCTGAAAAATCAATAATAAGATTAATAGTTTAATAAAAAATAAAAAATTAATCGTTAATTTTAAATTAATCGTTAATTTTACGATTAATCGAATAATTAATCGTTAATTTCCGCAGCCCTAGTAATAAACATTTCCGGAATTTTCCCGGAAAAGTACCGATATTTTCCAGGAAATTTTCGGAAATTTCCGAACTCACAACCCTAATAATAACCCAGTTATATCTTGCTTTGCATAATCATATTATTATACTGTGTTTGTGTGGGGTGACAACATTACGTTTCGCCTACCCTAAAAGAAGTTCGTCGGCCCGGCCTCGTATAACGGACACGATGGACGAAAATTCACAAAACTTCCCGACTGCAATTTAGGCCCTATGCAGAGGACTTTGAGGCCGACCTAGTTAATGCTAGTTGTTACCGTTTGCGCTAAGTTCAGTATCAGTCGGTCCTTTTATTAATAAAGTCATGTCATCTTAATCATATGACTGGCTTTATTGAAGACCTCATATTATTATTATTATTCGTATACGCAACGTGAATGCTAAACGCAAGAAACAAACACAGCCTCGCATGCATGAAAACACCATCGCAAAAAAACCAAGGACATAATATTTAGAGATAGGCCTACACTGAATTGTGGTATTGTTCTCTTATAGTAAATATGATTGCTTATAGTCATATACTATACAAAGGTCATTCACAATCGCTGACGATTTGTTTGATCAGGTTCCGGATCTGTTTCATCTCGCTGTTAAATTTGTATGGCCGAGATATGTCATATAGGATTGCACGCAACAACAGCGCATGCAGACGAGACACCGATGTGTCTCGTCTGCATGCGCTGTTGTTGCGTGCAATTGCGTTTAAATCGTCTGCCAGCGCAGACGATTTAAAGACATACACGAGATTTTATGCTCGTATTGTATTGCTAAGTGTTCGATGCGCTAACAGCTACGCTATATCCCAGCTATAATATTAAATCAGCCAGCATGACCTACTGCTCGTCTTGGCTACGACCATAAAACTGGTCTGTTAGGAAGAACTTTATAATCAAAATAAGGTTTCATAACGACATTCTTATATTCAAATAAGTACGTAAAATCTCGCAGATTTATATAGCTTTCTTTCTTTAGTACCGTACTACACTGAAGCCAGGGATATTTCTAGGATTGTGAATTTGGGAGGGGGTGTCGACCTCAAATTGGGGTGTCCGGAGCTAATTAGTATGCATTTTGTATGCACACCATTGTCACATTACCAAATGTTGGGGGAAGGGTGTCGACCTCAAATTGGGGAGGGGTGTTAGGGGGTGTAAAAAATCTCTGACTGTAGCTGCTTGTTTTTAGGCAAGGTGCAATGGTCAGCCAGGCAACTACCTCTATGGGTATAATCCATAAAGGCGGGGGAGGGCGGGTTGTTATAGCTATTCGTTATTCATTAATGAACTTCTAGAGCGCCGTCTTAGTAATGCGCTCGACATCAGTCGATGGTCGCTTCGGATTTGAAACGCAATTCTTCATTGTCGAATCCAATAAGGCGGTCTAATTAGTAACGCAGAAATTAATTTGTCAAATTTATTAGGATGTGCACAGTTAATGTACAGAACTATTATATTATCACAGGTCTAAGCGGCTCGCATACCTAATAATATATAAAAAATACACCTAATATGGCCTATGATGTGTGAATAATAATAATAATAATATTAAATATTTTAAACATAACAATTTGCTGTCTAATCTCTGCGCTGCGCATACGATGACCTGGACTTAGTCGAGACTCGAGACCGGCCACAGATGCTCGTAATACGGGCTGCAAGGCAGTTCCATATTTAAAGCAAGGATGATGACTTTTGCACGCGGTAGGATAACGTCAGCTAGACGGTGCCCTTGAAAGGTGAACACAGAGCTACTAACATCACACGTTCAGTGACATCATTATTATCGAAACGCAGCATTAAATAGGCATAGGCATACACGTCACCGAAGCAGTCACGAAGCACCCAGCGGATTTCAGAATCTGAGTGTTTTCAGTCTGAATTTTGGAATTTATTTCTTTAAATTTTTTTCTCAAAATCAGTAATAATAATGCTTTCGATGCCATATTTCCTGACGACGGCGACGCCTTGTCTTGTCTTGCGCCGTGCGATTTGCCTCTTCTACTTCTTCTTCGGCTGCCGACATTCACCGAGGGCCGCGTACCAAACACACGTTGGCCAGAGAAACCTAAACACCGCAGCCCCCGCCGCCGAACGACTGGCGCCGAGACCCAGATAAACTAAGACACACACACACACACACACACACACACACACAGAGAGAGAGAGAGAGAGAGAGAGAGAGAGAGAGAGAGAGAGAGAGGAGACGAAAGACGGACGTTGAACAGGTCGAGGAGGCGAACAGACACAAACAACAAGACTCTCGAAGAACAAAGACCACGAATTAAGCGGCAGAAGCAAAAGGGGAGAGAACATAGCTGCGAAGCTAGCTTACTATTTTTTTTAAAAAAGTGAGGGACAAAAGCTGCTCCTGTCATTCCTTTTCAAGGCATACGCTTAGACGAAAGCACACATAGACATAGAATTCGAAAGCAGTCTATTTTTGTCGTCGTAGTCATCGTCGTCGTAGTTTCGACAACATTTTGCCTGTTGTTTTTTTTTCGTATTGACTTTCATTCTCGAGAATGTCATAGTCGTGACGCTATAATTCTGATAAATTAAAATAGAAACCATTTTGAAGACTACGACAAAATATTTGTCCCAACTCACCCGGTGTTACGGAATTCCGCAAATTTTTAACCAATTTCCATTGCAGTCATCAACCCTTCCCAATTTTTTATTTGGCGCAAATTAGATGACCTAATTTCAGCAATGAAAACAACACTGCTTTCTTGATTGTTGCGTTCTTCTACAACGCTGCCAACGCAATTTAGATGCTTCAAACACAGCAATACTGCACGTAATTTCATTTTTAGAACCATTATTATAGATCCTATAATTATGGTAACTTATCGTCTTCTGTGTAGGTTTAATACTGTGGATTATACACACCTATACACGTAGGCTGCTGTATTATGGCGTTTTATATTCGGTTTTATAAAGTCATCGACAACACCCAGTCATGAAATCAATGCACGCATGACACAAAGATGAAGCACATCCCAATAGAATTCAACAAAATTAATGTTCAATTCCCGAGTCGCGGCTGCACTAGCGAACCAAACGAAGACATTTTCCAAATAGTTAGATATCTAATCGTGTGTGTGTCCTTAGCTCGCCTGTAAGGCCTGGAAAACATGATTATGTCCGTGAGTAGACCTACGCTGGAGCACAGGAAGAAATCAATACGGCGAAAGTGTTGTTATTTCTCTGAGTATGAAGATTTAAATGACTATAGGACAGTCGTCAGCCTGCATGGTTTATACAGCTTCATTAGCAGCTGAAAGAGATTCGTCAAATGGACGCTCTCTTCTTGACCATCGAAACCTCGAAAACACATTTTTTATTCTGGAAAATTGTACCTTTTAGACGCAAAAATACGGGAAAGCTTGCAAAAAATGCTGCGATTGGATACTGAACTCTTTCAGAAATATACCAGCTCCAGTGCTTTATACAGGCCTGTTAGGAGGGGAGATTCCCCCCCCCAAAAAAAAAAAACTCAAAATCCCCCCCCAAAAAAAAAATCCCAGCACTTAACACAAATTTTGCATTGAACTGTGTCTTTTCCCCTCCAACCAAGTCGATCCCCCCCGAAAGCCTCAATTTTCCCCCAAAGGCTTGGAGTCTGGATGAGACACTGACCAGCTCAGATAAGGAAGTCTGAGCTGACATGCATGTTGTCCAGATGCCTTATACTGTAATTATAAACGACAGAAAGTCTCGGGTTGGACGTCATCCTGTGGCTGTTAGCAGCCACGCTCATTATACTACCAAATATATTTAATAGTAAGAATATTTAACGTTTCTCTCATTTCCCGAAATATGTAAAACACCTGATAGCTGCAACTGGCGAGCAGGCTACCGTACATGTATTAAGACAATTCGATTGAACGTTCGTGAATAAGCTGATGCACTGCGCCAAGCTTTCGGGCAGCGCTATAGAAATGTCGTCTTACTTACTTAAGTCACAAGACTCATTTCGCACTCGAATCATTGCGTCAGCCAAAACGAAATTATCGCAGCAAATTCCATTTGACAGAAATGTTCGCTTAGAAGTCTATTTGCCAGAATTCGTAATATACGAAACAAAGTTTACATTATATAAATTAAAATATAGGCCTATTGCCCTAAGTCAGAGGTCACCAAACTACGGCGACGAGTTTGATAACATTTTAGCAAATAAATACGTATGTTTTTTCTCTGCGTTTCGTATGGATTGCACGCTACTTTGTCCTTAACGGTGTGAAACGCTAAACAGTTTTTTCTCTTCCCCGGGCCTTCCGTTCTGGCCTGCAAGTATTAAACGGACTGGTCGGGCGGCCCGCGCTACCCCTCATTCGGTAATCTGGCCCGCCGTTCAAAAAGTGGGGTGACCCCTGCCTTAAGTGTGACGAATGATCTCAGATTATCATTTGTGAACACCAGGTGGCGGGTCGTAATTAGGTCACGGACCAAATCAAGCCTCTAGCCAGACGGTGGGCGGGGCCAGAGAGCCGTAGATATTCTTACTGTTAAATACAGTTGGTATTACTCAACTCTACAAGTATTCTTTATAGATATATGTGTCGCATTTAAGGCTGTCATTAATTTTATTAATGCATCTGTTTATTAATTTCCTCGATCGTCTATTCCAGTTACTAGTTCAACCAGTAAACCAATTCGTCAACCAACCAATCGATCGGTCGGTCAAATCATAATCAAATAATCAATAATCAATAATCAATAATAATAATAATAATAATAATAATAATAATAATAATAATAAATAATCAAATCTCAATTTATCAACTTAATAATTCACGAACCTATGGTCAAAATAAAATAGCGAATTAGCAGCAGCCAACAATCAATTCGAACACATGTGTTTGCACACGATAAAAAATATACATATATTTCACACATACCTGTTTATTATATACATATAAATGATCATGTATATAATTTATACAGGGTGGCGCAAAAAACCGACTAGTCACATTTAGGTTTGCATTTAATATAGTCCGGTTGTTTGCGCCATCCTGTATAAACATCATATGTACAGTAGGGCCTATATGCAACAATACTCTTCTATACCGGTAATACTTATCCATCTATACGAGGTGCCGTACCTGTCCGTGATGAGGTTTTCGACCTGAAGGTGTGTCGTCCGGCGTAAAGTATAACTTGACGCTGGCGAGTTTCGTTCCCACGTCGCGTTGACTCTCCCACAGCAGCTGCAGCTCGGCGATGCAGATGGGGAGTTCCGCAAGGATGCGGACGAAGAAGAACTCGCCGATCGCTATCGATCGCCGACGCTGGCGACCGACGCTCCGTCGATAGGAAAACGATCGAAAGAAGGTGTAGGGTCCGTGATGACCGCACGACGGACAATCGAACTGCACAGAAGAACAGTTGCAGCACACACACTCTCTTTATTAACACTTCGGCCCACGGAGTGGACGATTAACATTCATATAGGCCCGGTACACATATGTATGCCGGGCCTTTAAAAGTAGAAATAACACAGACATCATTGATAACGTGAAACAATTAATTGCCATTTAACTTCAACTCAAGTAAACTTGTATTGCAGAGAATTTGCAGTCATGCAGTCAGTTTAGACGATAACCGGAGCACGGTCTGTGTGTCGTCTGTCTGTAATATTAGCCTAATAGTGTAATGGTAGGCTAATTAGTCTAGACGGTCTAATGATAGTTACTGCATTACTTGTAAATAGTCTACAATGACTAATAATAGTGAACTGGTAATTAGCCTAGATGGTCTAAACATGTCGTCTATGACTTTGCTGTAGCAAAGGACTCCACTAGCTGTGTGAAGCCGATAATCTTCAAAGAACGAAATTAATTAATTCAAGTTTTTAAAGTTTATATATATATATATATATATATATATATATATATATATATATATATAGAGAGAGAGAGAGAGAGAGAGAGAGAGAGAGAGAGAGAGAGTCAGTAAGTTTATGTTCCGAAAAGAAATTTATTTAAAGAAATAATTAAAATGTCATTTTTAAAAATTGCTAATAGAAAAGGAAGGCCCCTAAATTTTAATTTTGCAGGTAGGCCCGGTACCTATGTACCATTTGTACTGCGGTAAATCCGCCCCTACTCCGGCCAATTATAGCGTTTCTTCTCATTATCTGTAATTCAAACGATGCATTGCGTCACTCTGTTCGCTGAACTTGATAATATTTTACAAACTCTCTGATTAATGAAAAAATAATCTTCTATTGTCCAGATCAAGGGTGGCGTAAACCATAGAAGGTACGAGAGCCGCAAATGACAATTTTCAAAAGCCTGGGAACCGCATTGCCAATTTGCCACAATTGGACGTGTTGAAAGCGAGGTAGTCTGATTGTCTGAACCAATTTCTACGCAGACGATATCCAGCTGTACTGTTCGCATATATAGTACTGAAGTCATGGTATAGCAGCGGCTGATCTGATTACTGCTTGCACACTGGACATTGAACAATGGCTCCGTAGCCTACGAACTTGCTCATGCTAAATCCGCAGAAATCTGAATTAATATGTTTTGGAAGAACATCGCATCTTGAGAAGTTAAATTTTACCAGCATCAATATAGGATCAGTGCAAATTTTCAGATCGAAGCAAATCCGAAACCTTGGTGTCTTTTTGGATGAAAATCTAACAATGACACACCATGTTTCTCACCTTGTTTCAACATGCTTCTACGAACTACGAAATTTAAAAACAGTGATTTCATTGAATCATTGTCAATGGAAACGGCGGAAATATTGGTTCATGCATGGATCAGCACTAGACTGGATTATTGTAACAGTCTGCTTGTTCAAACCACTGAAGCACAACTAAAGCGTCTCCAAATGGTCCAGAACTCGGCAGCTAGACTACTTACTGGAACCGGACGACAGCAACATATCACCCCAATCTTGCGCGATCTACATTGGCTTCCGATAAAGAAGAGGATAAATTACAAACTCATCTCTATTGTCGATAAGTGCCTACGTCAAGAAGCCCCGAAATATCTAATCGAAGACTGCACCCTCCTCCGCATGACGAACCGCTGCTCACGGTTGAGGTCTGATGACACACGTATGATGATCACTAAGCGGACCTTCACCAAGATGGGAGATCGATCGTTTAGAATGGCCGGACCGAACTTGTGGAACTCTCTTCCGTCATTTCTACGCGACTCACAAGTATCCAGTACTGTTTTTCTATCAAAGCTAAAGACATTTGTGTTTGACTGAATCTGCAGCGGTGCTTTGGTGTCACAAAGCGCCACAGAAATTTAACTTTAACTTATGTATGTATGTATGTATGTATGTATGTATGTATGTATGTATGTATGTATGTATGTATGTATGTAAGCCTATGGAATTCTCTGCAAAATTTCATTAAATCTCTTATGCTATTTAATGGAACCTATGATAAAATTGGCAAACATGCAAAATTATTACTGTTAGTTGGCAATTTTGTATGCTTCTGTTGCATCTGTTAGTCTGCTCCAAAATATACAAACTTTTCGGGAGCCTCAAAATCTGTTAGAAGAACCCCATTCGGCTTGCGAGCCGCAGTTTCACCATCCCTGGACTCCAGACTGCTCAGACTGCTCCTATGATTCTATCAGCGACCGTCATAACTCATTCGGCGAAGCATCGTAGGCTATGATGATTCAAAGACTTCTGTATATTATAGCATTCAGAGCTCCTAGGATGATCCGTCAACCAAGGTTCGATACTGGAAAGGAGCGAAGGTCATATTAATACGGTCTGCGCAGCGTTACATCCTAATGACCTGCGCATTATTATTATTATTATTATTATTATTATTATTAGTAGTAGTAGTAGTAGTAGTAGTAGTAGTAGTAGTAGTAGTAGTAGTAGTAGTAGTAGTAGTAGTAGTAGTAGTAGTAGTAGTAGTATTAACGTGCTATATAAACTGAATGTTGATAATATACAGGATCAGGACCTATTATTTAATATACGCACTGTTAACTTTTCAGGTCAATATTATTTCCTTTTCTCTCATGACGTGTCTTCAGTACGTTTTGCAATCTGGTCTGTTACAGATTTTAAACTATAAAATTAACTATTGACCTTTTTTGAATGGCGAACGAAGAAACTGCTTCATGGAATCGACGACTTTGCAACTGTATACGAAGGAACGTATGCGTAATTTTTATGATGTTTAAATTAAGATTTTTGCAAAGTTGTCGTTTTAGTTCCAGATGAGGGAAACTTGTGTCATTTTTACTGTAGTTGAGGAGAAAACCACAGTTGCCTATCATGGACGCCCGCAGAAATTTTTCCAGGAGGGGGCAGAACACAATGGTCACAGTTATGTCACATAAATTTCTCCAGGAGGGGCAAAACACATTTTAACACTGTGGTCACGGTTAATATTTTAGCAAGTTTTCAAATTTCAATGTGATATATTGATATTTGCATTTTCCAGGGGGGCACGTGCCCCCTCTTGCCCCAATGTGCGGGCGCCCATGTTGCGTATACAGGGAATAGACGACAAAACGACAAACCTAAAAAGAGCGGAAAATATTTAAGTGTTTTTACTCATATCAGGAGGAGGAGGAGGAGGAGGAGGAGAAGGACTAGGATGTGCTTTGATAGCATCCTTTCTAAAACAAAAAGTACCGCCTACAGTGGTCAGATCAATTTGAGATATATAGGCCTAACTGTGGCCGGAGAAGAGTAAGCAAAAGAGAGGACTGAATCTTGCTGCTGGCTTGTTAAAATTGTTGTAGCACAAATTCGCAATTTTCCCCTTAAGATTTCGCGTTTACTGCTGCCAGAAATAAATCGTTCTAGAAACCTGTATTAATTTACTCAAACTGGCGGCTTTGATTAGAACTATTACAATGATCGGTTTCATATTTCGTTTTAACGCATAAAAGAAAGAGGGGGCGTATCTAGTGCGTTTGACGCCAATGGCAGGGATCAGGCAATTAAATTAGCAGGTTAGACCTAACATATCTTTAATTAGCAAACCATTACGTGTTATTGTCACAAGATTGAAACTAAAAATGCACTTTTTGCTTTTGCTGATGCAAACTGATCTATGATGTGCTCAAACACGGTTTCTTCTCTTTCTATGCTGAGTAGAGCAAGATCAATTTTCGGCACCACCTTAAAGTGGCGCCCCTACCCTGTCATACATCTGCCCGCCCGCCCCCTACCTGCCATACACTAGCTACGCCATTGGTCTTTTCTATGCTCCAAAGACTATACTGCATCAAGTCCCTAGAGAGAGAATGTTGTGCTCAAGCAAAATCTCAAATGCTGAAATTGACATAGTTTCAAAGATAGAATCTTTCCTGTAGAATTTTGAAATTTTTACTAGGTTAGTAGTTAGTACAATTGCTGTCTAAGAAATCATCCTCCCTTAATCAAAGCGCTGGTCGCCGGTCGGCGGTCGGCAGACCCTGGCCATTAGCCACGACGCCGAATTTGACCCGTCAAGATGTTCAAATTGTCCCATGAGAATCTTTCTAATAAAATATTTAGGAAAACGCTACCGGGCGCCGTATATAAGACGCAGTCTGTAAACTATGAACAATGAAAGTCATCGTATTACGGTAATCGTTTGATTTTTATTCTCTTTCTGTAACTAGCTGCCACTTAAATCTAAACCTCGATGCGACAACTTAGGTCAGCCGGAGAAAATAATAAAAATAATTATTAATTAATAATGCGCCATCGTCGCTGGTGTCAAAACTCATGGAATAATAATAATAATAATAATAATAATAATAATAATAATAATAATAATAATAATGTATTGTATTGGACAACTTCTATAGCGCCGTAGCATGGCGAAGGACAAAGTCAAAGGCGCTGTCGACAACGTTGACAAAAACTCCGCTCAGATGGCAATATAATATAATGTTTATACATTATAATTATAATAATATTAATAATAATAATAATAATAATAATAATTTAGTAGTAGTAGTAGTAGTAGTAGTAGTAGTAGTAGTAGTAGTAGTAGTAGTAGTAGTAGTAGTAGTAGTAGTAGTAGTAGTAGTAGTAGTAGTAGTAGTAGTAGTAGTAGTAGTAGTATTAAGCCTAGTATTTGTATTAGTAGTAGTATTAGGATTAGTATGCACTGATTCCTTGGAAACTGGAAAAATCCGGTGTATGGGATATTTCTGTCTGTAGTAGGCCTACGCTGGCCAATTCATACACCTCGGCCACCACCTCCCGTATACCGCTGGTAGAGGGCGACAGAGCAAGATCAATCCCGTCTCAACAGGAAGACAACCGAGCGTATAACAGTCTCTGTCCGGGAGTTGCATCTTCGTGCCCAACGCAGTTGAGTCACTGGGTGCTCCGAAGGACAACATTTCCCCGACGATCTATAGGCCGCGCGGCGAATCTTCTTGATAATCGGTGACGTTCACGAGAAAAATATTAGGCTCCTATCTCTAACCAAAGGCTTCCGTCGCGGCGCCACGTGCTTTAATTAACGCCCAAAAGGTATAAATCAATGGTACTACAAATCCTACAAATTCATTCACAAAAAACCAGGGATTTCCAACTATCGGAGAGAGAGAGAGAGAGAGAGAGAGAGAGAGAGAGAGAGAGAGAGAGAGAGAGAGAGAGACAGACCGAGGAAGAAGAGACCGCGCCAGAAGAGCAAAAAAAAGATATGCCTTAAGGCTAGATATGGAAGAACTCAGTTCATTTTGGAAAATATAGGACAAGCAGAGCAGGGCGAGTTTCAGATTCTTATAGGCGAGCCACATAAAAACGCAATCTCGCCAATTTCAGTGATGGTTCTAGGTACATTTAACAACGAATCAACAAATCATGTTGTGTGTGAATGTTTTTGGTTATTTGGGGGTGGGGTGGGGGGTATTTTGTAGGCCTGTGCTGATAGTGGCCAGTTTGCAATGTTCTATAAACCAGACCACCACCACTCTTGCATATAACTCTAAAAGGAAATCCATAAGCCCATATAACTTGACCCCTTGTGGGAATAGGAAGCCTATGCGGACCGCCGCTTCTGAAAGTCGATGAAGTTTTTAACGAATACTTCTAGTTTCAAGTTTCTTATCATTGTGAAATGTGAAAGACCAACACCACCTTGTCGCACCGTGCACGCATGATCCCGCGCAGCTCGAGAATCGTAACTTCGAAACGAATATGGCGTATTCGTAAAGTTTAAAGATTAAGTTAAACTCTTTATATTTCTGCATATTTTAAATATTCTATAACTCTCTGCCATTGCGTTGTGATATGGCAAACATTTTTTTACTGTACGTCGATCTCTTGAGAAATTAATATTTATGTGACAGCCAACTATAGTTATCGGTGCTTATTAGCAGTGTTAAAGGTTTACTAGCCCGTATATGTAGATATTATAGATCAGAGGTTCCCAAACCATGGCCTGCAAACAAGTTGTGTCCCGCCAGCTCTCAGAAAGTGACACGCTAGGCCTCGATATTCGATATAGTGACTGACTGACTGACTGCCTTTATAGTTTTAGATTTTGGTTTCTGAAAGTTACGAATGACATTGCTCCACTTTATAGGCTCTATACTATAGAGCCTATAAGTCTATAAAAAGGAGGGTGGCCGACCGGTGGATGATTGGCTGCCCTCGAGGCATCTTTCCAAATAAATTTTATTAGTCCTATTTATGCGTACAATATTGAGTCATGAATTCAGTTCCTTTTAGTCCCTGTGCTTAATTTAGTAAAATGCTAACCCACTGTTGTTTAAACTGTTGTTTAAATGTAACTGAAACTATCTATTATATCTTATATCTATCTCTAGTATAGTTTAAAGTTTAAGATTTTATACCGCCGTGGCCATCTTAAGTGCCGAAAATAGTAGAAATTGCCCTTTACTTGAAAATCTTGGGAACCATTGTTATAGACATACACACATACATATTTATAATATATTATATATAATACATATTATATATATTTATTTATTTTATAAGATTCTATGGAATCAGACGCATGTCATATCCTTCCCAAATAACGCCAGATTTTATTTAACCTGTTGTACGAGCTAACAGTTCGATTGAAATTAAAATTGGCCTTCGACATATTTTTTAGCATTCTGTGCTGTGTTTCTTGTTTCCAAAACGGAGGAGCTAATATCTGAGGCCCCCGTTGGAGGAGGAGGAGGAGGAGGAGGAGGAGGAGGAGGAGGAGGAGGAGGAGGAGGAGGAGGAGGAGGAGGAGGAGGAGAGAAAGAAGAATGAGCGGAGCAGCTTAGTGGCTCGGCACCTTCCAGCCTCACACTGTGTTGGATTTTCTTCTGTCGCTCAAGAAAAGTTAGCGGTCGAAAATTACTCCGAAAACCTCGCAGCCGCCGCCGCTAATCAGAGTCGGTCCGATAGCAGCGTCGCCCCGTCGGCGTCGGAGGCCGGCGCTCGTGCCCTACCGCCGCCGCCGCCGCCGCTCTGCCTACTAGGCTCCGACCGACGCCCGAGCCGCCGCCGCCGCCACTACCTCAACGCTGTATCGTCCAAAGGCTCAGATTTTGCCGATTTGTGTGTCTGTCGTGTTGGTCGTACCCCTCCGTACCTGCGTCTCTTCTGCGCAGCCGCCCGTTCGCCCATAAAACAATGTTCCCGAATAGAGGCAACGAGAGCCCAATGACCGTGTGCTACCTCAGTTAAATCCCCAACTACCACCCGCCCCGAAGTTCCCCTCCCTCCCCTTTATTTTTTAATCACTCGATAATGAAATTTCTGTAAAATACAGCACGGGTTTTATCTTCCACGGTGTTTCTTATTCACCTGTCTTGTCCTATTCTTTATTCCTGGGTTCGTCATAACACAATAATTAACTTAACGTGTTTGTGTTGCTTGTTGTTCTGTGCGAGGACCTGCTTTGCTGCTTTGACGTGGTTTTAGTCTAGCGGCGATACCGTGCACGTAGGCTGTAATCTCGCCGCTGATGTAAAATTATGCATACCATAATAATTTCATCACGATCCATATCGCGACAACAACTGGCGCGCACGCCGCGTGTCCGAGATGCGAAAGAGTCTGACTCTGATCATCAGTGATCACCAGCCCAGATTCGATCCTGGATCCGCAGGTCAGCTCTGCGCAGAGAGAGAGAGAGAGAGAGAGAGAGAGACGCACGCCGCCCTGCGCAACAGAGCCAGCGCGAGTCATGCCATTATGCTCGAGCCACCACCACTCACAGCCTACGAGCGAGCGCATACGATAAACTTTGCAATGGCATAATCGACTAAACTGCCGTAAAAATTTGAAAAATTCGACGAAAATACGGCGAATAAACGGTCGACAGCAAGTTTACCTGGATTTCCGTCAAGTTGTCCATTTCTTTGGGTCGTTAATCGTCTATTGCATTATTAGCAGAACTGGTCGACAGACACAGGCGCAGGCCCAGACGTACAATGAGCCCCAACCATACACTCACACATGACGTCATGATTTGCATATGTTCAGTCGTGAATATTCATAGACTGTGCGCCGCCGCCGCATAACGCCGCCGCCGCCGTCTCATGAATATGCATATAAGGTACACCGTTTGCTTGCACGGCAATGGCAGATCGCGTTCCGTGCGTTGTCTCCGTTTAAAAATAAATAACTGATCTCCGAATTGTCCGAAGCCAACTCGTTAATTTCGGCAGTAAATCCACAACTGCTGCACCGCGACACAGCAAAGGCAGAAGATAGTCGGGAGTCTCAGAGTCTGTATCACTGCCCCACATTCTTCACTGTATCGTAGTGACGAGATTTTCGCCAGATGGCGAGAGCTGCTGCGACATCTTTGCCGCCCAGCGAATAGTAACATCATTTAACTTAGCGTGATTTCAAGTGGCTTGGGAAGTTAGCAGGCATTACTGCCTGTGTGAAAGCCACTAGGGGCGCTAACGGGGCGAACGTCAGCTTACCGCTCCAGCGCCTAACCCACTCTGCTAACTTCCGCCTCTCATCACCTCTAGTGTAAAAGAGGATTTTTATGAAAAATTGAAAATCTAATATTAGCTGACATTACTTTACTGACTGAATCTATGGAGTGACCTGGTCTTTTGCAGAAGGATTTAGAGTAATATAGGTTGATACCTTTAAATTATAACAGGTCTAACTATTGCTATATAATAAATACACAATTATTTAGCTTTTATCATTGCCTAGGCATTTTTAAAAAGTAGCGACGACAATTATTTAGTAGTTTATCAGTTGCCTAGTAGCAGTTTTTAAAGTAGTAGTAGTAGTAGTAGTAGTAGTAGTAGTAGTAGTAGTAGTAGTAGTAGTAGTAGTAGTAGTAGTAGTAGTAGTAGTAGTAGTAGCAGTAGTAGTAGTAGTAGTAGTAGTAGTAGTAGCAGCTATAGCTCACTCCTGTTTTTCCGGATAGAACCGCTACTGCAGTTTAAGCAATATGTTCTTCTGGATGGAGAGCTAATTGTTAGTATAATTGTGTTCATCAATTGAATTGGGTAAAGCATTAAGCTTTGGCGTCGTGACTTTCCACTTTCCCAGTGGCGAGTGTCTAATAGTTATGACGGTTTCCCATCATATTAGTATGCGTTCTTTTTCCAAACTGTTTTTCTCCTTGATATCTGCTGACTGTGGGCTGTGGCGACCTCACGCGATTAATTCTCGACAGGACTCGTCTTGGTCAGATCAAGCTCGCAGTCAGTGTCGTTTTAAGGAGTTTGGGGGTCCTGGATATTTTGAAAAATGGGGCTCTGGGCATTTTTAACAAGTCGTGACGACCTTTTTTAAACACCTGAAACAGTGAAGACCTTTTTGTCTGTCGGAATTTTTCGGGAAAGCGGTTATGACTTTTTTTAACTTGTCGGACTTTTTCGAGCATCAGAAAACGGAAATTCAAGCATTAAAAAATTGAAGCATTGGAAAAACTTTTTTCCGCGGTCCGCCGGCGCCCTCTGTTTCGCGAGGCCCTATAGGCACGTGCCTACCATGCCTATACCCAGGGTGCGATTTGTGACCTGGAGCAGTGGGGAGAATATGTCGAGCTTGGGGGGATGTAGTTGTTGGGGAAGTGTAGCAGTGGGGGATGTAGTGGTGGGTGATGTAGCAGTAGGAGGGATGCAGTTGGGCAGTGAGGGGAAATCCCCCTTTCCCCTACAAATCGCGCCCTGCCTATACCTTAAAACGACTCTGCTCGCAGTTGCGTGTGGACCTCAAGTCAGTCGAAAGGACCGGTCCTTATTAAGAAAGGGAATGAAGACAACGGAGATTCTGTCGAGAGGGTCAAGCGGTCTATGCCTACATCATATACATCATCATTATTATTATCATCATCATCCTGCCAATTGCTATCTATCGACTGATGACTGGTCACCAATAAGTGACTTGAATACACGCTATTGCTACATCGGTGCTTTTACGGTGTAAGAATTCGAGAGAAGGCGTCGATAATTATTAGAGATAGAATATTGTTCAAATGTTGTAAGCAGGGACGTAGCTAGGCATGGGCAGGATTTTAGGTTTAGGGGGGGGCTGAAGCCCAAGATTCACTCCCCTTTCTTCCTTTTGAGCCCGCAACGCCATTTGGACTTGAATTCATTTGGGGGCCAGCTACCGGCTTGGGACGGGGCTTGAGACCCACAAGCCCATTCCTTGCTACGTCCCTGATCGTAAGGTCAACAAGCGATCTATGCCTACATCGTATACACATTATAATTAAAAATCATCAGATCCGAAACAGGATCCGGATCTAAACGGATCGGTTTGAACCGGAACTGGGTCTCGAGATAACCTTGAAACTCCTCCTGATCTGCTCAGCTATTGCGCACCGTCCTACCATGAGCTATAAAAACCTGAACATATTTCATTGGATACGGCCTCTGTTGCATTTACGGCAGTTACCAATGTCAACAGTCTCTGCCTGATGTAGGCCTACGTTCGAACACAGTCGTTGCCATGGCGACATACTTGACTTTTTAAGGATGTACGCCTACGGTACACACACGTTGCCAGCAGAAGAAGGCTCAGAGAGCGCAATTAATAGAAGTCGATGACTTTTTGCGCATACAAAGGAAATCATTCAGCACTTTGGATACTAAAACTATAGTATATTAAGCCTATATATTTGTATGCACTCAGCAGTTCCAAAGGGACTTGCGGAAAAAGTGTTCGGAGACAAAAGAAAAAAATATACGACTAAGCTCTCGTATTGATCCTAAACACACACACACACACACACACACACACACACACACACATGCATATATATATATATATATATATATATATATATATATATATATATATATATATACTATTCAGTAAATTCGTTATTAACTTCGGCTGATCTTTCAATGGCCGCTGTAATTCTATGCTTTGCCTAATGATTTCAAAAAGAACTGATGCGACAAATGTAACCTAATTTGCTAGCATCTGCTTGACCTTTTGACCTTGTGCTCGATTTGACCTAGATCTGGATGTGGGAATTCTAATTAGGCCTATATCACCGATATTTGTTTGCTGCAGATGATGATACTGAAGATGATGCCGATGACGGTGGTGGTGGTGAATGAACGAACGAACGAATGAAAGAATGAATGAACAAATTAATGGGCAATGATGATGATGATGATGATGATGATGATGATGATGATGATTAGGATGATTAGGATGATGATGGTGATGGTGATGGTGGTGATGATGGTGATGGTGATGATGGTGATGATGATGATGATGACGATGATGATTGTGGTGGTGGTGGTGATGTTTGTCATTCTTTTAAAACTAAATGAAACGGCCACTTTGTTCGAAACGAAGACTACAGTACTGACGTTCAGACATTCGCCGTTGGGTGTGAACTTTGTCCTTGCGTGGATGCGGGGTGCTTTACCCTTTCCGCTGGTAGCTCCAAGACATAAACTAGGTCAGGCGTTTGCGTTTCGTCATCGAATTTGCAAATCGCAGTCATCTGACCCAAAATCGCAACTAAACTGGACCAGTCGCCAGGTCAAATTCGTGGATAAGGTTCAGACGGTAGATAGTGGGCCACCGTACGGCAACCAGATTCTACCACCTACGGACTTTCATTCTTGAAACTAATTAACCGGGTCGATGTTCACCCCACTGGCCAAACTGGGTCAGCGCCCCTCGGCCCACTCTACCTACCCTCGACGACTCATCACCCCCAATCGGTTTACCGGAGTGAGAATTCGGGTCACTGTTCGGTCGGTGTGTTGACGGGCAGAGGAAGTGAATCTCTCGATAATTTTAATCACTGTAATAGGAGATCCTACTGTACCTACAAGCGTATTATTAGAAGAAGACGCCATTAATTTTTCTCCCATTTAAAGCAGTCTCCAAGTGAATCTCACTCTGTACTACGCCGCTGCAGCCAGTGCGTTTGCCCCGCCGACACCCCGTATTTCTCTTTGGGGTGATTCAAATGGGTGGCAGAGTTGACGGTCTATGCACTCGAACATTTTCGAAATATCTCGTTATCTCGTTAGCGAAGTCTTATAGTGTGCTCGTCGTCATCATCATTTTCATCAACATCGTCATCACCACTACCACTACACCACCATCATCGTCATCACCATCCTCATTGTGGTCATCTGGTCATCATCACCATCAATCATCTTCATCACCATCTTCATCATCATCATTGTCATCACTGTTGTAGTACTGTGTATTTTCGATTGAATCCTCACGAGAAATTTTCCATCTTAATTGATGACGGACCGAAGAGTCGTTGTTGGGATTTCTCTTTTGATTTCGAGACGCTAGTGAAAATGAAACGCTTTAGCAGATTATTTCGAGACGAAGACAATAACTAATTAGCGCAGAGATTTTGAAATGAGACTCCCGATAGTCTCTAAATTTCTAAAATAAATAACATTCAATCTCAAAGGCGTGTGCATAAAACAGATTCTCGTTAATCAAACGTGCTAACAGGACACTACCAGGGTTATTTCTAGGATTCTCAATTAGGGGGGCTGTCGGTATATTCTAGGGGGTCACCTGCCGAAAAAGTCTGACTAGCAAAAAAGGTCACCTCTGGCTCAAATTGTGAGTGTTGAGGGGCGTGTCGGTCTCTGATTTGAGGGTGTTGGGAGTGTTAGGGGGGTGTAGAAATATTCCTGGACACTAATCGCTGGTTACTCGAGTACTGTATAAGACTACGCACAAGTATCCGAGTAAATGCAGTACCAGAATCAAGAGTGAATATGTCAATGGGTTGGACCAGTAGACTAGTCGTCAACTCCAAGTTAGTATGGAAGAACCCCTTAAGTAAGTAAGTAAGTCAAACGAAATTTCTATAGCGCTGTCCGAAAGCTTGGCGCAGTGCACCGGCTTATTCACGCGCGCTTAACACTTACAAACAGATGGCTAGCCTCCTATAATCCTATTATTCATTTTGTGGGAGATTTCTATTCCAGGCACCCCATGCATTGGCAGCTGCTGCCAACGGGTGGGGGGCAATAGTTGTCTATGGAAATAGAACTGACTGTGAAGTCCCGTATACGGATACACGAAGGCGCGCAAACGAACAAACAAATGCGCATCAATTTCAACTACCCGTCAATAAAATTCCCAGTCGTCGTTCAGTTATCTTCTCGCTCTTTGCGTCGGGCGGCGAGAGTTGCCCCGGATAATTTATGGGGTCAGGCCATAGCCCAAGACTAGATTTCTCCCCCCCATCGTGCCGACGTAGACAACAGTTGTCGAAGACGATGGAACAGAGGGGGAGGAGGGGAGGGGAGGGGGGGGGGCGAATGCCGCTGCGGATCCAGATTAAAAGTCATTAGACGGTTCTATTTGGATTTATAGCAAAAACAGGAAACATGTACTGCACATTGGCTTACAAATGATATTCTCAACCTGTATTAGCGCAGTCAATCAATCATTTGACTAGTCGAAAAAAATGCTAATAGTTTCAACTCTGATCTCAGCAAGACACTATATATATATATATATATATATATATATATATATATATATATATATATATGATCCTCGAAAGGGTCGTAATTTATTTATGGAAGGTTTCCGTGACGACCGTTCGAAATACGCTTCCGCCGAGAGCTGGTTGAGATGAATAAACACGAAAAGAAAAAGACAGATGATTTACATAATTGCACTGATGGCCTGAATGTTGGAGATAACGACGTATGTGTATAGTGTATGCCAACTGCGCACTATTTTTATACGTACATACGTCATCCAAATTCTGTGAAGACAGTTATTGAGTGGCCCAGCTGACGCCAGGCATGTACGCATATATATATATATATATATATATATATATATATATATATATATATATAGAGAGAGAGAGAGAGAGAGAGAGAGAGAGAGAGAGAGAGAGAGAGAGAGAGAGAGATTTATTGGCGAAGAAGTGAAAGGTTGAATTTTCGAATGTCAGCATCAATTAATTTTGAGAGGCGGAACATTAAAGACAACGAACGTGACGGAACAGGTAACTGTAGTTGGAAAGTGGGACAAATACCTGTCGATGTACTGCTTTTGCTGACGATCGCAGGGAGAAAGAAAAAGCGGAAGAAGAGGGTAGAAGGGCGGAGGAGAAATACTGTGATAAATAGGGAATAGATGAGTGCTGAAAATAGCGAAGTCATAAGAGAGAGAGAGACAGCATCCGTCGGTATTGTACTCAGGCAGTAACGAAGCAAATTATCCCTCGTTTACGGATACACATACGCACATGGACGCACGTCTATTCACAGGTTCTCACAGGTTCGCATACCTGCACCAGGGACTTCTATATATAAGCAAGATGTACCTACCTGCACCCACACCGCGATTGACGCAAGTAACAGACGGCGACCGAACCTTGCCTTGCATGGGGGGGGGGTTATTCGACTAATTTAATTCTTTTTTATCTGCAAAAAGAAATCTTGCATAATCTTCACTGATTGTCCGGTTGTGGTTGAAAATCAATGATGTGCTGCAGTATACGATAAGCAATTGCCTACAATTTCTAAATGCGTTCGTCAGTTGAGAGACTGGAGATGCTTACGACAAATGTCATGCATCGCGGACTACAAATTGACAGTGATGGATTTTGCCTGCAATTGCTAAATGCGTTCGTCAACTGAGAGACTTGAGATGCTACAAATTCTCAGTGATTGATTTGTTTAAACGCCTCACGAAAGGGTCCATATTCTGTAGTGAGACAAATAAAAATCAAAGGTCACATAATCTCAACGCTGCAAGTCGTCCTTGGCAAGTGCATGGGGTTGACGTTATTTCGGAATTTAATAGGCGACAGGTACCACAGGGCGGCGTCTGAGGTGAATTTTTTTAAAAATCCGAAATATTTATACCATTAATTACGTCAACAATTTAGGGTGGAGGGGGTTTGAAATAGTTTGACAGTTGTTGACAGGGGGAGGGGAGTCAAGAGAAGTTGCCGTCAACAATTTCACTTTTTACAAATAATCAAAAAATAGGAAATTTCATGGAATACTACTTATTACAACGGAAAAAAGCATGGCAAAAAAGGTCATCACCGCCACATTTTGACACTTGATGAGCAAAACATGGACAAAATGGTAAAAATGGTCATCACCGCAAAAAATAATAACCATGTTATTGGGACCTGTCGTTGATCTTGGGGGGATCAAAAGTGTTTGACGTAATTATAGGGGTAACTGAAAGTTGACAGTTGTTGACAAGGGGAGGGGTCAAAAATTGACCAAAAATTGTTGACATAATTAATGGACAGCCCCAAAATGAGTTTAAACCTTTGAACACTGTGGCACAGCGCAGGCACTTTAGCTAGCTAGAAGACAATATGGAGAACAACGTAATGCGAAACTACAGGAGAGGAACTTTTTTGCTTTTCGAGACTTTTCGGCCTCGATGCCTTGCTGACAACCAACGCTAAGCCGTTGGACTTGGACCTGGGTCTTCGTGTGAACAAACGAAATTCGCGTCTACCGTTCAGAGTTTTTACTTCTTCGAAGACAAGAGATAGCGCTCACAATGCTCTGTACAGAATGACTTATTTTTAACGCAATTCATTAAAATGCTACTTCACATCTGCTAATTTATCAGTCTGGTTCCTGTATTAATTGGAATACACTGATAACGAATAGGAACCATAAGGTAACGAGAACTGGTGAAGCAGCGCATTGGCGTGTATCCGTAATGTAATGATCCATCTCGCTATGAGCAGTAAGGACCACGGCATCAACATCTCTTAGAAACTTAAACAAGGAGTGGTCAAAATTACGACCCGCGGGTCGCATGCGGCCCGCCACCGGATTCCATAGGTCCGCGAGATCATTTAGAAATATGCACACGGTCGGATGAAAGTGAGATATTCTCAAATTATTTAATGGAAATATGGCGCTTAGTGACTTAGTTTAAGGGAACGCCCGGGGCAAAAGAAGGCTCGCACCGCCAGCGTCTCCACTGAATGTCTTAACAGACTAAAACTGTCATCGCTGTTATTGCGTCGTATTATGACTTTGCAATAACGGACCCAGATTCCGAAATAGTACTTACAATTCTTCATTTCCGATCTTGAAATTATAAACCTGTTGGTGTTCTGCATGTGCGGTCCCGGGCCGCCAAATGTACTGTTAGGTTTCGTTCGGTCCTTGAAAGAAAAAGTGGTACTTGTTTTTATAATTCACCCCAAATTTTATACCGTGTAAATCATTCCAATTTTTAAAAACAAGTTCTTGAACATGCAGCATAATAATGGTTAAGATTATAAGACATGCAGTAAGATAATCGTTCAACAGGGTGTCCAAAAACCGCAATACCAGGCAGAATATTATCAAGAACGTCGACTTTCGAATATTCGTTCTCGAAGGCCACGTGCATTCCTACTCGCACATATAGGCAGGGCCGCCGAGAGAAATTCCGGGCCCCGGAACAAAAAAATTTGCAGGCCCTTAAGAAAAATTTATCAAGTCTTCGAAAAACCTGACAAGCAAAAAAACGTTATCGACTCTCCAAAAACAGCCTGACAAGCAAAAAAGTTGTCAATTCTAAAACAAACACTGACAAGCACAAAAAACTTATCGTCACCGGATCTGGGGCCCTGAAAACTCCATGGGCCTCGGTACAATGTACCGGCTGCAACCCCCTATCCTCAGGCCTGCATATAGGAATCTAGCATATGTCAATGTATTCCATTTTGACGCTTACTGCAGAAATTTAAAACTATTCTCTTTTAGCATGATATCAAATGGATAGCTACAAAAATTCATGTTCTTAATTTTCTTGACAATTATTTTCACAACGCACGCAGTGACTGCGATAACAGCGAATGAACACACACAGAAATTCATACTTTCAAGTCCTGGAGGGGACCCTAACGCTGGCGGCCGGGGCAAACGTCATAAGCTCATTAGTCCCGTTACACGAGAAGGAATATTGGGGGCGAATTTAAAAAAAAAAAACAAGTACCGAAAAAGTTTGCCCACCTCTGACTTAAACAGTCACAGTGTATGCAATTATATTAGAAACCAATGCCTGATATACGTTTACGTTTGACAACATCTATAGAACACGTCGTAGGAACAATATTATTGGAGAAGAATCGATCACGATATTATTCAACAGTTCGTCTTGTTTAAGGATTGTTGATGACGCAGACTCGACTGGATAACGTTTTGAACTAGTCAGTCGAATGCCCCTTACTGGCAGTGTTTAATCTAGGCTGTTTCCGGGAGGGGGAAATTGCCCTTTCCCCCCGGAAATTTCAAATTACCCCGGAAATTTTGGAATACTACATGGACTAACATGCAGCGGCCCCTAGCAGAATTCCCCCGGCTTTGTCAGTTCCCCCGGCTTTTTCAGTTTCCAGGAGTCTAGATTAAACACTGCCTTACTGGCAATTTGCGAACTTTATTGCGTCATCTTATCCAAGCGTATAGCATCGCTCGGACCCAAACATTTCTCACCAATCGTAGATCGATCGCAGGAAGGGCTGGGATAACGAAGGGAGTCCGTCTCATTCGTCGTTGTTCTACTGGTCTTCAGTCACAGAAGAACAGGCATTGAATGGATGAAACAGACGAATGAAACAGGGTAAAGTTACTAGTGAGGAAATTTGTAAGCGAAGCATTATCAAATTCTCGTCGTAAAAAATCTACTGCACTTTCTCGGGGTTTTGTAAGGAGTCCATATTGAAACTATTTGTAAGGCGAGAGCGAATAGTATTTTTAACAGTGGCGTAGCCAGGGTTCATAAATAGAAGGGCACATCGACATTTTTCTGGTAAAAAGTCTCCGACCATCAGAAAAGGTCGTCAAAGAGTTCTACGTACATTGTACATTTCACGAATCTTCGATCTACAAAATCTACTAAACCCCCACATTTTCAATGTTTTTGCGCAAATCCCATGACAGGTCCCAGCCAGAATAGGTGGACGGTGGGCCCGTGGGCCCGGCCCCCGCGTATCCCCCGTGACTGAGTCAATGATTTTAAATGGGGGCCTTATTCCAGGAAGGGCAGATTATCCGTTTCACTTTGCACCCCACAGAGAGGAAGCACCGGCAAAGCGCAAGTCATGATTATTTTGGCTGGATTGTCTCTGAAATAGAAAGCGCTGTCCGAGTTTCCAAACTCGATTATGGCATTCTCTGCTTAATAATGTCAAGGGATGGTTATGAGTAACGTAGAATTACTATTCTATAGCAACAGGCCTTCCCCTTAAAAGCTATCTCACGTCATCTATATTAGGCTACGGTGCTTCTTCTTCTTCTTCCTCCTCCTCCTTTCTCTCTTTTTTCTTTCTTCTTCTTCTTCTTCTTCTCCTTCCCCACCTCCTTCTCTCCCCTCCCTTTCCCTCCCCTCCCTTTCCCTCTCCTTCTCCTTCTTCTTTTTCCTCTCCTCCTCCTTCTTTTTTTCCTTGTCTCCTTCATCTTCCTCTTCTTCTTCTTCTTCTTCTTCTTCTTCTTCTTCTTCCTCCTCCTCCTCCTCTCTCTTCTTTTTTCTTTCTTTCTTCTTCTCCTTCCTCACCTCCTTCCCTCCCCTCCTTTCCCTCTCCTCCTCCTCCTCCTTCTTCTTCCTCCTCCTCCTCCTTCCTCTCTCTCTTTTTTTTTTCTTTCTTCTTTCTCCTTCCTCACCTCCTTCCCTCCCTTCCCTTTCCATCTCCTCCTCCTCCTCCTCCTCCTCCTCCTCCTCCTCCTCCTCCTCCTCCTCCTCCTCCTCCTTCTTCTTCTTCTTCTTCTTGTTGCTGTTTCTAGAATCCTATACCATAATTCTCTGTCCTGCGCCCGCCTCCACGCCATAATGAGGCCATGTTATGTTGTGTGGGGCTAGTTCTTATTCGACTGTTCTTGTCCAAGTTCTTCTGGGCCTACCCACTGGCCTTTTCCAGGTCTTTGGAAGGCAGAGATATTTGACACCCCTAACACCCCACACCCCCAATCTGAGAGCAACACCCCCTAATTATGATGCAACTAAGATGCCCCCAAATTGACAACCCTCGAAATAACTCTGTTGACAGACCATGAATGATGACGTTGAGGGCTCTGCCCTGGGTCCTGCCCTGGGTCCTGCCCTGGGTCCTGCCCTGGGTCGGCTCTAGCGACATTTCCAAAGAGCTGCAGTCTGATTCTGCAGATTCTCTTCTCGATTGGGCTCTCTCCTGTTCTCCGGAATACCTCAGCATTTGTGGTGTGCTTTGTGTATAAAAGGCGTAAAATTCGACGCAAGCACCACTGATGGCACGCGCACTGTTCTATACAGGCCTATTAGAGGGGATTACCCTCCCGCCCCCAAAAAAAACAAACAACTCCCCTAAATTCCAGCACTGGCACACATTTTTGCACTGAGCTATGTCCCTTCCCCTCCAGCCAAGTCAATTCCCCCCCCCCCAACCCTAAGGCATGTAGTCTGGATAAAACACTGGACACGCGTCTAATTTCCTGCTAAGTTTTGCTGTCAGCGCCCACGCCTCTGCCCCGTTTGGCAGGATGCAAGAGGCGTATCTATTAAATCTGTAAGAACGTGACATGGGACACGTTTATAGGCCTAAATCCGCCTAATACAGTATTTCCACGCATACAGTAGAACCAACTGCATAGAATTGACTAAGTATGCATATATTTCGTGGTATATTATTTAGAGTTCATAATTGTATGGTGCTGAAATAGGAAAATTTTCCATCGGTCCGCTAAACTTACGAGTTTGGATAGCTCTGATGTATTAGTCCTTAGTGGACGGCCAAGCGTCCTATAACAGCGGCGAAATGTCATGTGGGCAATGGGCATGATGTGGCGAATAGTCTAGGCTGCGGGCGAACGCGACGGGGGGTGTGGGTGGGTGGGGGGGCAGGGCGTCTAGTAAGGCCAGGGCCAGGGGCGTCGCCGTCGACTGTGAAACCGGAGGTGGGAACTTCGGCCCAGAAAGACCGAGTTCTGTACGTCAGGCCCTCTTCCTCGCGCGTTTCCGGTCATTGCGCGCTGACCGTTGACTGGCAGAGGCACGAGACGCAATTAGCGCCTACGTTGTTTCGCCCCCCCTCCCCCCCCCTCCCCCGAGTCAGGCGTACACGCTCGATGCCACTACGATCGCCGGCCGCCGAAGTACAACGTACGGCGGGCGATCAGGCGGCGGTTGAGACCAGCAGCGGACTGTAAGGGTGCGTGGGTACATGCATCGTTTTAAGTTGTGGCGCCGATAGTCCAGTTCTTCTCATTGATAGATTTCGACGCAGTTCGGCGAAAGGACAGTCGTGGATTTGGACACCGCGTTTGATTGCTATCGGTTCTTTCATGCAGACATTGGAAAATACGAGGACAGAGGAGAGCGCTCTTCTTTCGTAAGTAATTAGGCATATGCTTCGTATTTTGAAACGACGAAATCTTTGCCGTATCATTCTAAGTGAAAATTAGTGCTTAGTGACAGGGATATTTTGACACCCCCTAACATTTCCCAACACCCCCAATTTGAGACCCCCAACACCCCCAATTTGAGACCGAACCCCAACACCCCAATCTGAGCCCGGGATGAACTTTTTTGCTTGTCGGACTTTTTCGGCATGTACCCCTAAAATATAGCGATACCCCCAAATTGATAATCCTAGAAATAGCCCTGCTTAGAAGTACTAAGTAATTCAAGTAAGCGGTCGCTTTTCATTGTCATCTTCCCTATATTAAATTAGTTTAAATTAGTTTAGGCCTATATTGAATAAGCGATATGCATATACCGATTTATTAGAGGGACATAGCGGCGATTTCCTCTGTTTTGATAATAATAATAATAATAATAATAATAATAATAATAATAATAATAATAATAATAATAATAATAATAATAATAATAATAATAAGATTTAAAGTGGTTTAGGAGGCTAAGTAAGCCTGTGTGAAAACCACTGTCTTACGATCGACAGATTCTGTCAGTAACACGGCAAGCATTCAACTGATGATGTCATTGATGTGCATGATGACTGACTACTTACTGTACACGATACGAAACCATAGAATTGAATATTCCCTGGAAGCTTAAGTGGTTCAAGAAAGTGAAGACAGCAGCCTCCATTTTGCTGAGTGCTTTTCCATGGATGGTGATCTTATAACTTCTATAATTAAAGTCCGGGTCTCACACTGAGGCCGGATGTCCAATACTACCCGGGGGGTAAAGTCATTCGTTTGAATAGACGACGAGTACTGTATTATAAGTGTTACGGTACTGTTTATGTTCACCATCGGAAATCACTCGACAAAGATGGCGAAAATTGGCTTCAACTTTCCGCTGTTGTTACCATAAATAGACTCCTTCCAGTGAATATTAATTTCTATGGACGAGACGAAGCCGCATTTTAGCGAATCGGAACGAAGTTCTCGACGTAAATAGACGCCATGTGATCTTATCCAGTTTGGTTAAACGAAAACTTAAATATTTTGTCGTTAAAAATCGTCTACAAATGTCGAGATTTTCTTTGAAAACTCCAGGCTTTGTATTGACCAACAAAACGACTAAATTTAGTAGGAATTTTGTAAATTTTTCGGAATCTTTTAAAAGCAGACCCAGTTTATCGCAAGTCTAGCGCGCCATAGAATATATTAGTCTACTAGAGTCTAGTAGTCTCCAAATTAGGGCCGTCCGCGCAGGACAGATACGGCCCTCCAAGATCTGTACCGACCCGCGGCAAAAATTAGGAACATGCGCAAACTTACTAAGCTTAAATCTATCCAGAATCTCTTTTATCGCTTGTGTGTGTCATAGAGACATAGACCTTAATTTTCACTAGATAGAGTCTGTAGTACTGTATATCTGAAAATGACGCCAGTTTTTCTACCTTTTTACACGCTGCGCGTGTCATCGTAACCTGGCAATAAATAGTCTTTTATTGACAGCTATCATCATCATCATCATCATCATCATCATCACAACCGTCATTATCATCATTGTACTGTGTATTTTCGATTGAATCATCGCGAGAAATCTTCCATCTTAATTGATCACCGACCGAAGAGTCGTTATTTGGACTTGGCAGACACGTGCCAAAATAATCCACGCAGGTGGAAGACTTTTATTGTTATGTGTCACACACACACACACACACACACACACACACACACACACACACACACACACACACACCGCAAATTGTTAATTTGTTATTAAGTGGACTAAGGTGGATTGTGAAAACCAGTCCGGTAAGCAGGGTTAGCTGCCAACCTCTGTTCCTGTCTAGGACAACCAGACTAAGGTTCGGCAGTTGTAAAGCTCTATATAGTTCACTGTCTTGTGGAGAGAGCGCAGTCAGCATGGGATCGTCTCAGCTATTTACGAATACATTTTTCGATGCTTTCTCTATAAATTAATCGCCTCCCGTAACTAAGAACGAACTCGTATAGGTTAAGACGTCGGACATCGCAACGTATTTGGAGCCGACGGCGATGCTTTGCGTCATGCCGTTCGGTAAACCGGAGTCTACATTCCATAAATTCCGGTTATCCGGCTACTTTGTCGCGTTGAACCGGCTGCCGAATTGGTCAGGGTGCTTACAGACCTCTGGAAAACCTGGGAAACGCATGGATTCTGGCAATTCTGGAAAAGTCATGGAAAACTCAGGGAATTGTGATGTAATTCGGGGAATTCGCGCTGAGCAGTCAGTTTATTCGTCATAATGAAGTGTTCTTTATAATGCAACGCATACCAAAAATGAGAAGTGAATTGTTTCTAATGTTTAACACGTGTTGAAATTAGGCTACAGCGGATCCTTTGTAGCTGCATGCATGCAAGTAATAGAAGGTTATGCATGTTAGTAATTTCACTATCACCTGTGGAGTATAAACCTGTAGGAAGATTTAATGCCTAATATTGAGCACTTGGTTTAGAGCTGGCTGTGAGACTTCGGTGTGAACAATCGCCAGCGTTTTTTTAACGTTTTTTGGGTTAGCCCAAACCCACAGTTTACGACGATTAGTGCATCTGGAAACGTTTCAGAAATTGTCTGGAAAACACTGGAATACTCAGGGAATCTTAAAATGTCAAGTCTGTAAGCACCCCTGTTGGTGGAAAACACCGGTTTCAGTCGAACAGAGATCGCTCATTGCTTCCCGCGCCTATTACCGGCGAGCAATAGTTCAGTGTGTCCGCGGCTTAAGTCTGCCTAACACGGCGAGACATCGCATGCGGCCGCGGTTGAAAACGTTCTCTAACCTAACCGGTCGCATGCAATTTCCGTTACCAGGCCCGCCGAGAGGGTAGCAGAGGCAAATGCCCAGGGACCCGGTGATTTGTAGGGAACTGGGGCTGACCCGCAAAATACCTACCTTATACAGTGTTTACTGCAACCGAAAATGGTCAGCGGCGTTATCGTTGGTTGTGAGGGGCCCGGGCGGCCAACCAAGGCGATGTGCGCTCTATACTTTTAAACGTAAATAGGGATGACATATGGACTTCTAGTAGTACTTCTGGGTGGATTTGAAATTTTCGGGGAGGGCAATTCTCCCCCGGAAACGGCGTAGATTAAACCCTGCATCAGCCTCAGCTGCCCGGAATTCGAATAGCACACTTTTTGGAGATACAACTCAACTTTCAGATACCGGTATTATTTTTAAAAAGTTTAAACTTTTCTCATAAACCTAAAGATTCTTTATGGTTAGTGCCGGATTACCCATTAGGCAGAGTAGGCAATTTCCTATGGGTCCCGCGACTTTTAGGGGCCCCACAAGACAGTGACGAAAGAAATGTTTTACTTACTTATTCTTAAGAATAGCGCTATGCGAATGGCACGTGACGACGCTGACGTCATACAATAATATTTACACCAGTGGCGTTCTAGTAGTCATTAGGGGCCTGGCCCCTGGGGCTCCAAAAGTTTGACCGCCTATGGACCTCCACGGTGCTTAGCCCGGCACTGTTTATGGTCACGTGACTCCTCTGT
Source organism: Metaphire vulgaris (assembly GCA_018105865.1). NCBI lineage: Eukaryota > Metazoa > Annelida > Clitellata > Crassiclitellata > Megascolecidae > Metaphire > Metaphire vulgaris. The sequence continues at coordinate 11,024,785 of CM030843.1, forward strand.
CCAGGGGTCCGGATTTTCTGTCGACGGGCCGACATGTCCGTTACTTCGTTCTTTGCTGAAGAGCGAGGTGAGTGAGATGTCGCGAGAATGTGACTTTTGCATCTTGTCACGCGTACACGGTGGGTAGGCCTACACTTTCGCGCCCATTAAGAGAGCTACAGGCGATCAAACGTGGCGTTACTTGCTTTGATGATCATGAAACCCCGCTGTCGAATTTTTTTACACCCGAAAGTTCACCAGCAGTTGTGTATTTGATTAAAGTTTCGATTCACGAGTTATTACAGTGTTTCTCTTACGTCAACGAGTTTCGGGTTTGATCTATTTTTTTAAATGGAAAAAATTAATCGCGAGAGTTTCAAATCATATCTTTTCGAGTGCGTTTCAGTCTAGTGGTCTCTGTTAGATCTAAAATGATCAAATTACTTCGATATTTCCATCGTTGCTAGAAAATGCCAACCGTATGATTCGATCATTCGACGATTCTTTAGATTTATTACTCGGTCTGGTATATAGACTTGCTGGCATGCACACGTGCTTGAATATCATCTGCATAATTACCGAACCAGGTTAGCTGCATTCTGCTCACCTGTGGAGTGTAAACCTGTAGGAAGATTTAATGCCTAACATTGAGCACCGTTTAGAGTTGGCTGTGGTTTGAACATCGCCAGTGTTTTTTAACGGTTTTTTTGGACCAACAAGTGCTATCCTTGAGATAATAAAGAGTTTTTTCAACCCATCGTTGCAGCTGCGCGAAGAGCTAATACGCAACTACTTGAAGCAAAGCAAAAACGGACCAAGGTTCAATGACCAAGTACAGCTGACTGCAGATTTGATTTTTAAAGGAGGTGAAGAGTGCATCGCCGTTCGGAAAAAAGCGCTTTAAAAACTCTGCGCTATTAATAAAAACCGCATCTGCAGAATGGCATTTTTATCGAACCTGTGCGTAGGTGCAATGCAGGTTTAATAAAAACAGTAAACGATAAGCTTCTTGTAAACAAGTGTCTAGCTTTCGTAGTTTTATTTCTAACGAGGTTCTCTGCTATGCATAGCTTCTAGTTTCAAACACTAAATTCATTCGTCGAATAAATCTGCTATGCTTAAAGGCTTTGGAATGTTGTAATTCCAGAACGTCCTGCACGCGTGTTCGCGTGTAAAGTGCGGAAGTATAAACTGGAAACTATACTGTAGACGAGAAAGTATTTTTAATAGTAGATTCAGTATACGCACGTAGACTACTGCAGCTGTCGTTAGCATATTAGATATCAGAATAGAGTGTAACTATACGATACCAGAGGGTGGTGTATTTCCAGTCATTTTCTATCTGCAGCGTGATCAAGCACGCATCCAGTCCGTGTTAAATCCTCACCGTTTTTGAAATGTTTTCACTTCAGCGCCGCACCAATACACGCGACGGAATCGATTTCTGGAGATTCTCTTCATCATCATCATCATCATCATCATCGCTACACTTTGAAGAAGTCGTTCGCCAAATCGAACGTTAAAACGGAAGGCCTTGCGTGCAAACCGCACGTGATGAGCGATCTTTCCTGACACACGGACACCTCAGATAAATATCGTGGCGACCTCTGCAGCGAGTGAACGAACCGATGCCCACAGAGACAACTGAATCCAAAAGTGCAAAGACATTTGAGCCGCCTACTGGCGATAAGTCCATCAGCGCTTCACTCTGGGAGACTGGGACAAGATCGCTGTCCTCTCCTCTGACCAGTTAATAACCTTCCTCAGAAATTCTGAATCCATAATCGCGGCTGACTGAAACGTCAGCAGAAGCTGTCCAGGTTGAAAGCAGGTCGCCTTTCTTTCGATGAAAATGAATCCCGAGCGAGATTCTGGGTCCGTTATGAGCGCTCGGCGTTCGTATCGGAAACGTCGTTGTCTTGGTCAGATGTTCGTAAGTCTTCCTCTGAAGCACCTCCCTTGTAGCGGCGATGTTCTCGAATTCGGGAACGACGGGTCACGATTGCAGCTGACCGGTTCTATCGCTGATTCGGCGACGGAAGCAAGTCCATCGAGATCGGGCACCGAACTGTCTGAGCTTTCCAATGAGCCAGTCAGAGATCGGAAAGAGATTCTGTAGAGAGACGAGCAGGCCTAATAATTCTTTGCCGTATATCAAACCGAACACGGCGAAACTGAAGAGAACGTCACCGAAGGTAAACGATCTCATCCGCTTGGAAAACGCGAATACGCCGGCGTCATCGCAGTCCGTTCGCTCAATGGACAAATTCTCTGCTGCGGGCAACAGAGCCCCATCTCCTGCCGTAACCTTCATCGTCGAGCGCGAAGATGCTTCGACTGCAGACGTCACTTCCTCTCGTGACGTCACTTCCTTGGCCGAAAGAAGAACAGTCGCAGTCATAAGGAACGTCGCCGTTGATAGGAAAAGAGCAAAAGGAAACGCTATTATTCCTGAAGCTCCTGTTTCAACGACTGATGTCCAGACACCAGACTCAACGACCTTGCAATCGTATCAAGAATTAACAACAGACTTAGGACAACGTAAGTAGTGTCTAAGGGCTCATCCATATAATACACAAAAAAGACATATTTTCAAATCCCTCCCCGTTTGCACACTGTACCAGTGGCGTAATCAAGTGGGATTTTGGGGTTAAAACCCCCCTTGGTTGTCTGATCAATATTTTTTTATTGCGAATTAATAAACCCGGGTTTGGCGTTTTAAACCCCATCTGATCCGAAATTTTTTTAAATCAACTTAGTTGTATGCGTTCATAATATTTATATAGTTCCCCTAATCAACAAAGGCGTCGGCCACTTGGAATATTTTAACCTCCAAGTTAGGTACATCTGGTTTTCTCGGTCCTGGTCTCTCGACTCGCTATATATATATATATATATATATATATATAATTTTATATATACAATATACTACATACACACACAGGATCATAAAGCTATAGTTGATTTTACGCGTTTATATCATATAAATTCAGCCATAATTTTTATTTATTTTGGGTTTGCCTTTCAATTAAGCATTTAATTTTATAAAGGCAAAAATTATAGTTCTGCCGTCTGCACCACTAAAAATTTTGCTGACCAATCATATTAAAACAGGCATTTACCTCAGTCTATCTCGTAATCTCAATTAGAGTGAACTCAAGGTGCAGAGCAAAATGAAAAGTTTGACAAATAAAAGAGTCAGGTTTCGTGGGCAACATTTTAAATGATATTGCATTGTCGCTTACGAGACATTATTAAATTTTTATTTTCTACTACTCGGATTTAGACGTCTAAACAGTTAACTGTCTAGTTCAAGCAAGAGAAATGTCTTAAATGCAGTCAGTTGACTCAGTTCCAATCTCGATATCATTTAGACCTTCACCGGTGATTTCGACAAACCCATAGAATTGATCTAAACTTGACGTCGCCATTCTGATGTGTAGTTTCCCCTCCCCATTTTACTCGCAGCAAGGCTGTTGTACAGCTCGTCAACTATCTACAGTAAATCTAGAACTCTGCATCGATGTTCCCATGTGACGTTGATTACGAAAGTTTCTTTTCAAAACCAGAGACCAGGTTCCTACAGTCCGACTTCTTGTTCATCCCCAGTGGATTAATTATATATCAGGTTTGAAAAGTTCACCTTTGCAGGCAATCTGGATAAATGCAGTCACGGTGCATCAGTGACTGAGTGTCAAACTCGAGCAAACTCGAAACTGAGCAAACGTTAAAGGACCTCATGTTGAAGTGGGGGCAACATATGATGAACAAATGCTGAGCCCACTCTAAATCAATGGAGAGAATCGGGCCCCGCTGGATCGCCATTTCTGAACCGGAAATTTAAAAATAGAAATTTCAGGAAGAGGAGACTGGAAAAGGTGTTAACTGGTATATAAAAATGTTGAGGGGCCCAACAAGTGCTGGCCCCTGACGGGGACGATTCTGCCCCCTATGCTAATCCGAATAATAGCTGTTTCAGGATTTTCAGTGCTGGCAATCATGGACTCACAGTCCTGAATCATAATCATAAGCTTTTTAAAATCTTCAAATTTTCCGAAGTTCAGAATCATTAATCCCCCCATTCGGGAAATCCTGGCTTCTCCACTGCACCATGTACACTAGGGTGGGTTTGACGTCGTCTGATGTGTTTTTATTTCAGTCGACCCCCACTCGAAAAAACTCTGTCGATGTTCAGTCGTTGATTCGGTTTCTTTAAAGAATTCGTTTCGCTCGTCGACGTCGGCGGGACATGAGCGGCACTCGCTCCTCTGGCGGGAGGGGGAGGAGGAGGCCTACTGGCTGACGACGATTCTGCCCCCCACCGATCAGCTGTTTGTGGAACCTCATTGGACCAACATAGGTCACGTGGTGTCTGTCTAACACTTCCACACACATCACACAACCACACACACACACACACACAGAGGACACACGCACACCACCATCCACTCAGAGGTTCGATCAAGCACTAACAACACACACACACACACACACACAACCACACACACACACACACACACACACACACGCAGCGCACGCGATACAGGAAGAGAAGAACAAACAAGTAAGAAAGAAGACCACCGAGGGAGGGAGAGACAGAGACAGACAGACAGAGAGATAATGGCGGAGACAGGTACAGGAAGTTCACTATGGTTTAGACCTGTGCAGTCACAGGGGATAGAGTGTAATGGAGGAGTGGACAGTGTGTGTGTGTGTGTGTGTGTGTGTGTGTGTGTGTGTTACGCTAATGACAGCAACTTTGGCATTTACAAAGAGTGGAATTACGGAGTGCAGTAGATCAAGTTTATTGCGTTTATTTTGTCGATTGCTCCAAACAAAAAATGTCTCGCAACCGAGAGCACAGAAAGCCATAGATACGGCAACGGAGACCAAATAATGATTTAGCAACACAAGCGATGATTGTAATGATGACGACGACGACCATCATAATCATCGTCGTCGTCGTCGTCGTCATGATGATTTCAATGTCCTCTAATGGATTGGTCGAGTGGAAGAACGGTGAAGGCCAGGTGCATATGTATACGATATGAACGGGGCTTCTTCTTTATGTGATTTTTTTTGTATTTGAATCGACAAACGGCAACAATACGCAAGATCGTCCTCCCCACGCAGTGTACCGAGTGCACCGGGGCCGACATTGCGTGCGCGCCTCGGTGAGTCTGACATGACCGTATGCTATACGCAGACGTGACGGCGTACAGCAACGATTTGAACAGCACGTGCAGGGAATTATCGTATAATAGCGAAATAAAGCGGACTAATAAGGAAAACGATATTTTAAGGGAGGAGGAAGAGTAGGAGGAGGAGGAGGGTATTGGTTGAGTTTTTTTCGTAATGATTATCGCTAACATTGTTAGGTCCTATATCATTCCCACGATCGTTACCGAAGCAATGTTAAACTTAGCGTGATTTAAAGTGACTTAGATAAGCCTTAGGAGACATTACTGCCTGTGTGAAAGCCAATAGGGGCGCTAACGGGGCTTGAACCGCGCTCTTGTCAACCTACCGCTCCAGCGCCTAACTCACTCTGCCATCTTCCGCCCCCCCAGTAAAACGACGTCTAAGAATTGGTATTCACTCCGATATTTGTGAGATCCTTATCCAGTGGCGTGGCCAAGAGGGTTTTGGGGGTTAAAACCCCCTTGGCTGTTCGAAAAAATTTTGTTCATTGTGTTTAAATATAGTTGTACGCGCTCATAAGCGAAATAATGGTTGACGACCTTTTTTGCTTGTCAGGGTTTATACCGTCTTGTGTTGATCAGGGGAATCATCATGATAACCGTTTTTGGCTGTCAAAATTTTCTGAGGTTGGAAATGATAGGAACCATAAACTCTCCTTCGAAAAATCCTGGCTATACGCCACTGTGATTATCTACAGGCGAGATGTCAGAGACAGACGGACAGACGGACAGATGGAGAGAGAGAGGGGAGAGATGGCGGAGAGAGATGTCGCAGGTGCAATCGGTTGAGCGCACGGAGCTCTTCGGCGTTGTTGGCGAATGTTAACGCACGGCGATCGATCGCTGTTTGGCATTGCAGTGAACCCAAGAAGAACGCTCTCGGGAGATTTCTTCCCCGACGTCGAATAGCTCCAGTCGTCAGTTTTTGATTTAAATTGAATTTTCCTGCGAGTTCAGACAGATATTTTCTCGCTCTCTTCGTTAATCCGCGACCTTTTTGTCGCAGAGCGGCGTAACAGGGAGGGAGGGGGGCGAACGGACTTGAAGAGAACCTTGGAGGGTGCTGTATATCTAATTCTGCCCAACGCAAAACTCTTGTCCTCTTCGGCTGCTCAATCGCGGTTTCAATGTTTACACTATTCTGATAAAGCAGATTACCGGTGATGCCATTAGCAAGTGACATTTAAACTATTGCGAATAAACTACTCAGCATTAGCGTCATCTCACACTTTGCTTGGCGGGCGAGATGATTTTTGGCCAATTTTGGCAAATTTGTAAATGACATTTTTGGCAATTTTGGGCGATATTTTGCACACTTCACATTTATTTATTGAATACATTATACATTATTTCATTTCCTTGGGGGGCACGGCCCTTTGCCCCTCCCCAAATGACGCCCCTGCTACTGAGCCTACCTATGCCATGACTAAGAAATTAATTGCACAGGAAGAAACGTTTTCTCTTGTTTGATTCCAATCCAGTCGTTGACATTTCAAATTGGAAAAGTATTTGCTCATGTCAAATTTTTTCTTGAACTATTTTGATGAAATTCACGAATGAGATGCTAGTCTAAGTCTGTGCTAATAAATTCCACAAAATCTAGAAAACTGATCATATAATTTCATTGATTCGTACAAAATACTGTATATGGATTCTCATAAATACTGTATAACTGAGAAAAAATTTTCCTAGATGAGTGCACGTGGATCCAGGTGAGGGAGCACGTGCCATCAAACCCACCCCAACAATCATATTTTGGTAATTTCTTATCATGGCGAAAAACCGAAATGCTATTAAGCAAATATCGTCTTTTCTTCCCCTTTAAACACTTTAACAGCGTGCAATGATGCAGCAATTCATATGGAAGAGACAAGGCAAAATGGGAAATGGAGCACAAAGTCTCCCCCCAAACTGAGTTCATGGATCCGCCCCAGAAGATGAGAATGTCTATGTCGTGAAATAGAAATTATTACTTAAGTCATTGGAATATTGAAACTTGATGGCCTTGAGGCATTCGAAATGCGGATCTGGCGAAGAATGGAAAAAAATCAGCTGGACGGAAAAATAACAAAGGAAGAAGTCTGAAAGAGGATGGAATAAAAGAAAAGCCTAATAAACTCTATTCGTACAAGACAAAAGAAGTGGATAGGCCATGTTCTGAGAGAAGAATCAAACCTACTAAGAGAAGTACTAGAAGGAAAGATGAATGCATAGGAAAACACAGAAAGGGCGACCAAGGACATCGATGCTGGAGTGGATGTTCGACACTATACGGAAAAACAAGTATTCACTATTCAGCCGTGAAGATAAAAGCTCAAGATAGAGAGAAGTGGCGACGCTGAAGTATGGAACCTGTCTTTGGACAGAGCAGAAGATGGCCTCCGACCGATATTCCTCTTAGAAACGTGTTTAAAAGGAGAAACTGGATTGTGGCCACAGAGGCGTAGCGTGTCATTGGCTATTGTGGCTTTAGCCATGGGCGGCACACAGGGATATTTTTACACCCTCCTAACACCCCCTCCCAATTTGAGGTCGACATCCCCAAAATTTGGTAATGTGACAATGGTATGCATACAAAATGCATACTAATTAGCTCCGGACACCCCCAATTTGAGGTCGACACCCCCCAAATTCACAATCCTAGAAATATCCTAGGCGGCACACATGACGGGTCGGCAAATTTTGAGAGCGACGACCTTTATTTTGCTTGTTAGGAGATTTTCAGATTTTCTGTGAAGGCGGAAAATTTTAAGGAGCGGCAATTTTGAAAATGTCAAAGTTAGGAAGCGACGACCTTTTTGCTTGTCAGGAGATTTTTTCATGGGGGAGGCGGCAATTTTTGGAAGCGACGACCATGGACCATGGGCGGCATGAGCAGTGGCGTAGCGAGGGGGCAGAGGGGGCGAAGCGCCCCCAGGCACTTGCCCTAGGGGCGGCACTTTCGAGATTTACTTTTTTAATAATTATTATGGTTTTCTTGCTTGTCAGACATTTTTTGGAGACTTGATAACGTTTTTTTGCTTGCCAGACTTTTTGAAAGACTTGATTGGTAACGTTTTTTCCAGGAAATTTTGAAATTTTTCCGCCGTGAAAAGGCGGCACTTTTTATTTTCGCCTCAGTCGGCACTTTGCCTAGCTAGTAGCTTCGCCACTGGGCATGAGCGCACGCTACGCCTCTGTGTGGCCGTAAAAATACTGTTACATTAAGTCCTAAGGTCGCCTAAACTGTTTTCGGGATCACACGCTATGTGTTGCTGCGTACGTTACAACTTGCGCTACCGAAGCGTAATACAGTACAACAACGCAATCATAATAATTGCGATGATGATGATGATGATGATGATGATGATGATGATGATGATGATGATGATGATGATGATGATGATGATGATGATGATGATGATTTTAGTGTCTGAGATACGTGAAAAGAAAACCGATGACATCTTCTTTTCCTCCTTCTCCTCCTCCTCTGCCTCATGGCACCAGCGCAGCAGCAGCAGCAGCAGAGAGGTCTGTGACGCCTACAGACGTTTCTACCATCGCCTTTGCGTGAACAGCCAAGGTAAAGATAAACTAATTTTCACAAATTAGAAATAATATTACTGCGATCGTTTCAACGCAACGCTGAAGGCATTAAGCCTGTTAAATGCATGACTCATTGATGGATGATGGACGATTTTACACGCAGACGACTCTTTCCATAACAAGTTTACTACAGTTCCCAAAGGAAATTATTTTTTAAAAGGAAATTCATTTTTTTAATTAAAAGCACCAACAACTATCATAAATCTCCATCGATATTTATCAACGTGGATGGAGAATTAGGAGGCTGGGAATGATTTCCCCGTTGTGGTTAAACGTAAAACGGGACCTCGGCGAGATGCTCTGTCTTGCTTTCATCAAAATTTGACAAATATTCAGATTTCCAAATCCTTTATCACCACCATTTTTTCCGCGTTGGGTTTTCATCCATCTACTTACAGTAGTAGAACGAAAGCGCGCGCGCGCGTATGTTATTGAACACTGTGCAAGGTGAACATAAGAAAGTAATCACGTGAGCTGATAGCTTCGGACTGGGGTAAGTTATGGCGAGCGCAAATAATGAGCATCATTCCGATTGCTTGAGAATTGCTTGAGCGAGAACGATTCCGTAAAGAATGGTTCATATCAGTAGAAAGGAGACGACAAGGGGTGGGGGAGTGGGGTCATGCTCAGCCGCTGCTCTGTATGCAAACAGTTCCAAGTCATTACCTAAGGAATTACTTCAAATGAATGGCAGCACCAGCAGCAGCAGCAGGACAAACAACGAAATTCATCTGGATTAATGCTATTCGCATTGACAATACGAATGAAATTGAATGAATGAATGAATGAATGGATGAATGAATGGATGAATGGATGAAGGAATTGAGGAATGGATGGGTGGGTATGGATAGAGGGATGGGTGGATGGAGAGAGAACTTGTGGGCGGGCAAAATCTTCCATCTTGTTTAGCATGATTTTAGCGACGTCTGTAGTCATTCGTGGAGTAGCCTAATTTTTCGTACGGTGTAGGACTGTAGGTCATTAATCCCTTAATCGCGTCTGTCTCTCTGTTTAGTCGGTTCTGTTTGTTTTTGCTCTCGTCGTTTTCGTCTTGTAATCGTTCGATTCGTGTTCTAGTGAGATCGTTGATGGAATGAATGGTCTGTCTGCGTAAAATGATTTGCGATGCGCATCTCTGTTAGTTTTAACGGCGGATCTTTGATTAATCAGTGTGAGTGCTGACTGACTGACTTACCTATAACATAATGGAATTGGAGGTTTCACAGGTGACGAAGTATGCTATAGTTGAGCCGTTGCAAATTGGAATGGAGTTCCTATTGCACGGTTGAATCGTGTATAGGAGCTGCGGATGTTTATGGATATTGTTAGATATGAGAGGTTTTATGGACTTTGGTTAGGGGCTTGTTCGGTCGTAGGTCCGTGTGTGTGTGTGTGTGTGTGTGTGTGTGTGTGTGTGTGTGTGTGTGTGTGTGTGGAGGGGTGGCTAGCTGTTTTTATGTCTTGTGTATATACGGAGAGTAGTACCCTGTAGTTTTAGAACGGTGGGTTTGTGTTAATGGCGCGTTTCCATTCTCTGATTAGGTGTATTGATAGAGGCGAATACGGTGTATTGTGATCGGCAGCTGTTGCAGTTGTCCTAACTCTGCTGCTCTATTGCTAGTGTTGTTTTCATTCTACTCGTTTCCACGACAGCAGTGGTGCTTTGTTTTGCGCTGGAGACTTGTTGTGGCCCCTCTGGTTAAAATCCTTTGTTTTAAAAATCCGCAATCGTCGACGGAAGGAAGGAAAGAAGGAATGCATATATTTGTCTGATTTTAAGTGCATCGTAACTTCTGATTTTCGACTGTGAGCAGCGCTGAAAGGCGACGCACTTTTCGACGCAAGATTTCCTAATGAATGACCCAGAATGGGAATTCTGCCTGTAGATATAGGCCTAAGCATCAAAGAAATAATATTCCGTCGATTCGAAATGTGCTTCAAATTTTCATGAACACGTCATGAAATCATAATGACGCCACGAGCACGCTCTCTGCATTGTGTGTTTGTGTGCGTCTGCAAATGCGGGACAACACGGGAAGGACAATGAAAAACGGCGCTTCTGGTTTTTTTATGTAGAAACAAATTCTGGACAAACGCTAGAAAAGCAGAATTGACTCGGAAAAAAAGAAATGAACGGTCGCCTTATCTAGACGACAATTATGATGATGATGATGATTGATGATGATGATGATCATCATCATCATGCACTTTTATAACGATTGCTTTAATGCTCAAATAAATGGCACCAATCGATGCTACTCCTAATGACCTAATCCATTAGGATTACCGAAAGACTAAGACCAGTTTCAGAGATCAGTGAGAGTTGGAGTTGGTACAATTAGACAAATTACAGATGAAAATCCAACTGGAAAAGCTATGCTTTAGGCCTAAGTCACTATCCAAAGTACGGTACTCGGTTCGTTGAAGATTTGGCAGAGAGAGAGAGAGAGAGAGAGGGGAGAGAGATTTAGGTCTTTGGAAGTGCAAAAAAGCGCTCTCCTAGTTTCTGTTCTAATTCTAGGAACATTTAGAATGGATTTCAAACACGGGGCGTGAACTGTGAACAGGCTGCAGTATTTTTATAAACCAATATGTTGGCTTTAGCCTACATATTATTGATTCAAACCACTGCTGCTTCGTCGGTGAAATCAGGACAGTCCGTGACGTGGCCTATTCTCTGGTCACTTAAATTGGCTGAATTTATTCTAGCCACCTAGACATTGGGGGAGTTTAAAACAGTGTTTATTCTAGGCCTTTTTGGGGATTTTTCCCCGAAATTAAAAAATCCCCCCAATTTTTTATATGTTGCATGGGGTGATGGAAATTTCCCCAAAAGTGTGGCGACGGGTTTTTTTATTTTTTGGAAAGGGGAAAAATAAGGAAGATTGTCACAGAGCGTTTAAGAACGGAAAACGGGCAGGTGAACTTTTTTCGGTCGTCACCACATTTTTATAGGAAGATGACCTTTTTTGCTCGTCAAGCCTTTTGAGACGTCAAACCTTGTCCCCAAAACATTTCAAAATCCCCCAATGTCAAGGTGGCTAGAATAAACACTGGTTTAAAATTTGGGGAACAGACATTGGGGTGGTCATACTACTTGCCAAAAAGTTTTAAAAATGGGGGAAATTTCAAACTTTGGGAGTGGGGTGGGAATTCCCCTCCCCCCCGAGAAAGTCTAGAATAGACACTGCAAGGCGGTCGTATTTGGTTATGATGGTCTGTGGATCTTATCGTTTTAATTGTGTTGCTTGTCTGTGTTGTTAAAATTCAGGTTTTCCGGGTATCGATCGTCGCGATCAGCTGGTCATACTTGACCACGGTCAGTCGGCTTCTGTGGCGTTGGTTGCGGCCAGTCACCTTCATCCGTCGGAAGGTGACGTGTATCGCCGTCACCTGAAAAATGATTTGGAAATTCGCGGACCTGCCCTGGACGCTCATTGCCGACGACTTTCGGAGCTAAGTCATCGGCTGAGAGCGCTCGACGTCGATTTCATCGAAGAATCTCTCCTTAACTCTCTTCTCTTAATAGCAGCTGGTAAAAGCAAATACAGTATTTCACTTTTAAATTTTAAAAATTTAAACTGATAAAAAATTCAAAAATTCCACTTCGGTAAATTGGGCATTGAAACAACTGTTGTAACCGGCGATTTCTCTTCAGTGGCGGTTTCACGTGGGGGATGAGTGGGGAAGCATCCCCCACTGGACTTTTTTGCTTGTGAAACCTAGTTTTGTGTAAATGTCTAGTAAAACTACGGGGAAAAACTGCTGATGATCTTTTTTGCTTGTCAACCTATTTTTCGGTAAAGGTGTAGTAAAATTAGGGAAAAAAATTCTCCTTTTCACCCCTTTTCAGCAAAGTTTATTGATTTCTCTCTCTTTTCATCCCCCCACCAACTTCCTATGAATTCATTTCATTACCCCACCAAGAAATCCTGGAACCGCCACTGGTCTTACTCTTCTGTTTTTAGCGAGGCGTGACACTATAGAAATAACTAGTTTAATTGTCTCTCTTTACAATCGCTCATGGGCGTAAAACACGGGGGGGAGGTTCCACCCAATAATTAGTAAGAGGGGGACAGAGTATCAATTATCCCCCTGATGTTCCTTATGGTAAAATCACTCATTGTGGATGACCTTTTTTGCTCGTCAAGACTTTTGGTTGGAGATGAAAAGGGGTCTGACCTGACTTTATGAACGATTTTATCCACCTGCAATGTTGACGCCAAGTCTACGCCACTGCAATCGCTATAATTCTGACGCGGCACAGTCCGTGCAAAGATAAAAGGGAAACATTGTCCTACAATTCGAAGTGCTTTTTAATTACTTGTCATCGAACTCCCTCCACAACCAACGTGCTTCCACCGGGCGTGTGAAAAGGGCAAAACTTCTGGGTCGGCTGACCTGCACTTTTGCAGGCGTCAATGTTTTCCTTGCGTCCAAATATTGAAATCCCACTGAATGAGTTTCTCCGAGGTAACGTTCCGATGGCTAAATTTTCAAGTGTGCCAGTAAAGATTGAAAATGACGCCGACAGCAGATTCTAGATTGTTTGAAAATATCTCGACGATAAGCGTAGGCGTAGTTGTGCTACAGCAGCTTTTGGCCACTCAGTAACAAAGGGTTCATCCATATAGGCCTAGTAGGCTACGTACGCAAAAGTCATATTTTCACCACCACCCCTTCCCCGTTGCACATAGCGTACATAGGAACAATCTCCAAAATCCGACCCCCTCGGTGCGTACGTACTATATGGGTGAACCTAAACAGGGACTGAGCGGACTGAAGATCCCCTCGGCCCGCCTGCCTATAACGGTGTTTGCCAAGTAGTCATGCAGTTCACGTCACTGGAGGCTCTGAGGCTGAGGCAGCATCTGATTAGAATATTATTCGTTTTAAATTTTCGCATTGAACTGTGTCTCTAAGCTAAAATAATTCCTCTCCAGCCAAAGTCAACCCCCTCCCCCCATAGGCCTGGAGTCTGGATAAAACACCTCTCCACCTACATACCAGCATCATCATCCACAGAGGTCTTCATTAGCCTATTATTGTTATCGTGAATCACGAATTTGTGTGTGCCTTTTGCAGATTATCCCAACCTCAGCAGACCGGATTATATTGAGAAAATCAGATATTCACTGTTGAAGACTTTTCAGGCATACATTACAGGTATCTACTGTGAATATGATTGTCTGCAATGTCTTTATATAATCCAGATTTAAATTTGACAACAGACTTATACATACATACATATACATAAGTTAAATTTTCTGTGGCGCTTTGTGACACCAAAGCACCGCTGCAGATTCAGTCAAACACAAATGTCTTTAGCTTTGATAGAAAAACAGTTCTGGATACTTGTGAGTCACGAAGAAATGACGGAAGAGAGTTCCACAAGTTCGGTCCGGCCATTCTAAATGACCGATCTACCATCTTGATGAAAGTCCGCTTAGAGACCAGCATACGTGTGTCATCAGACCTCAACCGTGAGCAGCGGTTCGTCATGTGGAGGAGGGTTCAGTCTTCATTAGATATTTCGGGGCTTCTTGACGTAGGCACTTATCGACAATAGAGATGAGTTTGTAATTTATCCTCTTCTTTATCGGAAGCCAATGTAGATCGCGCAAGATTGGGGTGATATGTTGCTGTCGTCCGGTTCCAGTAAGTAGTCTAGCTGCCGAGTTCTGGACCATTTTGAGACGCTTTAGTTGTGCTTCAGTGGTTTGAACAAGCAGACTGTTACAATAATCCAGTCTAGTGCTGATCCATGCATGAACCAATATTTCCGCCGTTTCCATTGACAATGAAGAAATCACTGTTTTTAAATTTCGTAATTCGTAGAAACATGTTGAAACAAGGTGAGAAACATGGTGTGTCATTGTTAGACTTTCATCCAAAATGACACCAAGGTTTCGGATTTGCTTCGATCTTAAAATTTGCACTGATCCTATATTGATGCTGGTAAAATTTAACTTATCAAGATGCGATTTTCTTCCAAAACATATTAATTCAGATTTCTGTGGATTTAGCATGAGCAAGTTAGTACGGAGCCATTGTTCAATGTCCAGTGTGCAAGCAGTAATCATATCGGCAGCCGCTACCGTGGCTTCAGTACTGTGTGAACAGTACAGCTGGATATCGTCTGCGTAGAAATGAAAATTTAGATGATAATTTCGAATAACATCTTCAAGTTCACTAATAAACAAGACGAACAACAATGGGCCCAGTATCGAGCCCTGAGGGACGCCATATAATATATCCCTAGGACCAGATGAGGTACCATCGTAGATAGTCTTTGATGTTCGACCAGTTAAGTACGATATTATCCAATTTAGTGCATCACCACTAATACCAAATCTCCTTTCGAGCCTGGCGATTAGAATTTGATGATCGATGCAATCAAACGCAGCAGACATGATGATGCATTCATACAAACACACAAACCTAGAAATATTATTAGAGCCAACGCAAATTGATTGCAAAAGTTGCTAATCAACCACCAAGTTCACTCAGAAACAACTTATGAAACTGTTTAGCAATTATGCTGGTAATTATATATATAGGTTTGAAGTATAATGCATTAGTCAAAATAGTCAAAGTCCTTCCCGAGCATGCAGGGCTCATAGGGTGGCGCTGATCTCCGTTGCTAAAGCCCCTCTGCCAGGATTGCAATACCACAGAGACGGGACCCATGCATTGTGTAGTATGCCTGTATGACTGTGTGCAGCTGTATCACTGCCACTCGGTTTGCTACTGCCCTATAGCCAGTGAAGTCTGAATCAACCTTAGGGCGTCTGTGGTTATCAAACGTGCAACCTTCGGATCTGCACGCCAATGTTATTACCATTCTGCTAACTTCCTGCATTAGTATTATGAATGCTAATAGGTGTATCAAATGTTTTTAATTAACTTATGTCACAAGTCATGCTATCCTGTGATATATTGATAATAATAATATTGACTGACAAAGCAGAATACTAAGTTTATTTTGTAGTCTTGTCATAGTTGTGTGTTTCTTTGTAGCGAAATTTGGTTCTTCCAGCTCCCGTTTGCGGCATTTACTTTATTTTGGACCGAAAATCAGAGAAATGGGAAACGAATTGAGGAAACTGCTGAAACAGGCGGTGTCATCATCTAGGAACAAGAGGGACAAGAAAATCACCGACTCGTCATCTTCCAAACGATTCTGCATCACTTCGGAAGAGAATATGAACAACACCGTTCCAGATTCAACTACATCTGAGGCCAGTACAACCCAACGGCGTTACCCGAGCGAAGAATTCCCCTCGTTTGATTGCCCGGGTCGTTTAGAAAAGGAACTACATTTAAACAGAACGTTTCTGCTGCTGCAGCATGATTCCAAAGGGGGAAATTTTGCAGAACAATGCTCTGAAGATTTTCAGGAGAATATCTTGGACATGAATGACAGAACCGTGAGGAAAAAACGTTTGGTTGAAAATGAGGCGTACTGTTCTAATAGAGAGATTTTGCCCCAAAATGACTCTAGAAAGATGACGGATAAGGAGCGACAGCTTAGTTTTCGAGAAGACCGAACTGAAACATGGAAAAATCAAGCACATGTTATAACAGTGTTTTAAATTGTTTAAGATCGTGTGCACTATAGCATGGTTTAGTTGTCTTATGTTATTAAACTACAGTGTATACACACTGCAGCAAACTATTGGACTTTGTGACATGGTGGCAGTGAGGAACATTTTGGTCCTCAACATATGCTAAAAAGAAGTATGTTTTCATTATTATTATTATTATTATTATTATTATTATTATTATTATTATTATTCCAAGGTTTCCTCAACCCTTTGACCTAAATTTAAAAATTGCTGGTGTGTACTGGTGACACCAGTGACTCTGACAATGACGTCCCATTATAATCCCCAGCCGATATAAATTAACACATCAGTATATGGACCACTTAATATTGAATTTTCATATAATTTTGCTGAGTTTACAGGTCTACTTAAAAGATCTAAGTTCAAAATAAAGTATTCTGGCACCTTCCGGCTGTCACGCACGCATTGTACACGTAAAATCATTAGGGGGTCACACCCCTTGTAAAGTGCCTTTGCTTTTGGTTATGCTATGTTTACGGCACCATATAAATAGTCCAGTATACAATACAATACACTAGTCCCAATCTAATACACGAAGTTACAGAAAACCAGGGATACACAATCCACGGAATCCAGCCAGCCAGCCAATGTGTTCTGTGCAGCCCAGAGCAAATTAAAACAATGCAGAAAACTGGCCTACGATCAGTAATTTTTTTAAATAGAAATTATTTCTCAACTGATAGCTAGCCATATCGATTGAGCTACTACTAATCTTTGTGTCAAACAGTAATAGATCATTGCAACTTTGAGTTGCAGAAATATATATGATATATTATATAGAACATGCATTTCTAGATTGCATCCCTCTAACAATCTGAGAATGTCAATTTGACCCGTGGCCTAAAAAGGTTGTGCACCCCATCAATAAACTTCAAAATTGCTTTGCAGTCTTTTAAACCTTGCATTGCTAAATTTGTTCGAAACCTGATTAGATACAGTATTTTAAAATGTTATTACAGCAGATACAGTAGCTTTATGGGGTTCATTCACACACATTTTGACTTTTGCTTCGGGTGTTACTAAACAATGATTTTACTGAAGGTATCCAGAGGTAGATACCACCTCTGTGGATTTTCCCTTATTGGGTGTTTTTCTTAATTGCAATTAATGTCTTTAAACCTAAGCCTAACTCTAGCCTGGTCTGGCAGATCATCCAACAGGGAGTGCCCTGGGCAATCTAACTGCAGTAACAGAGCTGCCATCCCACTTTAAAACAAACCAATTTCTATATGCAAATTCTTAATGCAAAACTAGGTCAAGTCTATAAGCCTGTCATAATGCAATGCCAGCAAACAACAATTATGATATACCAGGTATATGCTATAAAGAGCCTGTGAAAAGCTTTCAAAGACTACATTGTGTGCAGGAATTGCTGATAGCATCCATTATCCAACAAAATGCTATTGACATGCACATCCTAAGGACAGATGGACAGGCTTTGAAATTGAGAATTCAAATTGAATTGAATTGTGAATTCACATTGGATTGAATTAACCACTTTGAATTAACCAATTTACATTACTGCAATACTAGCTGGGAAAAACTGCTCAACTTCAGGTCTATCCAAACATTTCCTACTCAAAAGGCTATAATTAAGAGTAGGCCTAATCACTCACTCGCTCTACCTAGTATGTAGTCAATTTTAGACTCTAGCCCTCTTTTGAAACGCCTTAATTTACTTATTAAAATACGCAAGTAGGTAAATAAAATCTTGAATTTCTATAGCGTTTTCGAAATCAGGTAGGCCTACAGCAGAAGCTGCTTATACGTAGCGCTGAATCTACAGAAGAAATAGCTATAACCGAAGCTTAGTGGTAGTCGGGCAAAGTCAATTCCAGAGAAGTCTTCTGAGTTGAGTGGGAGTGGGGAAGCATTAAGGGATTAAAGGCAGACTTTGAAATGATGTAGAGACTAAAGAAAGTCCAATTGTACTTCGGCTCATGCAGCAACTCACAAGATCACCACAAGACGAATAGTGTCAGACTGTTAATATGGAACAAATTAACTAATTTAGACAGACCGGCCTAATCAATTACTGTTTGAAACGGTAATGGAGTGAGCGATAACAGATTCAATTTAAAATTGTAATTAGGCCTATAACTTCTTTAAGGTCAAAAAATAAATTCCAACCAAATGAGAGCACGCCGATATAATCCATAATATAGACAGTTAACATTAGTGATTAATCAGTTAGTATTAGACCTCGTGATTAAAATTACAAATTTCTCCGACGCAATAGGGAAAATTTAAAATTCGAGGAATAAAAATTTGAATAGTTCTAACTTCTAGTCTACGTCACTGCTTCGGTGTTTCCAAAGTTGTAACCTGAACTTTCCTCAGAACGTGACACAAAACACTGATACATATATAGCCAGGATAGCCTACTGTCCAAGTAATGACTGTAATGAATCTAATGATCCCTATGTTTTATAATTAATAACCTTTTATCGGCTTATTTTCAGTCGTATTTCAACCTATGTTAGCTAACTCACTCTGGTAACACCAGAACAAACTCATCTATAAGAAAATGAAACTATAAGATTTACAAGATTAGATTATAAGATTTTCTCACTAGATATTTCAGAAATGCATACATAATTCTGTTAATTCACAAGATTTAAGTGGGGTTACTCCCAGCCTAATGCAAGCAGTTGAAAGTTCGACAATCGGCAAAACCATTGGCATTTTATTGGAAAGCCACTTCTTTCAGAGGCACAGTTGTTGCACTGTACATCAAATCAGTTTACCCACTGCACTTTGTTTTTACACATATATAGTGAACGAGAAAGATATTGTCTTGCGACGAGGTTTTAAAACGAACATTAACATACTTGCGCAATGAAACCCACATACGCGCATACCTCTGAAGTTCTGAACGCTACAAAGAACTCGGATCAGGACGTCCGGCGTGCGTTTTTAAGTCGTTTTCATTGAATTCGAAGCATTTAAATTAAAAACGCAATTAAATTAAACATTTCAACACATCAAAATGGCTGACGCGGCTGCTAGATCGCTGCAGTATGAATATAAAGCGGTGAGTTTTACAATGAAACTCCCTCTTAGAATCTGACAGCTACGTGATTATATGTACTGTACTGTGCAACAAAGTTTTTAATTGACAGAATTATTTCAGTTGAAATTCTTGCTTATATAAAGAATGTTGCAATATATTGTTAAAAGTATTTTTGTCACAGAACTACTCAGTTTCGCAAGAATGCACAGAAACATCAATGATCTGTCTTATCAATACATTATGTCTAAACATGAATTGTCAGTTTAAACGGAGACCGAGTTTATCGATTGCCCTTAGAGAATGAGAAAGACCGAAGTATAACACTACAGAATTTGGCACTAAGGTTAATAGCAGAAAAAAGCTAGACGAAACAAAAGAAGTATGTAAATGCTTCAAATGCTTCGTAGATTTCCGAAAGGTATTTGACAGCATAGATTATACGATTATACGGCAACTATTGCCTTGCTTGAGTAATTTGGAGTGACCAGAAATTGCTAAAGTTGCAAAAGAACATTAGCAAAACACAAGATCAACTGTTTCAATCAGTGGAGAATTAGTAACCTAGTTCAAAACATGTTGAAGTTTAAGACAATGCAGTAGTTCATAATACAAGAGTCAGAAGTTTCATTTTTTGCCCTGAAATCTAATCGATTATTTCAGAGTGTAGTTGTGCACATCAGGTGGCAGGCAGTAAATTCACTGGCCAAATCAAGCCTCTGTCATGTGGGGGTAGGGGTGGAGGGTGGGGTGGGGGGCAGGGCCTAATATATTTTTATTACTAAATATATTTGACTTTGCCCTGCCTTGTAAGGATTTCTGCTGTTCTAACATGATGACAAAATGTTGATGAGTCAGGAGAAGGGGCGTCGAAGCCTTGGCCCACAGGCCAAATTTGACTCGAGGACTGATTTTAGTTGGCATGCAAAAATATTTACTGGTACGTTTTTAAAATTTTGCTAAATGTTTATTTGAATACCTGAATAAAATTAAGAATTCTTTTGAAATGCTTAATACTAATTTTGCTTCCACGGAATATTCTCAGAAAGTGTTGTCTATCTATGATGCATTTAAAACAGCGATTTTCGGACTTAAGAGAAAGCGAGTCACTCCTCTCACTCTTTAGCAATTCCTTTGGAATAATTGCTGAAATGGCACCTGTTCATTTAGAAATGGAACTGATTGATCTCTAATGTAATAGTGTCTTCAAATTTACATTTCAAAGTGGAACCTTAAGAGATTTCTATTAGCAACTTCCAAAAGAAGCATTTCCTCAGTTAAGAAAACAAGCAGCAATCATTTTGTCTGCCCAATCATGTTTGACTGCCCTCCTGCCAGTGACAGAAATTATCACGCGATGCCGTCTGTCTCTCTTCGGTCATGTGGCTTGCCAGGACAACAACATTCCGGCCCACCGCGCTCTCGCCTGCGCTATTACTCGACGCACCGAGACGCGTCCTCCTCCGAGCTGGAGAAGACCTCCTGGCAGACCACGCCATACATGGCCCCAGCAGATCGGCAATGGTCTTCCTTCCACAATTTTTCATGAATGGCACTCAGCCATCGGTCGCGGTCACAACTCACGCAACACGAGATTGGTACAACGGACCTCTGTCGTCCATGTGAACTAATGAATGAATGAATGAATCATGTTGTCTCTCTTTGTCAGCACTTACTTAAGCGAGCAAGGCTTTTCCAAATGACACTACTAAAAAAACTGAGGTCATATCTGTCCAAAGGAAATTTACAGGCAGATTTGAGAGTAGCTTTGGTTGCAGATTTAAAACCAGACGTTGCTAAACTAGTGAAAAATAAACAATGCCTTGTTTACTCAGCTTCCACTTCTATGTCGACTGTCATCTAACTTTCTTTTCAATTTTATCTTCACCGTTAAAAGATTTTGAGATTTAACTGTTTCTATTAGATTAGAACCCTGTTTGTCATAGTTACCACAATAGGTTGTAATCAATGTAACGATTGAATGGCCTTTCAGATTTTTGTAATTTTACTTTAGATTTTTAGAACATTTAGATTTTAGTATAATATTGCAAAAAAATTTTGCATTTGACCTGCGAGGACATGGGAGACATGTCATTTGGCCCTCCACTCAAAAAGTTTTGACACCCCTGGTCAGGATGATCAATTTAGTTATACATTATCTTGTTTTCTTTTGTTTTTCTTATTTCCAAATTGTGATTTTTAAAAGAATAAAAAACCCGATGGATTCTGTCATCATCTAGGCTGGTCAGGTCATAATATAGTGGCATTGTGGAATTATTTAATGAATCACATTTTGCTCATCTTTGTACAGGATGTTACTGTTTTTTTGCTTTATGGTAATTGTACTTATCTGTTTCTGTTTCATCCTTAATTCATAATTCTAGCGAATGATATGACATGAATCTTTGCAAATGGCATTAAAATGACCAGTACTAAATTTTTACATCCAATCATAACTTTTATATTGTTTATGTTGCTGAAGTTTCAGTAATTTATTTTCTAACTAATTTGTTTTAGCAATGAGGCATTGGTTGTCTCTATGATGCCAGTAGTAATATAATGTAGGCTTTTATGTAGCATTTATATAGTGCCTCTTACATTTCTACTCAGAGGTGCAAATAGTGTGTGTGGTCAAATGTTGTTTTGTTAGATGAGATGTGGTGTGATTATGGCCAATCCGTCAACAGGCAGTGGGTATTAATAATTTTAATTAATTAAATATTCCATGGTCATTTGGTTGCAATGGGGAAAGAAGCCTTTACGAACAGAAGAAAACTACTGAGAAGGAATTTTAACTGAAGTCTGAAAAAACGATTGGTCAAAACACTGATCTGGCCAGTGACACTCTATGGATCAGAAACTTGGACACTCACGAAAGAAGACGTAAAAAGATTAGAGGTATTCGAAATGTGGATCTGGCGAAGAATGGAAAAAATCAGCTGGACGGAAAAAATAACAAACAAAGAAGTCTGGAAGAGGATAGAAGATAAGAAAAGCCTAATTAACACTATTCGTACAAGACAAAAGAAGTGGATAGGCCATGTTCTGAGAGAAGAATCAAACCTACTAAGAGAAGTACTAGAAGGAAAGATGAATTGGAAAGCACAGAAAGAGTGGCTAGGGACATCAATGCTGGAGTGGATGTTCAACACTATGGGAAAAAACAAATATTCAACCCTGAAAATAGAGAGTGGTGACACTGCAGTATGGAACCTTTCTTTGGACAGAGCACCTGAAGAAGGTCATTTGTTAAGCAGAAATGAATGATTGTTTGAACCAATGATGATGTTGGTGGTTGATTTGTCTTTCAGAATTCAAACCTTGTTCTTCAAGCTGATCGCTCCTTGATAGACAGAAGGCCAAGGGATGAGGCTACTGGTGAGGTTCTTCCTCTTAGTGCCAAGACCCTTACTGTAGCTCGAATGGGGGATAAGGTACAGCGTTTAAGACCGCCAATGATGGAGGAAAAGAAAGCCAAGTAAGTATTTTGTACTAAATGATTGAATTTATTTCAGGAAACAAGTCTTGAGCTGAATTTATGTGATAAAGGTTCGCATATCATTTAAATCAAACCGAGATTTAGATTAAGAGATTTTCAAAAATCCCGCTCCAGATAATCCTTAACCCCTTTAGCGTGTAATAAAATTTTCCAAGACGTTACCAATGTGTGTTATTAATTTTGGAGAATAACGTTATTTTGAACTGTTAACATGTACTTTTTAAACTTACTATATTTCAGGCTATATAGAAGCTACAAAGATGTGGTTTGCATCATTGTTTAGCATTTTTATTGTACTTACCATCCATCCGTGCCAAAAAAGAAATTTCGGGGGTTGGGTCCACCCTACAGACCAAAATATGACCTCCTCCCAAAAAATACGTTCAAAGGTCAATAAAAATTTTTTTCAGCGGTGACCCCCTAGGTTCAGCGGCAAAGTTGTAGGTTGGTGTCTTTGGAACAGATTAGTTCAAAAATTTTGAAGATGGGACCCAATTTGGGGGAGTTATGGTGTTTCTACACCAGGCACCCGTTGCATAAGTGACATTTTTTTGAGAATCTCAAATCTGAAACACCTTACCTTGCAGGCTATATAGAAGCTACAAGGATGTTTTTGCATCATTGTTTAGCATTTTTATTGTACTTACCATCCATCCGTGCCAAAAAAGAAAATTTGGGGGTTTGGCCCACTCTACAGGCCAAAATATGACCCCCTGCCAAAATTTTTCTTCTAAGGTCAATAAAAGAAATTTTTCAGTGGTGACCCCCTAGGTTCAGCAGTACAGTTGTAGGTGGGTGTCTTTGGAACAGATCAGTTCAAAAAATTATGTAGATCGGTCCTATGGTAGATAATCAAAGACAGGAAAACTAGCAGCTCATCCATACCCACGTCCTCTATTTGAGCAACCTTGAGTGCCTGGCCAAGGTTACTTGCTGCAATTGTGCTGCCCTCCTGTTAGTTTCCAACAGCATTACCCCAAGTATTTCCGTGGTAAAAAATAACTTGAAGTAATCCATGGGGGATTTGGTGGGAGGAATGTCGACCTTCATACCTGACTCCCCAGTGAACGTCCCATTGGAACTACTGCCTCACCTCGTACCCCTCCGTCTCGTCGCTGTCCCGGAACTTTCGTCTTCCGAGGACCGCTCGTCACCGCTCCACATAACATCATCGCGGTGTCTTGGTCGGAGAGATCATCGTCCGATTCGGCGATTCCATGACCATCTCCAAAGCTTCAATCGCCGCTAACCTCTTTCTCGACGCCATCTTTTCAACAACAACGAACCCCCTCCCTCTTCCAGCCTCAACTACGATTCTATTTTTTAGGAATAGACTGGCTCCAGCGCCATTGAACGCAGAATATGTCAATAAATGCCTAGATCGCTTTTTGGCGTGCTCAGCTGGGCAAACATATAGATACGGTCTGTGAAGTTCATGTTTTACTCGGGCAAACATATAAGGCGATCTTGGGCGATAAACGCTAAAGAGGTTAAGGTATTTTGTCAACTGACAATTCAGGGTATTTTTTGTGTGAATTGCTTACTGAATCTTTAGACCAGTTTAAGTTGGGATTTTGTGCATATATTATAAGAGCCAGTCTAATGTTGACATATTGTTTTAAACTTCTTATAACTAGAACAGAAAAGACTTTCCACAGAGTGTTATTTCTTTGCACGTCTCTCCTGTGAAACTGCTGCAAGGTTTTTTTTGCTTACTACAGACGCAGAAGGCGAGATGAGGCGAAATATGACATGGTCAAGATGAAAGGAAGTACGCTGTTGTCTGAAGGAATAGATGAAATGGTGGGAATAGTTTACCGTCCAAAGACTCAGGAAACGCGTCAGACGTACGAGACTTTGCTCAGCTTCATCCAGGCTGCTCTTGGTGATCAGGTGAGGCCATCAACGTTACTGTTTTATTCGGCTGATTATGTCAAATATTTATTTCTGTAAAGGAGATTCAATTTTGGCTATTTAAACTTCTTTCAATCAGTGAAAGTTGGATATTAGCTGAATATTTTTATGACTGAACATTCTAGCCTACGTGAGTGAGCGAATTTGCCTACTTTCCTATTCTCTGATGGAAGGAACATTGAAGAAGTTATTATGTAGAAGGCCGAAAGTCATGGGAACTTGAGAACCTGTGTTTTTCTTTTGTGCCTTCCTGTTCTGTTAATAGTTTGGAAATGAGGTTATGATATGTTGCAATAGATTGTAGCATGTTGCAGTCTTTTGTATTAGAAGATCAATATAACGTTTCATTTGCATATTGTTAATCATGTAATTCTAAGATTAAATTATCTTCATAAGTTTGCTTGTTTGCATTTTATATTATTTTATTATTATTTTTTGGTATTATTTAAGACTTTTACATGCAGAGCATATATCCATATTTTCAATGAAAGAATTTTTTTGATAATTGCTGTTGAATAGTCTCTTGATGAAATTTCAAATTATGGTTCTGTCTGCAAATATTTGGAAAATAAATGATCTTTATGTTTATATGTTTAGCAAAAAAATGCACTAGGTGAGAACATGAGTTTTGATGAGTAATGATTTCCTATTTAGGTTTTCTTGGACATTTTCTTGTTTATAATTTAAACTACTTCTATACCATTGTCTTACATACGTCAATTACATCATACTCAGCAATTTTAATAACGAATGAATGCAGGTGTTATTGGTAACGGTAAATATTGAATTTTATTCCTGTTTTTCTAAGATTGATCAAATACAGCTTCTTAGTTAGTTATTTAGTTAGTTAGTTAACAAGTCAATTTATATAGCACAAAAAACATGGAAGAAGGCCAAAGTCAGGAGTGCTTTACAGTTCATGTGATGTCTGATAACATCTTATTACTTGCCATCAGTATTATTTGCTATTGTTTGTCTGATATTACATTTTTCAGCAGGAAATTGAGCACTTCTAACAGGTCAAGTATTTTTGTTATAGCCTCGCGATATTCTGTGTGGTGCTGCTGATGAAGTTTTGGCTGTTTTGAAAAATGATCGACTGAAAGACAAAGAGAGGCGAAGAGATGTTGAACGACTTCTCGACAAAATGCCGGATGAGAGATTTGCTTTGCTTGTTAATCTGGGAAAGAAGATTACTGATTGGGGTGCGGATGAAAAAATGCAGACAGGTAAATTGTAAATTGTTTTTGCTGAATATATTCTGGATTTCTCGGGTTTTGTTTCTAGACATCATATTTTCAATTGAAGTAAATAAGTTAGTAGACCTTCGTAGATCTATCAGTATTACAAGATTTATATAATAATTCTCTTGAGTACTGTTAATGACTAAAATTAGGGAATTTATGTTAATAATTTAATTTTTTGTCACTATTGTGTAGATGAAAACATTGACGAGACTTATGGGATAAATGTTCAGTTTGAAGAATCTGAGGATGAGGTTTGTTTTACAGTACAATGCAAAATTTTATATCTTAAAACTGATTGTGGTTGTTGGCTTTGTGTGTTTTGGGTGATTTTTAGAATTAATTCCAGTAGATGTCCTGCAACTAAAAACCATTGTCTTAGACCCTAAGATATCGGAATTATTTTAGGATCGTATGAATTTTTGGTATTTGAAATTCTGCTGTTGCAGGATGACGAAGATGTTTATGGCGAAGTCCGTGATGAAGGCGATGAAGAGGATGAGGGCGAAGATACACATGTTGATGCAACTTTACGGGCTGCTGAGAATGTCAGTTTAAGTTTTAATTTTACTACCTGTGTTCAAGATTTTATTATTATTATTATTATTATTATTATTATTATTATTATTATTATTATTATTATTATTATTATTATTATTATTAGTGGTGGTGGTGGTGGTGGTGGTGGTGGTGGTGGTTTTTATTCTGAAACTTTGTGAATAAAAATTAAAGGAGACAGTCTTATATTCTATTGCCATCCAGTCATCCACAGTATAAATGATAATTAATTGCTGCCTTTATAATAATTATAATAATCATTTCTTCTTTTAAGAGATTTAGTTCAATAAAGATGTGAAATGTCTTGGTTTTGATTGACAGCTGGCCAGTGGTGAGGAAGTGATGGGGAAGCAAGATAAGGATTTGCATCCTCATAGCATTGATGCATTCTGGCTGCAAAGAAAACTAAGCAAATACTATGATGATCCTATGGTTGCCCAGACAAAAGCCACTGAAGTGTTGGAAGTCTTGAAAGTAACTGCTATATTGTATTCTTCACTTATTTTTTTCTTTTTGTTATATTTATGAATATCTTACCTCACTGGGATTATGAATATTATAAATGGTGTGTAGAACTCTTCTGCTAATAAATGTGATGATGTTTAAATAGATGTGAATGATATTATCATCTCTTAACATCACTCATTTCAAACTTTGCCAAAAATCAGATGTGATTGCATTTTTTTGAACTTGTTGGAATAGGTATATGTATTTGAGATTTTGAGGACATGACATGTGTTTTATATTTTCTGTTATTTGATGAATATGATAGCAGTTAACAATTGAATTGAATTTTTTAAAAACAGAATTAACTATTTATTTTCTTTTTCAGGAAGCTACCGATGATGGAGAAGCTGAAAATAAACTCGTCATGCTTCTTGGTTTTACGCAGTTTGAGTTCATTCGTGTTTTGAGGAAGCACAGACAAATGAGTAAATTTTAATTCTTTTTTTATTATTTATTATTTTGAATTCTTGCATTGTTAAACATCGATTCAGGTACAAGACTTACTGGTACTTCCTCTGTAAGTTATGCTTTCGTGACAGGCCATTTGTTTCTGATCCATTAATGTTTTATTTTCATTTGTTCGTATAGTGCAGCATACTCATATTCAATTCTTGCTCTAAATAACTATTTTCTTGTTGATTGAAATTAAACAGTGTTGAGTCTGATCAGTTCTTAATAGTGCTATGTCTCTTGATATAATTAATTAGATAATAATATTATAATTAGATAAAGTCAAGCTTGATTGTATGTACCAGGAGGTAGTAGACAAATTTCATCAAATTTGGCCAGATGGTTGGAAAAGTTTCTATTGTATAGTTACTGTTGTCATTGGTCTGCATTATCTGACAGATTTCCTTTCCACATTCATTGGACTGTGTCTTTGAGATTCTGTTTGACGTTTAAAACATGTTTTGTTTGATTTGGAATAGCTTGAGTGTTTGTCGTTTATGTTTTTCTTTTTCGTAAAGTTCTATACTGCAGCCTACTCGCACAGGCGCAGACTGAAGCGGACAAACATCGGATCGTAGAGCAGATGGAGAGCAGTCCGGAATTGCACAAGATCCTTCGGGCTCTTATGGAGACTGATAAAGAGGATGTGATTCAGGAGGAAAGAGCAAGAAGACAAGCTGCACGCAAGTCTCGAGTCGATGCAGATATAGAAACTGGTGTTGACGATACAGGGGTAAAGAATTCAGAGAATGTCTAAGTAGAATTTTGATATTTTAAAATATAGCTTCATGGAAAACTTTGAGGAAGTTTTTCTTATAGATAATAACCTTTTAATTGGTTTAATTTGTATTTTGATGTAAAATACAAATTTTAGAGGCTAACAAAAGAACTAATGAATTTAAAGTTGTGACTGCTAGATAGGCAACTTCAAGATATTACTTTGATTATTGTGGTGCTGAATTCATTTGATAGCGCTTAAAGCTAAGTTTATGATTATTTTGGGCATGTGGTCATTTGTCTAATAGGTGTTTGCTATGACATTATTTTTGCCTTTTAGGCTTTAGATTCAATGAATCTGATTGATTTGGATGAGTTGGTCTTTGCACAAGGATCACACTTTATGGCTAACAGTGGCTGTAAGCTGGCAGAAGGCTCCTTCAGAAAATTGAAGAAAGGTCTGACGCTTGTATTTTGCTTATCAATCTCTTTCTTTACTGCTCTCAGAGAATTAAGGAAGTGTGCAAGTATTTGCAGTTGATGAACTTTTGAAACCAGTTTTGCACTGATTCTGAAAATGCAATTGCCTCCAATTGAGTGCAATCTGCAACTTCTGCCTCTGTCAGTAAAGTAAGTAAAGTCCTTCCTGAGCTTTCAAGGCTAACCTCAAGGCTAATAGGGTGGTGCTGATCTCCGTTTCCAAGGCAACAGGTGCAAGTCACATGACATGGGACTCGTGTTTACTCTGCGGATTAATTCGCTACTCAACTGCCATTGCCATCTGGCAAAAGAAAGCTGAATTGACCTTAGGGCTCCTGCAGGTCTCAAACCCGTGACTTGTTCCATTGTCTGACGTTGTTACCACTCTGCTAACTTCCCGTTATTTTGATGCAAATCATTTCACGCCAAATGTTTTTCATTTCTGCACCCAAAATTTTGATTTTTTTAATTGTCTGATTTTTCCTCAGACATGATTGTAGGAAATGTGGCAAATTTATTTTAGGTTTTATTGTTGAACTATGGCCTTAAATTTGCCGTTGGTATCAATGAGTCTTAAACTTTTTGTGATTTTCCTTGCTTGATTAAGATGAAGAACAAGATAAGTAATAAGGACATTATAAATTGTTGAGTAGTAAGGTGTGTTTGATTCAACATTCATTGTCAAAACTTAAGTTAAGATGAAGATCGTGAGGAGGGGGACAATTAGGAAAATCTAAATTGTTGGATAGTAAGTCATGGTTGATTTTACACACACAATACAGTTCAGTGATTCTTTTCTTGGGGCCATTGGAGAATTGGCCAATCAGCTGTCACTAACTGTAAAGCAGTGACTGGAATGTATGGGATGTTCTTATTGTTCTGGTCTATTGGTGATAAAAGGCATGCAATGAATGTTTAAATTTTGTTTAGGTTATGAAGAAGTTCACGTTCCGGCGCTGAAACCAAAGCCATACGACTCTGGAGAGGTATTGCCTATTAGTGCCTTGTTTTAGATATACAATGATATGTAATTTCATTTGGTTTGCAGTTTCAATGAATTGTTTGCATTTTGAGTAACATATCGGGTTTTGATAGAGCATTTGTTGATGGTGTGTCTGCCTTCTTGTGTTGGATCTTCAGAAGCAGATATTGATCGACAAGCTGCCGAAATATGCACAAGCGGCGTTCGAAGGACTGAGAGACTTGAATCGTATCCAGAGTCGTTTATGTAACGTGGCTATAGAAACAGATGAAAATCTACTACTTTGTGCCCCAACGGTAAATGAAATAACTGTTGAGCACTGCCTTGTAGCTCTGCATGCCTTACTACTGACTTTAATCTTTATCACTTTGGTAAATTATTGTGAAATCAGGTCAGTTTATTTGTTCTTTTGTTGTTAGGTAACTCTTGT
This sequence comes from Metaphire vulgaris, assembly GCA_018105865.1. Taxonomy (NCBI): domain Eukaryota; kingdom Metazoa; phylum Annelida; class Clitellata; order Crassiclitellata; family Megascolecidae; genus Metaphire; species Metaphire vulgaris. Next base: position 11,054,969 of record CM030843.1, read on the forward strand.
TGTATTGATGTAGTTAGAATGTGTGTGTATGTGTATATATGTATGTATGTATATATGAATATTCAACACTATTGTTTTTGAGGAACTTTTCCAGACCTCGAATCAGACGAGAGTTAGCCACACAATTCCTTAATGTCTCCGGACACTATTTCATAAGGCCTTTGGGAACTAAGTACTGAGGGCCAAAAAATGTGTATATATATATATGTATGTGTATGTATATATGTGTATGTATATATATATATCTATTGATTCCAGTGTTAAGTCAATTTAAATTTTGATTAACTAGTTAACTGGTTCAAATCTTTCATGGAAAGGATCAAATTAATGCTAGGCTCATGTCATGTTAGATACGTAATGGTCATGAATGATTTATTTTTATATGCTCAAAACAAGTCACTAATTATATTATTCATTGAGCACTATTCAATGCTTTAATCTTTCAATTTTTGTTCAGCCTAAGCTGAGACATTGACAAAGATTTTCTGACCTTCTACTAAAATGTGCAAAGCTCAATGATGTTAACTGACATTGTTTTATTGTAGTACTTGTTGACAGCATCTGTTTAAATATATCCAATGTTTATTGAATTGACATTCTCTTTGAAAAAATTTTGTGGAAATCGAGGAATGAGTTTAATGTGGTGACAATTTGAACAGGGTTCTGGTAAGACAAATGTCGCCCTTTTGACGATGATTCGCGAGATCGGGAAACACATCAATGCCGATGGTACGATCAATACAGAGGAGTTTAAAATCATTTACGTTGCCCCGATGAGATCTCTTGTACAGGAAATGGTTGGATCATTTCGAAAGGTGATCATGCTTTATATCTGTACTTTTAGCCTGATAGCCAATCTTATTTGATCGTTATTTGTGTTTATTTTACTTAGCCAAACCTTTGCATTTATGATGGGCAGATAAAAGTTGGTTGGGTAAAATCAGAATCTATGGTAACAGACTTGGTCACTTTAGTGTTAAAATTAGGAAAGTCTATTCTAATTCTTTTTATCATGAGAGTCTACTAGAAATATATGTCTTGGTTATTAGTTTCTGACACAATCTGTGTTTTATTATTATTATTATTATTATTATTATTAACATGATTACTTCTTATGTCTCCACTGGTGTCTTCAATGGTCCTTATGGACTAGTGTGACGATGATGATGATGATGATGATGATGATGATGATTATGACTTCTTATGTTCAGTCATTATTAGGAATGGCTTTGATGGCTTTTACTGTGCAATGATTATGTACATTAAATAAAATTGTTATAAAATAATTGTTTTGGAACAGCGATTGTCATCGTACGGCATCCAAGTGGATGAGCTGACTGGAGACCATCAGCTGAACAAGGAGCAGATTATGGCAACTCAGGTGATTGTCTGTACACCTGAGAAGTGGGACATTATCACTCGCAAGGGCGGAGAACGAACCTATACACAGCTTGTCAGGCTCATGATAATTGTGAGTTTATCTATGTTTTATGCATTGACTAATCATAGTTATAAATAATTTTATTAATTTAAGCTGTTTTTACATTTGATGACTTCCTTTACCAGTGGGAACTGTGAGCTTTTGTAGATGTACTAATTTGCATTGCAATGATATTTAATCTTTCAATTGATATGAATTTATGGTGATTAAAAGCAATGGAAAATTAATAAAATATTTAAAATGATTGCTGTAAAATACATGGCATATGTGGAGGCCTAGTGGCCAAAACTTCTCTTTAATGCTAATTTTAATGTTTTGTCAAGTTTTATATTTGTTCCTAGAATTGTTGCATCACACTTTTCAACTTGCAGCAAGTGACCCCTCCAGTACAATTGGTTCTCGGTCCTCTGAGCATTTGGTGTATGAATTCATCCTAAGTAATTAACTTGAATCGATAAATAGAATGAACTATGTTGTGAATTTTATGTTCATAGATAAACTGTTTATCAGCCTTGAAGCATTGCAGAATATTGTTAAATGCTTGTGGTTTAGGATGAGATTCATCTCCTTCACGACGACCGAGGTCCCGTATTAGAAGCTCTTGTGGCTCGGTAAAAGCAAACACTTTATTACTTTTAAACCGTACTATGAACTAAAAGTTCGAGATGCTAGCAAGTTGCAATTATGGGAAAGAGTTGGGAATTATATGTAATCACTTGTGTTTTGATGCCACGTAAATGTTGACAATCTGCATAGAATGAGGAACATTTTCAATTGTAATTATTAATATATATGCTTTGTTTACTCTACTGGTCAGTTTCTTCTGCAGTAGTAGTCTTTCAGTGTTTGTGTTGGATTTTACTGTACTGGTTTAGACATGCTTTAGCAGTTTTCATTTGATTTTATTCTTCTTTATGCATTGTCCTCTATCAGAGAGTTGACAGTCATTTTCCTCCAATTCTTTCTATCTTCTGCCGCTCTTTTTAAGGCTTCATAGTTTTTGTGTTTGTCCAGTCAAAGATGTCGTCCATCTAGCTTCTTCTCGCTCGCTCGCTCTTTTTTCCTTGTTCCTTCTATTCAATTCTATTTGATTTTATGCTAGGATAATTCGCAACATCGAAACCACACAAGAAGACGTGCGTCTTGTCGGGCTTAGTGCAACCCTGCCCAACTACAGAGACGTTGCTAAATTCTTAAGAGTCAATTTGGACAAGGGCCTGTTCTATTTTGACAATTCCTTCCGACCTGTTCCGCTGGAACAGCAGTACATTGGAATCATGGAGAAGAAGCCAGTCAAACGGTTTCAGATAATGAATGAAGTTGTATATGAGAAAGTTATTCAACATGCTGGAAAAAATCAGGTTAGTGAATTGGCTTAGATGCGGTGATGGTAAATTTCATGCTGAACGCACTTGTTTCATATCTTGAATTGCACATGTCTTTAGTTAAGATATTATAAAATCTCTGTTTCTCTTGTTAAAAGCATTTGCAGAAATTGCATTTTATGTGTACTTTATTATTAAAATGTCAGAAATTTAGTTTTTTATGGCCCGAATATAACGGCCAGAACGTAATGAATGAAGTTTGTGTTGATTTAATGAATATTATGGCTCAATTATCAATGTGCACACGTGCGTGTGTGCACACACACACACACACACCGAGGTCAAAAAGCCGTTTCCAAATGTTCTGCATCTAAAAATTTTCAAATTGAATGAAATCCAAATCTGAATAAGGCAGATTGCTGTTAAGGATTTGAATTCTATCACATTTGAAAAATTTCCTTTGCAGCTTGCTTGAAATTAATATAAAGTGGAAGTCACTGTAGATTTAATGTTTTCTATTATAGTAATTGTGACTGTGCAAAAATCACAAGCAAATTATAAATAGCATTTGATTACCGTTGGTTGTGAACAGCTAGAACATGAAACTGAAAATACTAATTTATGCACAATTAATATGTATTTGAGAGAGAGAAAAGAGTTCATTGCTTCAGAAAATTGTTATTACGGGATTTGTTTCTTTGCAGGTTCTTATATTTGTCCATTCTCGTAAAGAGACTGGTAAAACAGCGCGAGCAGTGCGTGACATGTGCCTTGAGAAAGATACACTGGGACACTTCTTACGCGAAGGTTCTGCTTCAACAGAAGTACTTCGCCGAGAAGCTGAAAGTGTTAAGGTGTGTGATTTTTAAGTGACTGTATTCAAGATATAAAGTTCTGTAGAATTGATAATAGGCTTCTGTTATTTGATATCCAGATTTATTTACTTTGTGTTTTTGTAACTTTGAGAATTTTATTATCATTTCCTATTCTATCAGATTTCAGATATTGGTGGAGTTTATTTTTATTGAATTTTTTTCTGATGCACAATTTTGCACTGCAGTCTGCTTTGAAAATAAGATTGAGTCTCTTCTTCGCATATATGGATTATATTTGTAATTGGATTGTTTAATTAATCTGTGATGATGTTTGTGAATTTTAGAATAGTGAATTGAAAGATCTTCTTCCATATGGTTTTGCCATCCATCATGCTGGACTTACCAGGTTAGTGTTGACTGGTTGTTGCTTTCACTATTTTATGACTGAGCTTAAGTTTTATTTAGTCAAATTGACTTGTTTCTTGGCATTTTGGTTCAATGCTTCTGTCTGTGTTTGCTTACAGAGTTGACCGTACGTTGGTGGAAGACCTGTTTGCTGATTGCCACATACAGGTGTTAGTCTCAACTTCAACTTTAGCCTGGGGTGTCAATCTACCTGCCCATACGGTCATTATCAAGGGCACTCAGGTTTACAACCCTGATAAGGGGCGTTGGGTGGAACTTGGAGCACTCGATATCATGCAGGTTGAACCCGTATTTGTTAATTTCGTCTTTAAAGTGTTTACTAATAATTGTTTTAACTTCTAAGTTGTTATTACACAGGCCATCTCTATTTGAAATGACCATTAAATCACTTGCAAGTGTCACAGTTAGTTGTGCTGCTAAAAGGTTTTAGCTGCATCTCCTCCATTCGATGTTCTATGCAGTTTTGTATTGTATTAGATGATGGGTCGTGCCGGTCGAATTCAATATGACACAAAAGGAGAAGGAATTCTTAATCACAAACCACAGTGAACTTCAGTACTATTTGTCTCTGATGAACCAGCAGCTGCCAATTGAGTCTCAGTTTCTGGCTAAACTGGCTGATAATCTCAACGCTGAAATTGTTCTTGGGACAGTGCAGAACGCACGTGAAGCTGTGAAGTGGCTTGGTATGTGACTGACCGCTATTTATACATAAAAAGAAATGTTGGCTCAGGATTTGAATTTAGATTTAATTCAATAGACAATGCAAGCTATTTTTGACAGTGAAATAACATGACTTATTATTAGGGGAAAAACTGATAGAAGCAAGAACATTAAAAATCTATATGAAATTCCTTTAAATGGTAAAATGGAGCAAAGTCATCATCAGACTTCAATTGCTTACAGTGTGTGAAGTTAATTGTAATTTAGTATTATATTTTGCTTGAGTAGTTTTCTCGTCTCTGTGCTTATTATTTGGCAAACAAGAGTATGAGTTAAGCGTTATTTTTGGACAATGAATATTCTTATATTATGTTCGTGTTAGGCTACACTTACCTGTACTTAAGGATGCTTAATGCTCCAACTCTTTATGGCATCAAGCACGAGATGATTGAGAATGACAAATGGCTCGAGCGTTTCCGTTCTGACCTTGTCCACACAGCGGCATCTGTGCTTGACAAACAGAATCTGATTCGCTACGACAAGAAAACTGGAAACTTTCAGGTCTGAAGCTATGGTTTATGCATATAGAAACAAAGAAGTCCAGTGAGATGATTAAATGGTGGTGAAGGAATGAATTTTGAAGAAAAAACCTTTTATTTTGAAAATAAAGCAAATGTTAATGTTTTAGAAGGCTGCTTTTATTTTAACCCTTAAACTGCCTGAACCGAATATACTCGGTTGCATTTCATTTAGTTACAAGGTATCTGAAGGCTTAAGGGTTAAGTTTTTGGTTGTTGGACTTGGTTAAAAGTTTGATTTGAGATTATGAAAATAATTGATTCTTCTGTATTGAATGTTAAATTATATGTTTTAAAGAATAGTGTGAATGATTGAATTAGGTGACAGAACTTGGTCGGATTGCTAGCCATTACTATATAACACATGGCAGCATGGCAACATATAATCAACTTCTGAAGCCAACTCTGAGTGAAATTGAACTATTCCGCGTGTTCTCGCTGTCGGCTGAATTCAGGAACATTACTGTCAGAGATGTGAGTTGCTTAAGCTTGTCTGCTTATTTTCAAAATACACACGTTTATTTATTTACCAATATAAATAATTTGCATTTTCTGTTAGATTTTAAGAATTTGATAGAAATAAAAGCTTAATTTAGTAACAAGTGGTTTCATTAACCATGGCATAACCATTCGGTTGATCAAATGATTTATTGTTTTATATCTGATAGCTATATTGCTATGTAACAAGTTTCTTGTTTCTGACATTAAGAGAAGTTGCTTGATTTTAGTTGAATGGTTTTGTCATTTGTGATGATTTTGATGATTTATATTTTTGACTGTCTTTTTTTTCACTTTAAAGTATATACTTTATGTGAAACTCAAAGTGTGGTGGCTTAAACGAATTGTTTATATTACATTAAATTTAGGAAGAGAAGCTTGAACTTCTAAAATTGTTGGAAAGAGTTCCAATTCCCATAAAGGAAAGTATTGAAGAACCAAGTGCTAAGGTAAGCGTTTCATGAAAATTTTGTTATAAATTCATGGTTATTCTTGAAATATTGCAGATCTTGGCTTCTTTAATTAATAATATCATTTGGCATGAACCAACGTAAAAGCATTTATTAGTTGAATTTGTCCCCATCCACTGCACCTGTTATTTTTGGTGGAATAATATGTCATATATGTGAACGTTTGATAAGTCTAAATGTTTGATATTGTCTTGTATACTAAGTCCTAAACTGGCGTGTTGGTACTTTTTCCACAAAATTTTATAATTTTGGCTATTTTTAAGATGCTGTATATCATCAACAAGTGGTCCATTGCAAAATGCAATAAGTAGGCCACTTGGAAAGAGGAAGGCAATGACAACAAGTCACAACATATATGGAAGAACTCGGGAAAAGGGAAGATTGAGTGTGTGATGGATGGATACAAGAGATTGAGGAAGAATTAAAATAAATTAAAATTATAGATAAATAAATTCATCATCATCATCATCTTTGCTTTCTGCCAGCCTTTCTGCCATAAATAAATTAATTAATAAAAATAAATAAATTAAAATAAGCAGCGTTCGATGGCCGAGTGCATATCTGAAACTGATTTAAAGCAGTTTGAGCTCTAATAATGCTAATTTATATATCATAAATTCAACCAACAGTCTCTGGACAAAAGTATTAATGTTTGAAAGCGTCTTATTTTAGGCAGGGATAATAAATTTTAGGATTGTTTTGGCAATCTATACTGATTATTTCTTTATAGAGAATTTGTTGTATTTTGTTTTGGGTCATTAGGTCAATGTTCTACTTCAAGCATACATCACTCAGTTAAAGCTCGAAGGTTTCGCTCTTGTGTCAGACATGGTCTTCATCACACAGTCTGCTGCACGTTTGATGCGAGCAATATTTGAAATTGTGATGCACAGAGGATGGGCACAACTGGCAGACAAAGCACTAACTTTGTGCAAGATGATCGATAGAAAAATGTAACTTGCATATATTTTACTTTTATGATAAATGAATATTTGTTTTTTGCGTGTTGTTTTCGTGATGCATGATATCATGGAACTACTTCAGTTACATCAATTTCATTAATTGCAATCGATAAAAATATACTTGAAACAGTTTAAAGTTTGGCTGTTTAACTATTTGTTGGAAGATATTTCTGTCTTGAAAAAATTCTGTACTTTTATGTCAATATATGCTTGCCAGGTTGTAACATATGTCATATGTAATAAAAAAAAATTGTGACTTTGAAATGCATGCTGATTACTAATCAGGTAACTGCACTTTATTCTGCTTTCCTTGAATCACGATATTGCTTCTTTTGTGCGTCAGGTGGCAGTCAATGACTCCACTGAGGCAGTTCAAGAAGATTCCAGAAGATATTCTTAGAAAGATTGAGAAGAAGAACATTCCGTGGGAGCGTTACTACGATCTAAACGAGCATGAGATTGGCGAACTGATTCGCGTGCCAAAGCACGGAAAGTCACTGCACAAGTACATCCACCAGCTTCCAAAACTGGAGCTGGCTGTTCATGTTCAGCCGATCACACGCCAGACTTTGCGCGTTGAACTAACCATCACTCCAGACTTCAAGTGGGACGACAAAATTCACGGGCAGTCGGAGGTGAGGCACTATACGTTGAATTGGAATTTTTTTTGGCTGGAAATTATTAATTTGATGGCGTTTATTGTGGAAAATTATAATTTTTGGTTAAAATATTTTTAATGGAAAACTGTAATTCCCAGAATCAGTTCAGTGTTAAATGGAAATTTTACTGATGGGCCGCATTCATATTTGTGCTATGTCAGTGGCTTAGCCAGGATTCAAGAACGGGTGGAAGCACCAACATTTTGCAGCCCAAAAGTCTTGACAAGCAAAAAGTGTTGTCATCTCAAATTATGCTTTAAGGTCTGCTATCAGGTGCATTTGAATATCACTCCCACCCCCCAACTACTCACCGGTTTTGAACAAATCTCGTGACTGGTCCTGATCCTAATAGTGGAGGACGGGCCCCCATGGCTACACCAATATGCTATGTAGATGATTTTTATGCTTTGGGATGGGAACATGTTGCTGTGGTTATACCTTACAAATTATCTTGTCTTACAATGCATTTACAATCCATCATAAATAGACATAAACACTAATAAAACAAAAATTATGCCAATTACAAAAACAGTTGGGGAATGGCCAATAGTATCACACAACGGAAAAGAAATTGAAATAGTGAAGAATTTTGTTTACTTGGGAAGTGAATTGGAAGCAAAAGGAGGCTCGGACTTGGAGATTAAACGAAGAATAGCAATGGCAGGATCAACCTTCAACAGGCTACATACCAATATTTTCAAAAGACATGACATTGGGATGAAAACAAAATTAAGAATTCTCAACACTTGTGTAATACCAATACTAATTTATGGATGTGAATCTTGGACCATAAAAAGGAATTTGAGAAAAACTATTAAATGGCTTAGAAGAATACTAAGGATTGGATACCATCAAATGAAGAAGTTAGAGAGAGAACACTGCAGACAGAAGAAAAAAAGAAGAAAAGGAAGACTGGATTGGAAGAGGATCTGCACATGGCAGGGATGAACTCAATGGAAAAACTGATGGAAGACATCGAATGACTTTGGAAGAAACAAAGGACAGAGAACTTTGGAGAGATGTCAGAACAATAGCTGGACACAGCTGGAGGATTGACCTGATAAATAGACAGAGGAACTGAATAAGAGGAGAATCAGAACAACAGTAAGAAAGAATATCAGGAAGAAAGACAAAAGGAAGACCAAGGAGGATGCTACTGGACTGGATGATGAAAACAGATACACAGCGTCACAAGACCTATACAGAAATCAAAGAAGAAGCAAGACGCAGAGAGGAATGGAAACAATGGAGCCCTGAACCTGTCCCAGGACAGAGAACATGATGATGATGATGACAATGCATTGTCATATTCATGTGTATGATTGTGAAATGTATTTTCAACGTCTTGCTTCTGTTGTTAGTTCTGCTAGATATGTTATAACCTTAGACAGAAGTTATCAATAAATATATTCTGAAATGCAATCTGTTCCTCAAATTGGAATCAATATTTGCCCTTCTTCTGAATTTGGTTAGACTTTTCCATCTCATATACTGTATTGTTATTTATGACTTTTATTGTGACTTGGATCAATGACAGGCTGATGCTAATCGCATCACTACAGTGCTGTGAAAAACTGGTTTGTATTTTAGACTAAAGTAAGGAAATTGCAGTTGTATTCAGATATACTGACAGTGTTAATATTTGTTATGTTTTAGGCATTTTGGATTCTTGTGAGGATGTCGACAGTGAGATAATTCTGCATCATGAGTACTTCCTGCTGAAAAAGCAAGTTTCTTGTTATGCTAAATATTAAATAAAGTCAGAAATGCTTGTATTAAATTCATTATATCATTCAGATTTTGTAACAAATTTAACATTAACATCTGTGTGTGACTATGGATTTTATTGACTGATTTGAAACATCATAAGCATAATAATTATATTTCAGCATTATTGCATTTCAAAGTTTCTTATTGTGGTCTCTGGATAAAACAAAACACATATTAGAATATAAGTTCAAATAAAAATTTCACTTACTCTTGCCACAGTGTGTCCTCAATTATAAACTGTATATAATACAGTTTGATGTACTATTAACCCCTTAACTGGGGATCCCGGATATATCTGTCCATTTTACATTGAGTTACAGTTAAATACACGGTTAAGGGGTTAATGTGCCTCTGTCTTAAATTTGTGGGCCTAAGTTTGTGAGATATTTGTATGTCGGGCTGTACAAGGCATATTATTTCTTTTTAAAAGCACTATCAGTTTGCTTAAAGCAGGGATTCAAAGAACTCTACTGGAAACAGTTAGAAAAAGAAAGCTGAAATACTGGGGACATATTGTGCAAACAAAACAGGAATGTCTTGAGAGAATTGATACAACACACAATGCTAGGATCTCGAAAAAGAGGTAGACCAAGAAAAAATTGGGAAGACACCAGCAAAGATTGGACAGGACTCACGCTAGAGCAGGCGAACAAGATAGTCAACAATGCAGCCAATCTTCGGAGCATGGATGGTTCAAGACAAGACGATCAGTTTTCTAACTACCTTGATGTATTTTGTGCATATAGTCTTAAATTAATTCTTTATATTTGAAAATTTTGCAGCTTATAGGAGTTTTTTTTTTGGTGAATTATATGTGATTTTTTTTCACGATGGCTTTAGGAAATTTGCTGAGGATGAACATCTTGTCAAGTTTTTTGTTCCTGTTTTTGAACCTCTCCCTCCACAGTACTTCATTCGCATTGTGTCCGATCGTTGGCTTAGTAAGAATTCTGACAATTGCAAATGCTTTATTCTTTCTTTGTTTGAATGGTTGAGCTCAAATTTCTTTTAATTAAATTTTTAAATTAATTAAACTACATAGCATTGACAATTTTAGCGTTTGTCATCCATATCTTCAGAAATTTGAAAGCAGTTTTCTGTGATGCAAATTATTTTAACTATTTGATTTTTATCATTATCTGTACATCTAATAGTGTCTCATTATCCAGTTGTGTGCTTTGTAGGCAGTGAGACCCAGCTCCCTGTATCATTTCATCATTTGATTCTTCCTGAGAAATATCCTCCACCCACAGAACTGTTGGATTTGCAGCCACTTCCTGTCTCTGCGCTTAGGAACCAGTCTTTTGAAGCACTCTATCAGGAAAAGTTCAAGTCCTTCAATCCCATTCAGACTCAAGGTGATAGTTTTGTTGTTTTTCTTATGGTTCGTTGATGTTTCGCTTTCCTTTTGTATTTAACCCCTTAACCGCGTATTTAACTGTAACTCAATGTAAAATGGACGGATATATCCGGGATCCCCAGTTAAGGGGTTAATTAGAGATGGACTCTTCTCAATTGAGTAACGTAATGTTATGGAAAGTAATTGCCAATGATACTTCCTGGAAGCTTATGATACGTTTGATAGCGCATGTTGGCTGGCTCTGTCTTCTATGAATCACCTTCATGGGTCTGGTTCTGTAGAGCAGAGGTTGTTAACTCAGGCAGTTCTCTGTCCACGGGCATGGCAGGACACTAGCATGGTTTGCATGCATGGCAATTGAGGATAACGAATAGCTAGTGCATCGTTTTTTAAAGTTCTATATAAACAATGTTTACATTTCACATTTGAATGTTCAGCACTCCTTATTTTTCAGTTTTTTCTTATTTATTTGTTTATTGTGTTTTTGTTTTGGTTTTGCAGTCTTCAATGCCATCTACAACAGTGATGACAATGTGTTTGTTGGAGCTCCAACGGGAAGTGGTAAAACCATCTGTGCTGAATTTGCTATTCTCAGAGTGTTTGCTCACAACCCTGAAGGTCGCTCAGTCTATGTGACGCCTCTTGAATCGCTGGCACAGCTGGTAAGTGGCCAGAAACCTAGAATTCTTGTTTCCGTGTACTTCTGTAATATTTATTTGCTGGTGTTTGAGAATGTTTGTGCAGGAAAATTTGATTTGTGCATTTGTTATTGACCAATGCTTCGTGTATTTCTGGAATTATTTTTTGCTTTACTTCCGTACCTGTCCTGCGTTGTTTTAGAATAGCTTATTTGTTCGTTGAAGCAGATGCTGATTTAAGTATTTTTATAGGTTTACCAAGACTGGCAGCACAAATTTGGTCGTTTACTTGGAAAGAAGGTTGTACTGTTGACTGGCGAAACAGCTACGGACCTGAAGCTTCTGGCAAAGGTATTCATTTAATAGGTGATGCAGTGGGTTGGCTCTGCTTGAATATCTACCATTGGATTTATGTTTGAGTTTATGAAAATATAATATTATATTTTGATTTTTCAACATTTGGTGTATATGTCTGCTATTTAATTCAAACTGATTGTTTATGAACAGGATGTCACTAATTTGTCATGTTTTTAGGGTAACATTATAGTTGGAACTCCAGAGAAATGGGATGTACTGTCAAGGCGATGGAAACAGAGAAAAAACGTGCAGAATGTCAGTCTGTTCATCGTTGACGAACTTCACCTTATTGGCGGAGATGAAGGGGTAAGTCGTTAGGTTTGATGTTTTGTTATCATGAATCCTGTTATTTATACTGATATTTTAGTTTTATTCATATTATTTATACTGGTTTTCTAGTTTTATTCTTATTTTGCCTGTTCCTATGCATGTCAATTTTTAAAATACTTTTTAGCCCTGAGATTATACATGTCAACCCCTTTTGTAACTTAAAATACTCATGCTTTTTAGCCCTGAGATTATATTTTCATTATGGTACAGAAAGCAACTGGCGCTCGTCTTCATCATAAATTTTAATCTGCAAATGATAGGGACTGCTGCCGGTCACCCAAACTTTCTCAAATTACACATTCCAACAGGACAGACTCTGAACTGTTAGGTAACGCTTTAATTCTGCACTCTCTGCACCCAACAGCCAGGATTTGAATCAGGCAGTAAAAAAGTTGTATTGAGGACCTGTGACAACGCATCATGCAAGTGGGGGCGAGATTGAATTCAGTGACAATGTTGTCATATATCATTAGAACTATCTAAAGTACACGTACTAATTGTCTTTATACTTATATGGTGATCACCGTGTATTTTCATTATGAGTGCAAGCATATAAATTTTAATCTGCAAATGATAGGTGTGCATGTCCTTAACCAAATTTGCAGACTCTTTGAATCGTTTAACCGCAGCACTTACAGGCAGTAAAATTGTAGGCTAATGGCTAATGACAACTAAATTATCTTATATGGTGATGAGTGTGGATATAGTAGTAAATATTTTAGACAATAAAGTTGCTTCATTCTGCATATTTTGTAAGTATTGTTACATTGTCTTGGTGTGCATGGAATGAATGAATAAAGTTAGTTGAACTGTGACTGACATTAGTCTTTTAGTGAATTTTATATTCAGTTATGGGTTTTAGAACAAGTTTTAGGCTTTATCAAGGTCTTAAATTCATATTTATTGACTAATTGCTCTTGAAATTTTGTTCAGTTTTGCATGATTAGACTCAAATTAGTTTCTTGCATTGCTAAGACCGTGTTTTGTAAATGTGTATAACTGTATATTGTATAATTCCAATCACTGCAGCCATATTCTCTGCGCTCTTAACAAGTTTGACTGTACTGCATTCACAAGTAACAATTTTGATGTTTTTGCATTACAGCCAGTTCTTGAAGTTATCTGTTCCCGAATGCGTTACATGTCGTCACAAATTGAGCACAACATTCGAATAGTTGCTCTCAGCTCATCTCTGTACAATGCTAAGGACATTGTACAGTGGCTTGGATGCAGCAGCTCTGCGTTCTTCAATTTTCATCCGAACGTTCGTCCCGTCCCATTGGAGCTTCATATTCAGGTGAGGAGCGTTTAACCCTGTTACCGACCATTTATTTCTAACGCATTGTGTAACATGGACATTTATATCTGGGTTTGCTGGTTAAGGGGTTAAAATGAAGAAAAACAGATTTTTAGATTCAGAATGTTGTTATTTATGTGAGAGGTGTTTTAATGACAGAACAATTTTGGAATGTGGTTTGATTGCTTATGATATATATGTTCTTCAGTAATTATTTAGAATATACACCCCTGAAGATATGGCAAAGTAAAGGTTTCTGCATAGATTTGGGGGAGGGTGGGTTATAGGAAAGCTGAAGGGTTAATGCCTTCAGTTTTTCATTGCATCATATAAGTGAAGGTGATTGCAACCTTTCCCTCATCCTTCAAGCAAGCACCAGATGTACTCATTCACAGTTGAATGTAGTGAATGCCTGTATCAAAATGCTGGGAAGATTCTTCTGTGGCTGAGGTTTGAACCCCAGACCTCATGATTACCTCATGCTTGACAACCCAGCTTGCTGACCACTGGTCTGTGGCATCACCTCTCTGAAGATGAAGAAGTTTAAAGGTGATTGTTGACTTAACTTTTTAATTGTAATGAACAATACATGCATTTCTGATTGAGTTCAGATATGGTTCTTGTTCTTCATTCTTGCCTGTAGCACATTGGCATATGATTTTTTCTTGTTACTTTGAGTTATGTCTGTTACATATGTGACCAAAGTTTTAGCACAAATCTGCAATATTGTGGCTTATATAAATATTCCTCAGTCCTTTTGTATTTATTAGCAATATAACTATTTTTATCACTGGTAGTAGTAGTAGTAGTAGTACTGATGGTTGTAGTTGTCAATGGTAATATTAGTAGATATCATAGTCAATGCTGATAATTATCCTGTTGTTTATTGGCAGGGTTTCAACATTACCCACAATGCATCTCGCATCATTGCAATGGCAAAGCCTACCTACCATGCTATCATCCGTCATTCACCGACTAAGCCGGTCATCGTGTTCGTTCCATCGCGAAAGCAGACTCGACTCACAGCCATTGACATCCTGACCTTCTGTGCGGCTGATTCTCATCATAACCGCTTCTTGCACGTGAGGGAAGAGGAGCTGGAGCCATACTTGGAGAAGCTCACAGATAAGGTTCGTCTGGCGTCTTCGTAGTTCAAACACATAAAGTCACGGAAATGCAAATTTTACAAGATATCGCTTCTCTATTTGAATAAATACTTGAGGATGCAGTATTGTGAAACACTAGCATAGGTTGCAAAGTAGAAAGCTGACTTTTGAGCAGATCAAAGCAAGGCTCATTGCAAGGGTCTACCTTTTGGCCAATAGAAGCATGTACCAATGATTGGGATGCAGACATAGAAAGTGAATAGTGAGTGACCTTAACCCCTTAACTGGGGATCCTGGATATATCCGTCCATTTTACATTGAGTTACAGTTAAATACACGGTTAAGGGGTTAACATTTGTTTAAGTTGGTAAAAGCAGGAGCAGAGAGAGTGTAAATGCTCTCTGGAGGACAAATATATGTTTGTAGTTTTTTATTTGGTATTAGTTAGAAATAATTTGTTTTTTGTATAAAATCTCTGACATTATTTTGCTTGCTTAATATTTTAGAAGTGTATCGGTAGTTATAGTCTTCATAATGCGCCATGCTGAAAGTTTTGCTTCCATTAAATGGCACTGCATAATAAGCTGTTTCTTGCTTTTTTATTAGACCTTGAGAGAGACAGTGAGCAATGGAGTGGCATATCTTCACGAAGGTCTTACTGACATTGAACACAGACTGATGGAGCAGTTGTTTCAGATTGGTGCTGTACAGGTGATCGTTGTCTCGCGAAACCTCACCTGGGCACTTAATCTGTCAGCACACCTGGTGGTTGTTATGGACTCACAGTACTACAACGGAAAGATACATGCTTATGAGGATTATCCCATCACTGATGTTCTTCAGATGATTGGCTGGGCCAATAGGCCTAGTATTGATGACGAAGGTGAATCTATTGACGTTTAATCTTGAGTTTTGTTTCAATTTTTAAAGATCTTCGCTATTGAGGCATATCTGCACAGCCGATGACCATTTGTAATATGCGGTATTCAATTTCCGACAATTAATTGACTTAATTTGTCATTTTTATTTAGGAAAAGCTGTCATCTTATGTCAGAGTTCAAAGAAAGATTTCTTCAAGAAATTTCTGTATGAACCTTTGCCAGTTGAGGTTTGAGTTTTGATTTATATGCATCGTTTCATTGCCTCTTTTTTGGTTGTAATTTATTGATGTCCTAATATCTGGTTTGAAACAGGAAAAATTGTTTTTCCCTAGCTAAGATTTTGATAATATTATAGACAGCTGTTATTTTTTTAAATTTCAGTCTCATCTTGATCACTTTCTTCACGACCATTTTAATGCTGAAATCGTGACGCGAACAATCGAGAACAAGCAAGATGCGGTGGATTATCTGACATGGACATTCCTGTATAGAAGAATGACACAAAACCCGAACTACTACAACTTACAGGGTAATAATCTCTTGCTAGTTTGTTTTTGAGCTGCCTATTCTGTTCAGTATATTCTGAATTGCTTGCACGGACATTGCTATTATGGCAAATGTTTTGAATCTTATGATTAGGCAATTTTGAATTATTTGTCTGTATGTATTGGGATGATACCAGAGATGTAGTACTTGGTACTTGTACTTGTACTCGAGTTGTACTTAGTACAAATTTTTAGTACTTGTACTTGTACTTGTACTGAAGGTACTTGTACTTGTACAGTTTTAGAATGCAAGTACTTGTACTTGTACTTGTACTGGAGGCCAGGTACTTGTACTTGTGACTTGTACTTGAAGCATTGTGTACTTGCTACATCTCTGGCTACATGTACTTCAATGGTACCAGTAATGCTGTTCCTTTAGGCTAATGACAAGCACATCCTCACAGATGGCCAAGTACCTGGAACTCAACGATATTTATGATGAAGCCACTGATACCATTCAGTGAAGTTAGTAGAAAGGAGTTCAACAGGCTGTATAATGGAGCCATTAATTAGAGACCCTAGTGTGCCTGCTTCTGGCGCACAATTAAACGCGCGTTTAGCCAAGCTGGCTTGATCGTTTTGAATCTGCAAGACTATCATCTCTATTTTTAGTGCAACTGTGATGATATTTAGATGCTAATAGTGTCAATTTTATTCGTGGCGGACAAACTGTTCGGACAAAATGTCATGTAGAAAATGTCATGGGGACAAAATGTCAGCGAAAAATGTCAATGTCAAAAATGTTGTACTAGTACTTGGAGGCCAGGTACTTGTACTTGTACTTACTTGTACTTGTACTTATTGTACTTGTACTCGGAGGCCAGGTACTTGTACTTGTACTTGTACTGAGTTTTGGAATGCAAGTACTTGTACTTGTACTTGTACTCGGAGGCCAGGTACTTGTACTTGTACTTGTACTTGAAGCATTGTGTACTTGCTACATCTCTGGATGATACCAAGATAAAATGTTGCTATCGAAGGAATCTTCTTTGAATATAGCAATTTTAGTACAAATTCTGGTGTGTTTATGTCAGGAATATCACATCGTCATTTGTCTGACCACTTGTCTCAGTTGGTAGAGGATACTCTTAACGATCTTCAGCACTCTAAGGTTTGCTAATTTATTTCTATTTCTGCTAAACTGACGAGCATTGAGACACGTTTGGAAGACCTTCCAGACATATTAGTATGGTATTGACTGAAAAGCTTAAAATAATACCCATATTGAATGTCTAGAAATTATTTTTGGATGTGAAGACACTGTTCAAAGTCACATTTCCTGCACTCAAAAAAACCTTCATTTTATAAAGACTGTTTTGATCACACATATGAGCATGGCTGAAAGTAAACAGCAGGTTTATCTGTAGAGCTGTATTGTATGTCTTCCTATTTATTCAGTGAAGGAATTTGCTATTGTACTTTGCAGTGTATCAACATTGAAGATGAAATGGATGTTACTCCTTTAAATCTGGGAATGATTGCTGCTTACTATTACATCAATTACACAACTATTGGTAAATTCAGCTATGTTTTCTTAAACCTCTAAACAAATACAATAATTGCTTATTACATACAATAATTAACCATAAAACAGCAAGATTATTGATTGAATCTATGATGTTTGAGTGCCAGTTGCATTTTGGTACAGTGCTTACTTATTTTTTGGTTTTGTATAGAATTGTTCAGTGTGTCGTTGAACAGCAAGACAAAAATCCGCGGATTAATTGAGATCATCTCGAATGCTGCCGAATATGTTAACATACCAATCCGCCATCATGAAGATAACATTCTTCGACAGGTGAGAAGGTTTCTTCTTCATTTGAGCTGTTGAAGTGCTTCTGCATGACTCGGTGACTAATATATCAATTGCAACTTTCTTGCCAATCTCAAATTTTAAACTTGATGAATTCACGAATGACTCGCGATCACTGATGGGAAGCAGTGTAAACATGTCTCTCTTGTTGCAGAATATCTGAAAGACTTACCAGAAGTGTCTTTTTACATTCAGAAATACTTACATTAGCCAACCTCCATTCCTATAAGGGCATTCTTAAGTTCTGCAGACAGATCTGATTTACTTATTCCCAGATTGAACAGCAATATTTGTTGTCACTGGTCCTAGACTATAGAACAGGGGTACTTAAACCACAGTCCGGGCCGCAAGGCTGGTTCTTGTGGGCCGCCGCAGCTCTTTGAGCACATGTCTTGCGTGTTTCAGTCATAATACTGTTCCAGCTTTATTACAGCCTTTGGTCACTCACTAATAAATCATGATTAACCTCTTTAGAAACACGCCAAGATGGCGCCGCCTTATATGTTTGCCCCAGTCCAGTTCGTCATGAACTCCCGTATCTTGCTGAGCACGTGCGATCTAGGCATTTATTGACATATTCTGAAAGCCAGTCTATTCCTAAAAATAGAATCGTAGTGAGGCTGGAAGAGGGAGGGGGGTCGTTGTTGTTGAAAAGATGGCGCAGAAAGAAGAGGTTAGTACGGCTGAAGCTTTGGAGATGGTCAGCCTCTCCGACACCGACCATGATGTTATGTGGAGCCAAGACGAAAGTTCGGGGACAGCGACGAGACGGAGGGGTTCGAGGTGAGGCAGGAGTTCCAATGGGACAATAGAGCATCGGTGGAACCAACCCGCTGGGAGTCAGGTATGAAGGTCGACATTCCTCCCACCAAATCCCCATGGATTACTTCAAGTTATTTTTGACCACGGAAATACTTGGGGTAATGCTGTTGGAAACTAACAGGAGGGCAGCACAATTGCAGCAAGTAACCTTGGCCAGGCACTCACAAGGTTGCTCAAATGGGAGGACGTTGAAGCTGCTAGTTTTTCCTGTCTTTGATTATCTACCATAGGACCGATCTACATAATTTTTGAACTGATCTGTTCCAAAGACACCCACCTACAACTGTACTGCTGAACCTAGGGGGGTCACCACTGAAAAATTTCTTTTATTGAGAAAATTTTTGGCAGGGGTCATATTTTTGGCCTGTAGAGTGGGCCAAACCCCAAATTTTTCTTTTTTTGGCACGGATGGATGGTAAGTACAATAAAATGCTAAACAATGATGCAAACCACATCCTTGTAGCTTCTATATAACCTGTTATGTTGTGTGTTTCAGATTTCAGGAATCTCGCTAAAAATCTCACTGCCCAACAACGGGTGCTTGGTGTAGAAACATCATAACTCCCCAAATTAGGTCCAATCTTCAAACTTTTTGAACTAATCTGTTCCAAAGACACCCACCTACAACTGTACTGCTGAACCTAGGGGTCTGAAAATTTTTTTTATTGACCTTAGAAGAACATTTTTGGCAGGGGGTCATATTTTTGGCAGCCCAAACCCCAAATTTTCTTTTTGGTGGATGGTAAGTACACTAAACAATGATGCAAACCACATCCTTGTAGCTTCTATAACTGAAATCATAGATTTAAAAAGTACATTTAAAAACGCTATTAATTACACACATTGGTAACGTCTTGGAAAATTTTATTACACGCTAAAGGGGTTAAAGTCTTTAAAATATGCATCAGAGCTCACCTTCTATTTCGAATATTGCTCAAAATGTCTGTGACTGGGGCTCTACTGCAGACCCCGCTACCAGATCTGATGACCTTGAAAACATCTTACATGTTTGGGATTGCCAATAGCCTGTTATAAAGTCTAACATTTATTATTTGCATTATAGTTTTCTCATTTTATCTGTTGCATTGGAGCACTTATAACAGTCTATTAAGAGGGCCCGTGTTTACTCATAGTTGCCTAGGAATAATAAGACTTCCCTTATAGTGGACCCTCACGGATGATGGAAAAGACGGAACGTGGACTGGCTTAAAATAAGTTTCAGTGCCCCTGCTATAGAATGTTGCTAATTCATCCTTAGGCTAATATATTATAGGCTCTAATCTCTGGCATTTCTTGTCATCCATTAAGATTGGATTCTCTTGAGTGTTAGGTTTGATAAAATTACTAAAAATCTGTATAATCTTAATTGTTAGTAAATGTATATGTTAATGTTGACATGTAGCTTGCACAGCGTTTGCCCAACAAGCTTCAGAACCCGAAATTCAACGATCCTCACGTAAAGACGAACCTCTTAATTCAGGCACACATGTCACGCATGCAGCTATCAGCCGAGCTCCAGTCGGACACAAAAGAGATCCTGGGCCGGGCAATTCGTCTCATTCAGGCGTGCGTGGACGTGCTGAGCAGCAATGGGTGGTTGTCGCCAGCACTTGCGGCCATGGAGCTGGCACAGATGGTCACTCAGGCGATGTGGAAGAAAGACTCGTACCTTAGACAGCTGCCACATTTCACACCAGAAATTATCAAAAACTGTAATGAAAGGGTGAGTGATAAGCAATTACAAAAAATTACTGATAGCCAGTTGCGTGTGCTTTACTTTAACCCCTTAACTGGGATCCAGGATATATCCATCCATTTTACATTGAGTTACAGTTAAATACACGGTTAAGGGGTTAATTGAGCTGCAGTTATCTTGTTTCTTGCAGTTGATGTCTTACTTGGTTTTCACCATTTGTATCGAAGCACATTATTTTGTTTATTGCTTAAATTTATGAATAGCTTCAGTGTTAGTTCGGTTTTTAAGCGTGAGTCTAGTGTTATTATTATTATTATCAAGACAACTTGTGTATTGCCAGTCATGACCGAGGCCAAAGTTTAGGGTGATTAACAAATGTCACTTGCATGATTTGTCGAACAAGTAAGTCTTTACATTCTTCTAAAACAATATAATACAATCAACGCGCTTTCATCATCATATTTGCTTTCTGCCAGCTCATTAGCGGCAATAGCTAGACATACGAGAGAGGATAGATGTGGAATTATTTGTCAAAATATGGAACTGTTGAAGTGATTGGTAAATCTGATGTGTGTTGTAAAGAGTAGGCTATTTCCATCCAATAGGGAGTTTTGTGGAACATTTGTGGATCTAAAAAATGTTCGCATAATTATTCTCCCATTACGTTGTTTAATGAAATTTTGTATTTATGCAGAAAATTGATTCCATCTTTGACATTATGGAAATGGAAGATGAAGATAGAAATAAGCTGTTGCAGCTGGGTGACATCCAGATGGCAGATGTGGCTCGATTCTGTAACCGCTATCCAAACATAGAGTTGACATTTGAAGTTCAAGATAAAGACCGGATTGCAAGGTTTTGTTCTTGCAGTTATATTGTTATGAGAATCTTTTGATAACTACCAAATCTTATTTTTGTTTCATATCCTGCAGCCTTAAATTTTAAATAATGCTAATATCAGAGTATTTGAAATTAGTTCTCCTTGTTGAGTGACTCAGCTGTGATGTTTTGTTACACCTTTTCCGTCAGTAATCAGCATTTCTCTAACCTCGGTGAAATTTTGTAGATGATGGTCATTTCTTTTTATTCGTTGCAGTGGTTCTCAGGTCAATGTTGTAGTGTCTCTTGAAAGAGAAGACGAGATTACAGGACCTATCCTGGCTCCATTCTTTCCTCAGGTGAGCCACAGCTCTTATATTATTTTCAGTTGTGCTGCTAGTGAATCTATTTCATTTATACACTATTAACTTGAGAACTATTTACAAGGATAGAAGTTGGCTCTGTTCTTTGCTGCATTGTGGTTGTGCACAGGGTGCAATTTGTGACCTGGAGCAGTTGGGGGGAATATGTCAAGCTTAGGGGGTATGTAGTTATTGGGGAAGTGTAGCAGTGGGGGTGTAGTGGTGGGGGATGCAGCAGTAGGGGGGATGCAGTTGGGCAGTGGTGGTGGGGGAATCCCCCTGCAAATTGCACCCTGGTTGTACACACTCACTGGTTGTGGGAACACTATTGATAGCAGGTTTTCTCATCTTAATAGAACTGTTCTATTTGCTAATTCAGTAACCTGTCTTCACTGAACACATGTTGGGCCTTTTTTGCAGTCATATATTGCTTAAAGTTTTGCCTGACTTTTACATGTAGTTTGATACACTACTACTTCTTAAACTTTTGTTAAGAGTGCAGACTATATAGAACCAATAATGTTGATTATATAGAAACGCGAAGAAGGCTGGTGGGTTGTGATCGGTGATCCAAAGGCAAATACCCTCATCTCGATTAAGCGTCTTACTCTCCAGCAGAAAGCAAAGATCAAACTGGACTTTGTGGCGCCAACCATTGGCAAACATAACTACACTCTGTATTTCATGAGTGATGCCTACATGGGCTGTGATCAAGAATACAAGTTCACCCTTGACGTGCGCGAGGGAGAGAGTGGAAGTGAGAGTGACTGAAAACGTTTGGCTGCACTCCTCTTTAACGCAGAGTAACATTCGATTTAACTTTATATTGTTATTATTGGTAAAAGTGCAAACTTGTTTTTCCACATACACTGATGACTGATAAAGACCTATTTAAGTCTTTGTAAGGGATTTTAATGTTGCTAAAATTAAACAATCAATTCTTACGAATTGCAAAATTGTGACCCACATTTCATGCATAGCACCTACCCATTGATGTTAGTTGTGATTGTGACATAAATTAATATGGACGAAATTTGACTGTTTAAAAATTAAAATACAGTATATGGTCTTCATAAAATGTTAAAGACTAAGTTCTGTAAAGCTCTTGCAGCACAATGGTTAAAGTGGACAAGGTCATTTCACAGTTGTAGTTGTAGAACCTAATTTCCTTTATTGCCTCTGGTAATTGCATGACTTCTGTTAGCTATTGTGAGTCTTAAATCCAGGGGTGTCAAACATACAGCCTGTGGGCCAGATGCAGCCTGTGAAAGCTTTTCATCCGGCCTGTGTGGCTGAATACAAGAAAAAAACTTGATGTTTAAGCAAAGTTACTTTATTTAAGGCATGTTCAAAAAGTACATATATGAAAATCAGAAATTACATATAGGAAACTCAAATTTTTTACATATGATAAGTGAAATAATTTGTGTGTATGTGTGTAATAGGCATACTGAAGTTTATGTTAATGTTATGTACAAATCAGGCCTGAGACAACCACAAAGACTTATGTGGCCTGCTATCTGAAATGAGTTTGACACCCCTGCTTTAATCCAAAGGGAAAGTTTTTCACTTTGTAATGCAGAATGAAAATATCCTATCCCAGAACTTGTCATATGATCCAAATTGAAATATTCAAAAATTAAACATTTTAGAACTACAAGACCATGCAAGACAGATAAAAATATTGCAGTGCCCCTTATTTTGACCTGCCTAAAAGCCATTTCATTATTTTGCAGTCTGATAAATGCTGCAACTCCAACATCATGGATTTTTATAACTCGCTTTATTCCTCCACAGGCTGCCACTTTCTGACCACATTGAATCCAAATGATTGAATCTTGCTTCCACAGACAGCACTTTGATGTCCGGCCTCTTCTTACCATCTTTCTCCATACCATCTGCTTTGTTCCTCTGATCATAAAGCCGCGTGTATCAGATCACGCACAATAGTGACTCGTCCACATTTAAAGAAATTTTTGCAATGTCATGCTTTGAAAATTTTATCTACATTATGTGACAAACCATTTATTGCAGTTATACCATGTCTTATGTAATATATTCTGATAAATTTTATCCACAGTAACTCAACGTTATCATGTCTAAAAGCAAACCATCTTCTCACAGCAAAGACTAGAGAAATAAGATAAAACATTAATAAATATAACTTTCACTTGTCTACTTAAATGCAGCCTTGATATTTTTAAAGTACTTTAAAATAAAAATTAATCAAAACTTAAAACTGAAAACATCTGGTAGTAAACTAGCAACAAATAAATACAGCATTGCCTAGCACAGGAGAAAATGTGATGTAAAATAAACAATTATATTAGATTCATAAATGCATTGTTTAATTAAATTCTAACAGAAGACGAATTTCATGCAGACAAAACAAAATTAAACTATAACACAAGATCTATCTTCTGGCATTTGCACTTCTATTTCAAAGACTACATCCAACTTCCAAATTATTTAACAAATTCAGTACTTATTCAGCTGTGGTGCTGAACTGGTCGATTGAACGGGCGCCACTCTTTAGGTACATAATGAGTTCCTAGATTTTGCCTGCTGCTGCGAAATGGCTCCTGCTGATTACCAAAGTATGCACTTTGACCCTGTGTTTGAATGTAACCTGATGTGTTGTGGTAGAATTGAGTTTGATCAACTGTTCCTGGTGCATGACAACCATGAAACTGGCTCTGTTTCATGTTTTTCACCTCCATGTGTGAAGAAGTACTGTAGTGCTACAGTTACAATACACAAACTGCTTTCATCAGCTGTAAATAGCAATATTTGACAGAATTTTTGGTAAATTTCAGGATTTGTAATCATCACTGTTAAAAAATACACTATTTAAAAAACCTTTAACCACAAAATAACTATCACCTGACTCAGGGCACCAACAGTTTGAAATCTCTGGTCACACGTTTCACAATAAGGCCAACCATTCTTTGCTGTAGACTGACTCTGCCAGCTGCTATCATACTGCCTAAAAACATCAGATGGTCGCATTTCCTGTCCATATCCTGCACTGTATGGAACCGACATCTGAGGATTTGACTGTGTCTGGCCACAGATAATTGACTGCTGTATTGGGAACTTCTTGCCTAAGATAAAAAGACAATAATAATAATGTGTGTTGACTCGATTTGTCGAGAATAAATCAATCCTATTAATGCTACACTAAAATGATGCAAAAATTCATGATACAGATGTAATCTCTACATTCACAGAAGTGCAGCATTGTTAAAGGTTTCAAGAAAAACATAACATTGATGTACAAAAGCATACAAGACTGATAACAACTATCAATTAGTAAACAAAATTTACATTTCATCATATTCTTTCTAAATACTAAGTTTTAGGGCACTCGCAGAAATAAATATAGTCAGTGGCGGTTCCAGGAATTCTTGGTAGGGGGAATGAAAAAAATTATTGGAAGTTGGTGGGGGGATGCAAAGTGAAGAAGAAAACAAGAAAAAAGGTCATTGTTCCTTCTCTATATTTTTAATTTTTTAGATTTCAAACTGTTGGATATATTTATATATCTCTATGTTTTGCTCACTAAATGTTAAGAAACCTTGCCAAAAAAGGCCAGTAAGCAAGAAAAAGAAGGTAATTTGCAGTATTTTTCATTTTTTTAAAAAACTCACCGGAAAATAGGTTGACAAGCAAAAAAGGTCACCTGGAACCCCAGTGGGGGATGCATCCCCAGTCATCAACATGGTGGAACCGCCACTGAATATAATAATGCACAAAAAAGCAGTTTTGATTAATGTGACGTAATGACAGTGCAGCCATTCTTGCAGACCAATTGCCACAATTGACCAGAAAAATATTTTATGCCGATAGTGACAAAAAAACTTCTGATTACAAATAAAAAGTCAGTGTTCAAGGTCTATGCTTAGCTTCAAGAATAACTTTAAGTACTGTAAACACTAAACATATTATGCATAAACAAATAAAATGGAGCATGTGACTAAACTAAAACATTGATTTAGTCACATGTCACATTAGTCATTAGCAATCCGTAAACCCTGGCCTGTGGGCCAAATTTGGCCAACAAAGTGGTTTTAGTAGATACAAAAACTCCTGTCCCTAAAGTTATTCATGACAAATGCTTCAACCGAAAATGTCACTTTCCATGTTCATTACATATTAGACAGGTCTGTAAACGCGTTTTTGTCGACACACCTTATTCACCTTCGCAAGGGATGGATTGACATAAGAGGATGGATTAGGGTGGTGGATTAGTGTGGAGGACTGGCTGTGATGAGACAAGTAATTGCTGTTTGAGGGCAACAAGGAACTGCACGTTCAAAACTAAGTTACAGTAATGAAAAGACTGCCTAGGCTAAGAGGAATAGAACTGGGGGAAAGACGGAGTTTCTCTGTTTTCTGTATACTAGTTCTCACAGACATTCATCCTCAGGCATGCTGATAATTATAATTTTGCTGCTTAAAACCAAGACTTGGCAGAGCAGGGTTCTTTAGCCTCAGGGCTTCTGGTTCTGAGCCATGTGGGCCATATTGCTGTTTCACCATTGCCTGTAGGTTTTTAAAAGCAATTTTGCATAAAATACTCTTAGGTTTAGAAGCAGTCCAAGATAGTGGTGGGTTGATGTCGGTATTTTATGTAGGTATCGGTCGATATTATTAAAAGTCGATTCAGTATTTCTGTATTTGTATGACTAAGAAATGGACCAGAGATAGACAACAACATCAAACTCTTGAGGAATAGCAGAGATCATGAAAAGTGGAAGTCCATGCCCACTGATGATGCAGTAATGCATGGTACCTGAGAATAAGAATGGCTAAATATCGCGATATCAGTTCGCTGTTCAGCATACCGACCCATCACTATTCCAAGAAGATGGGGTAATTCAAAATTCATTTTATATTCCTCTAATAAATCTACAAACAATAGAATCCATTATTAAACCTTTTTTCTGTAGTAATCCCATACAGTATATGGAATATATTTATAGGACACAATGTGCAAAATCACTTATAACAGAGCTTTAAACTTAAACATTTTATTCTTATAAGTGGCATGTTTAGCCAAGGTCCATACAATGAAATTGCTACAAAATTTGGCCATTCACGGTAAAAGTTTGCAGACCACTATTTAGAGCAAATCTCTCCACTATCAAATTTCAATAAAAGACCAAATGCCTATGCTGATGAAAGTAAGCCATACAACTACCGGGCATTATAAATAACACATACCTCCAAAAGTCATTTGTTTGTTTCCTTGCTGAAAAGTGGTATGAGGTCTCACTCTCTGCATGCCTATAATATAAAAGACAGTAAACAAGAGGTTGCAAAAATTAAAATTCTGCAAAAAATTACAAAAATTTGACCTCATCATGCAAGTGAAGTGGTTGTTTAAAACTGCAGGGTGACTATCGGGTATTCTCTATGTCACGGAAATTATGACTCGACTCCAATTAGCATACTGACACACCTAATACGGTTTCAGCATAACATAGCTACTACTGTACTCCTGTGAATGTTAACAAATGTAGCATATCCAAGTCTAATAAAATCTTCTTGATCGTGGGAAATGATTTCTCTAAAACATATCTAAAACAAGATAGGTATTTATTTCAGACTTGCTCTTATTTAATTAGTGATTAATGCTGCTTTTGGCCCTACCTGCAGGAGTGAATACAACAGACCATCACTATGACATATGGTAAAGTCAGTGATAGCAGATTTTTAATTGACTACGGCATTTGAATGCATTAATCTTCTGCAAGACATGGCATGTTTATCAGTGGTACAGTCACGGGGTTGTTTGGGGTTGTTCAAACAACCCCATTTCAAAAAATATGACCAGCACAATTGATGTAAATCCGTTGACTTTTTGTTGAAGGAGGGGTGTAGTGGGGGTTGGCCGTGGCCCTCACTGGTGTTCAGTTACATAGTGCCTCCAGTTAACAACCCCACTTTGAGTAAGCTGGCTACGCCACTGATGTTTATCATGACACAAAATGTCCCCCAGGAAACCTTCTCACCCAAGAAAACATGTCCTGGGTATTAACATTCTTAGTTCATAACCAAAATTGTTAAGACCAAAATTGAACCAGTGCACTCCGGGGTCAAATAATTAATTATATGTCAAAAGTGACTGAAACTTCATATTTATAGGACATACATGTAAATATTAGCTCAAAATTAAATACGACAGTCCATATTATACCATATGCCACAGATAAACATAGCATCAAAAGTGACTGAATGTAATGAATTATTACAATCCTCTGAAAATGCAGTGAATTTGCTACTGAAGACCCATTAAAGTTTGTTGGATATTGAGGATATACCTTTGGCTTTCTCTGGAAGTTTTACACTGTTTCACACCATCTCTTTCATAACAATAGGCAAAAATTCATCTAAAATTTTGTCCAATTTGAAAGTAGTCAAGCATGCTACCACGACCAATTTTGAATAGAGTGACCCATTTACTAAAAAAGGCGATGTTTGACAGGCACATCACATATAGCTTCTTATATTTATTGCTTATTACTGAGATGACACTGTTAGGATTACTGATTAGGTATAAACAGTGGACCAAGTTTTGTCTATTCCCTCAGTTTGTGTGATAGAAACTCCCAGTTACTGTCAGAGAAAACACAATTTGACAAATTTAGAACGAATGTCCAATGCAACCAACCCACAGTTTAGATTTAAGAGAGATCAATCTCAGAACCCACCATTGCCTTTGGGTATGTGATATCCTGGAAGCACAAAACCTCCATAAAAACTTACAAATATTTAACCAGGATTTATATGCTGTGACTAATTCATATATTAGGGCAACCTATACTCAAAAAAGCACAATCATCAGAACATGTAAGAGTTCTGATGCCTAAACAAGAACTGATATCAGCAGCTGCAGATGTTTTTATCTGGGCTAAATTTTTAAAGCTTTACACTCCTTTGAGCCCAATTCTTCGATATCTTTGTATCACATGATCTTCTGCTGGATGAACGACAAACAGAAGTAGATGAAACACAGAAGACCTCGGCTCTCATCCGAACTTGTTCAAGTCGATCCCTAAACACGGCCCTGAAAGCCAGTGTTTTTAACTTAATAATTATGCAAAATTCCATCACCAGTCACATTCCTCTCTTCAGCGACAACACAGATTCAAACAAACAAAATAATAATCATAATAATACACACACTAAAAATAATAAAATAATAAAATTCTGTAAACAACATAATAATAACAAAAATTTTCCCATCCCAAAATAATTGCTCAATAAAAATATAAATAATAATAATAAAGCCTCTTAGTACCTGGTCGAAAGCCGGTGAAGCCACCTGATGGGAAGCATCCAGTGGCACCACCCTGTGGTGAAGTGGGAACACCTGCCTGGGTGAAACGGGGAGCAGCAGGTGGTATGATAGCAGTAGAGGTGGCATAGGAAAGTGGGATGCCAACACCCTTCTGAAGACACTTGTTCAGATGTGCTCGGCTTTGGTAATGCTGCTCGGCAGAGGTATTCTCTAAGGCATGGTTACATATTGAACACCATGATGACGATCTTTCTATAAATAATAATAATAATAATAATAATAATAATAATAATAATAATAATGTCTGGTGATATTCTGAGTTATCTATATGGTAGCGGTGAAGTGTACAGCAAATATCTGCACAGTACCAATATGGTAAATGGGTCTTTGCTATTATGGACCAACAAATCGCTTTCAGGTCGGATGGTCAACCAGACCTTCTACAAAGTTTCCTATACTGAGCATAATGCCATTTTAATCAGAGCTTGTTCATATCCTTATTTATTACCTCTGCAAAAGTTTCTTGAATTGCAACTCTTTGTCTGGTCATTAGACTATTCTTGCTCAATACGAAGTCATCTCAGTCTGAATCTTCTGCAGCATCTTCTTGCCTGAGTTGCTTCCTGACTATGGTATTTTCTTTCAACCTCCTACCATAGACGAGTCTCGACATTCTTGTTTCTGTTTTATTAAAGTTTTCTCAGTCTCTGCTGTCAATGTCAAAGAATGCCGTCGGTCACGAGGCATCAAGCACTTCTTCAACAACTTAAGGTTTTACGATTGTACTGATATCTCTATTACACTTATCTAGTGTTTATAAGACAGCACAACTAGTTCAGTTGGTTTGGCATTGCCACGCTATCCTCATCTCGCAGCATCTCCAAGAAAACAAATGCTGTGCACATCTCAAATATTCTGCTTTACTAACCACCAGTAATACCATAATAATAATAATAATAATAATAATAATAATAATAATAATGGTTGATGATTCATGTTTTGTTGATGTTTGATGACATACCAAGGCAAACTCAGCATCAAACCAATTTTTACAGCATAATAGCCTGTAGGATAATAGTAATAATAACAACAACAATGATAAATAATAATAATAATAATAATAATAATAATAATAATAATAATAATAATAATAAAGGTAAAGGTTCGCCCATACTCGATTTCGAGCTTTGGGTCCGGCGCTGATCTCCAGTGTCAGGCAAGCGGCGATGCAGGTGGCTAAAGCCATTAATCTAGAGCAGTTTGCCATTGCTTTCTCTAGACCCGCGTTTTACCTTCGCAGCCACAGCTGCTACTCAGTTATCACTGCCCTCTAGCAAATGAAGGCTGAGTCGACCTTAGGGCTTCTGCGGGGATCAAACCCATGACCTGCTCCATCGTCCAACGCTGTTACCACTCTGCTAACTTCCCGCCCCAATAATAATAATAATAATAATAATAATATTAATAATAACTACATTAACTCTTTCATCTCTGTGAGTGCCAACATTTGGCAGGTCCTATGAAACTACCACTACTACTACCACTACCACTACTACTACCACTACTACTACTACTACTACTACTACTACTACTACTACTACTACTACTACTACTACTAATAATAATAATAATAATAATAATCTTGAGCAATATGAGAATTATAAATTAATAAATATAATCATAAATCAATATTAAATTTAAGTCAAAAACTCATTCATCCAATATTCAGGTGTAAGAGTAATGATCATTTAAAAGTACAAAATTAAATATTAGAATATGTCATCTTTAAAGCATATGAAAAGTACTACAAAATTCTAAGCAAGCATACTATGCAGAACTTGCGTAAAGCACACAATGAAATAAGAAAGACATAAACAGTGTAAAAGAATTGTAAAAAGCTATTGAAATACACCATCTGATGACAAGATAAACCAACAAATTCCGATTAGACACTATAAAGAATTTTGGTCTCTCAGGACTAAGATAAATGATTCATGAATGGAGATACAACATTTAAAATGCCAAATGCTGTCAATACCTGAGCTGGGTACAACAGAAATTCCGATTCCCTTCTGAAGACACCGGTTCAAATGTGTTCTGCTTTCAAAATGCTCATTTGCAGTTTCTGGGGACAAACTGATGTTGCATACAAAACACCAACCTGTACACATAATCAAAATATCTGCTACTTAGCTATAACCAAATCTCTTCTAAACGATCTGATGTAAGCAGAGCAGAAAGCTCCACATCTGAACAATCGAGTGGGTAGTTTTCTGGTTTCTAGATTTTTGATTTAACGAAGCCCTTGTTTTTCTGTGAATTATTCCTAAATGAAAGAGGCAACAACTGAAATGCTCAAAGGTTCAAATCAAAGTACGAATTGCAAAATGATAACAGCCTGCAAAAGGGCAAAGTGCTAAAAAAATAACAACTAGGAATAACAACCGTTGCCAGAACAAAGAAAATGGCAAAATCAAAAATAAAGCAAAATTGTATGGGTATAATTAAAAGTAAATCAGCCAAAATTTTGTGTGAACCAAAGTTAAGCTAGATGTCTTCAATGACACCAGTGATTTTCTCAGAACTTAAGTATTACATGTTCTAACCAGGAAGTTCACTAAACTCAATTATTCCATTTTGTTTACTTTCCACAAATTTCAACATTTCATCAGTATTGAAATACAATTCTACACTCTTGTATGCTAAAATCAAAAATATAAATCCACTTTTAAAGCAGTCAACAACTCAAAACTTCAATGCAATGAAAGTAACCTGTCATCATACAATTTAAAAAATTAAGCAATACCCAAGTAAGTAAGATCCATGTATGCCTCAGCAGCAATAAAATACACAGGTGTAAAGTCTAAACAGCATTCAAAATAGCACCTGTATTGTTAGCCAAGATTGTGGTTGTAGATATGCACTAAAAGAAATAAACTGTAGGCAAATCATTGTAGAGATGAAATTTTTAAAAAAATTTGAAAACTTCCAGCAGCACTGAAAGATGCATTTTTTGAAGGAGTTTTTCAGACAGAATGTTTATATTTATAGGGGTGTAACTGAAGGAAAAAATGACAGTTGAATGACAAGGGAAGGGCAAACTATTTTTATGATTTTGAATTTGAAAAGTTGAAAAATCGAAGAGTGTCGGAGATTATCTTAAAAAAAATTATAAAAAGTCAAAATAAAAGTTTGGAAGGAAGTGGTTTCAAAACATGAATCAGACTGTTCAGAGCTAATTACTAATGATTTTGCATTGTAAGATAAATGAAAAGTGGAAACAAAGAACCTCAAATCGGGGGTGTGAGCAAAGGATGCCATAAAAAAATAGCAGTGATGGGTGGCCAAAAATTTTTTTAAATTGTTGACATAATTAATGGAAACTTTTTTGCCTTAAGCAGTTTAACTTTTTTGGTGTCAACTTTTCACTGTCCACTTTAACTTTAAACACAAACTGTTAAAAGCAGTTTAATCAGTGACTTTAACTTTTAACTTTGAGTGCATAGCCCTAGTAGCCCCTGGAACCCTAGCTTAAAACTAGCTAACAAGCAAACGGTAACGCCCCATGATTCGATTATACCCCAAAGGCCCCCCACTTGCCAAATCTTTTCATCCCCAGAGGGGTCAGTGCAATTAATCCCCCCAGTCACTTAATGGGACCCTAGCCTTTTAACCATAACATACCTAGCAAAAAATGGCAGGCCCTAAACGATTAGCAGAAAGTGGTAATTGCCAAATCCTGGATCCGCCACGGGCCCATAAACGTTCGCCCCCTATTGAGTGCCTTCTGGAACTGTTGGGACCCTTTACTTAATACTAAACATTCTTCAATGGAATAAACGCTTTAGACCCGTTATTATCCATGATTAGAAGATGACAGCTCTCTTTTAGCTAGTGTGGCCTCTATACTTGCCAAAATATATTTTCAGAGGAGTCCGGATTTTGACCAGCATTGAGTGCTGGCCCCTAGTGGCCTTCCTGTTGGGATCCTATAAGAAACCTAATAAATCCAACAAGAAACGGTCCGATCTTCAAAATTTTAGAAGCTATCTGTTCCCCCCAACACCCCCTCTTTTGCCACTGAACCTGGATCCGCATCACTGAAAAATTTTCCTATGCCCTATTGAGAACAAATTTTTGGGGAGGTGGGGACCAATTTTAATGCTGTAGAGTGGGCCAAACCCCAAAAAATTTTTTTGGCCCCATGGATGGAAAGTAATTAGAAAATGCTAAACAACGGTGCCAAACCCAAATCCTGATCTTTTTAATTCTATATAACCAGCATTATAAAAGTTTTAGAACATTGATAAAACATTCCGCATATGAACTATTCCCCAAAAAATCAATTATGATTGGTTGGGTTTAATTACCCTGCTGCCGGTTAATCCCAAAAGTCTTTTAATCCCAAATGATAATCTTAAGTCTTTTAATCCCAACTACCATGCTGTCAGATAATCCAATGTTAAAAATATAGATAAACATGGCTATATAGTTACAAAAACATATGCCTCATGGTTAATAAAATAAATAGGTGTTAGTCTTAACAGTTAGTGTTAGGGTTGGGGTGTATACTGTGATGGCTAAGTTTAAGTTTCAATTAAGTTTCAGATTATGTGACTGGGATTAAATGGATAGGATTAAACTTTGGGATTAAGTGAGAGATTAAATGACAGGGAAATTTCAATTCTCCAGCAGCAATTTTAAGAATAAACATAATTTTAATAATAATAATCAGACTAATAATAACTTTTATAATCATAATACTGAAGGAAAAAAAGGACTTAAATTCCCATTGAAGAAACTCTTACTTATGTTGGAAAGATTGTGAAGAAAGTGGCATTATCTGAATAACTGAATTTAACTATAAAAATAAGTTAACTAAAAAAGTGGTTTAACTAATGCCTTAATCAAACTTTTACCCAACCAGTTTAACTTTTGATAGTAAGATAAATAAAAGTAGTTTAACAAAAAAAACTAATTTTTAGAACAAAGGATGCATCACTGCAAAAAATAGAACAACAAAAACATTAAGCTGTTTAAACATGCAGCAAATTTAAATATCCTGATTTAAAGGGATGATTTTTTTTATAAACTTGATTTTTTGGGCCAGGTGACTGTGGAAATCTTGAGGGATAACTCTCCTGCACGTGAACCTCTGACGGCAACTCCATAGATGTTACATTAAGCGAAATAATACATTAAAAGCTAAGGTAGTGTTTATGGGTGGGTTTGGACGGCTTGGCAAATAAAGGGTTAAATATAAAATTATATCAATGATTTATAACTTACTACATACATCAAAACCAGTGTACCTACAAAATATGATAATCCTACAACATCCTCAATCCACTTGATCTTCCTCTCAAGTAACTCTCCTTCGTCCTCTGAATCAACCATCTCTAAAGATTTGCAAGGTTGCAAATTTTGAGGATTGCAAGTTTGCAACATGTGAAAAAGCATGGTTCTGTGTTTTTCACATGCTGCACCAGAAATTTAGAACTCAATTCCAGCATCTCTCTGCTGTCTACACCATGGTCAAATAACAAATTCTGAGTCACAATTTCCTTCCCTTCTTGCAACATCTCAAGTTTTTTTCTAAACTTGAAGTATTTCTTTTTGAAAAATCATTTTCTCTATAACTGTAATGTCCCAACCACAATGACCCTTTGGATTAAATGATCCTATATGAATGACCCCCACCTTTGGCTATAGCTCCCTACTTCATACTAAGATTAAGCACTTAGGAATAAGGAGTTACTGCGGTGTTGCTTTTGAAAGCTTTATAGAAATTCACAAGATTTTATTTACTTACTTAACATGACCTCTACAATAATTTCCATTCGAAATAAGAAAACTGTTTTATATCAATAAATAGAGCAGAAAGCTGGTATAAAAAATAAAATAAACCACTATTTTGCGAATGCAATTGTTAAAGCCATAACTTACCTGGACTGCTGGTACTGGTATTACTTGTGTTTTCAGAGGTACTCATTGCTTAAAATCGAAAATTTTCCAAGTGATCTGTTTGCCGCCGTGATTTCTGGCTTAAAAGCACATTTTAAAAACATGTTCAAGCTTCATTTACCACAAATCCCAGACTAATAGTCATTGGCAGTTCCATGGTTAGAGATATAAATAAGAACCTTGATTCTAAGATAAAATCTCAGTTCCAACATTGACATGACATGACATCTTTATTTCTTTCTCCATAATTTCTCCACAATTTCCATAAAAGATAAAAATATTTATATACATATACAAAAAGCATGCAATGATGCAAAGATATGAGAATCAGGCTTGACTTTAGCTTGCAGGGTCCGTTAAACTGTTCTACCCCGTTTAGGTCAAGCTGGTTTGGCCAGGGACATTTAGTATTATGGCGAATCGATCTATGATCGCGTGCCAGCTGTTCAGAATTTAACTCCAATTAATTCCACTCTCTTTGTTAAGTACGCCATTAAGCAAACAACCGGACGGAAACAGACGTATAAAACAAAACGAGCGATCACTGGAAAGCCGATCGGTTATTTTCAATGCATATACCTGCGCTACAAAATAGTTAAATAGCAGATAAATTCTCTTTACGACGGAACCATAGAGATTAATTAAAGTTTATGGCCGGAACTTCGACGAACGATGATTCCAAGTCTCCAAGACCAGTAATAATGATTCATGAGGCGCATTTTTAAAACAATCGCAGACTTTGTGGTCTTCAAAAACCAATAAATCAACCGACCAATCACTTTTATAGCGCCAATATAAATTAAACGGACATCACCGGATGGTGCGCTAATTCTAGACCAAATTAGAGACAGGTCAAGCCGTAGAGGTCAGTCCAGACTCCAGAACTCCAGATTAGTGCGGTGCAATCTACGGCGGACAGGCCAAGACAAACAGGTGGGTTTTAAGACTAGATCTAAACGATGATAGGCTCAATGTACTTGCTATGGGAAGTGATGCTGGCGGTGGAAATGGAAAATACCGGTAATCGCCTTGTGCAGAACATACAGTGGTTCTCTACTGTGGTTCTCACTAGAGCTGGGTCGAGACCCTATTTTTTCCGAACCACGATTATTTTCGAATTTTTTATTACGTTTCGATGTTACGGTTTTTTAAATAATTAAACGCTTCACAGTAATTTAATTCGGCAGACTGTTCAGTTGGTCTTCAATTATTTTAATAGACAGTTGTTCTGTCTAAAATAATTAATTTTTTCCATGTAAACATCGACTGGCACTAGTTGTCTAAACTTGTCTTGTGCTGAGCTCGTGAGTCTGGAAGAGAGTTCTGCAAGATTCTCCCGCCGAAACTTAGGGTACAACTGGACTTTCTTTAGTCTCTACATCTTTTCAGTCTGTCTTGCTTAGATAATCAGGACAGAGTGGAACTCAAAGCTCCAACAGCTCTTGGCAGATCTCTGGATTTGACACTGCCCATTCAGGCTGGACTATTCTACTCCATCATTTTGGCCTACTTTGTTTCCTTGTCTAGAATTCTGGAGAGCTGCTAGCTAGCTACTACTAGAAGGGCCTCCGAAAATTTGGTTCATCAGTTTGCGAGATAATTTTGCCGGGAGAGCTAACGAGTATTCTGATTAAAACCGGTCAAAATGTATTGTTGGGAAGGCATGATTTAGCAATGGAGTTTCACGACTAAGACTTTTGTGATTATACGTTTTTTGCTTGTCAGCCTTTTTCAGTTGTCTCAACCTCGATTCACCACGGACAATGATTCACACCCCAGATTTTCCCGACGATTATTCACAATCCTAGAAATAACCCTGGTCTTCGACCATCGACTGGTGCAGATGTATCTCACTCCAATGGCGCTAAAGGTACCAGGTCGTTTGTACTACTACTACTAGAACTGGACTACTACCGTTTCGTCGACGTCTCCAGGAGCTGACATCTCCCAAGTGAACTCAGAACCGTCTGTCAGGGATGAGTAATTCCACTTGACAGAACCAGGGTGGCAAGTTGAGCTTTGTACTTAAACCCACCTGACACACTATCGAAAGCTGCTGTCAAACCCAGAAAGACGGTACCTGTCTTTAGACGCTGTTGAATCCATTTTCAATGAAAATCTTATAATCAACGGTAAATTGATCTTTCTTTGAATCGGAAATATTGTATAATATCACTTACGGAAATAATCGAAAAATAATCGCGATTTCGATTATTTTTTCGACGATTATCGATTATTTCGATTTATTTAATAATCGTGTCGATTACGATTACGATTTTTTCAAAAATCGCGATTTCGATTTCGATTTCGATTAATCGACCCACCCCTAGTTCTCACACGTACAGCGCAGACCCTTTAGAACCACTTTAAACCATATGTTATTAGTATGTGTTGCTATTATTAAACGCTGTAATTTAATAGACTGTGTAATTATTTTAATAGACAGTTGTTCTGTCTAAAATAATTAATTTTTTCAACTAGTTTTTGTCGTGATATTCAAACGTTTTTCAAATCTTTTCAGTCTGTCTTGCTGCTTCGTCATCTTGGCAGATCTCTGGATGACACTGCCCGTTACAGAACAAAAACCTGAGCATCAGTCGAGTAGTTGCCGGGTAGCTTAACGAGTACTCGATTAAAACCGGAAATACATGATTTAGCAATAGTTTCACGTAATATTATGCGTATTAGTTGTCTCATGACCCTCATTTAACCAAAGCAGAACACTAATTACAGCTACAAATCAATTTTTTCGGATATTCAAACGTTTTCAAAGTATAGTATGACAGAGTTACAGAACAAAAACTATAGGCCCTTGAAAAATGTAGCTCCGTTCGACTATTTGTATTCACATTTTAGTTAATAGGCTATCTCTTTAGTCTTTAGTCCTACAATGCATTTTTATTCTTAGTTCTCAAATAGCCAAATACGATCAATTCAACTTAAATAATGCTGAATAATAATTTGTAACAAATAACGGTAGGACGAATTATATAATTAATTTCTTGGTTACTCTTTATTTAGCTTTTCTGTGCGAGTACTCGACTCCAAAAAGTCATTCGACCCCAATTTGGAGCAGAATACTCGCGTTATTCGAGTTTACTCGGCGCAGCCCTTAGCCCTACTGAGGGTGCCATGACAAAATGTCACCGGACAAAATGTCACGGACAAAATGTCACGGACAAAATGTCACTGGGACAAAATGTCACCAGACAAAATGTCACGGGGACAAAATGTCCGCGGACAAAATGTCATCATTACTCTAACCCTAACACTAACCCTAACCCTAACCCTAAACTGCGGACATTTTGTCCCCATGACATTTTGTCTGGTGACATTTAGTCCCCGTGACATTTTGTCCGTGACATTTTGTCCGTGACATTTTGTCCGTGACATTTTGTCCGTGACATTTGTTCGGTGACATTTTGTCCGGCCACACTGCTGAGTACTGACTACCGAGCTTCGGCTATACTGCCGCTATAGCCTATAGCTATTTCAACTGTAGATTAAGCGCCTAGGAAATTCGGGATAAGCAGCTACTGCTGTGCTTATTTTCTAATGCACTATAAAAATTCACGATATTTTGCTTAGGCCTACTTACTTAGCCTACTTATAAGGCGACTAGTGGCGTGTTCTTAAGAAGTCATTATTCTTTAAGGACATGAATACGCGTCGTTCATATAAAATATCAATTAAGCAATTTTTCAGCAGAAACATATCGCAGATGGCTGAAAACATTCAGTTCAATGAATGAGAAATTGAGAAGAGCTAGAATATGCTTGATAGTAGTATCTTTTTAAAGCGAGCCATTGGTCTTGAACTCACTTCTGCCACCCTAAAATCTAATCTGTGATCTCCAACACTAGGGCCTATCCTGTGCTAGCATGGAATCCATTTTGACAAATTTAAAGCATTCAGAGAAAGCTCAAAGACGAGCAACAAAGATGTTACGCATTCAAACTAAGACAGCATTCGGTTAAGGACCAAGTCATTAGACTACTAGAAACACCAAGCCATACTATTACAAGGCAGACGAAGAAACACTTACAGAGAAGGTTAACTCTGATGTGTTCATAGTGTAGAATGTAAATGTTTTTTTATTGTATTTTGTTCCAGTGTTCCAGATGAGCTCCCCGAGTGATCTTCATGTTCCACTCACTCGCTCATCTCCTGCTGGCTTACTGTACCACTCCCGTATACGACAAATTGCTTATTCTTGGAACATAGACTACACTCTCGCATATCCTATCTTCACCGACTTCACGCCAATCTTTTGCAAAGTGTCATTTTTTCTTCTTCTCAGATTCAGGTTTTTACCTTCAGTAAAGACACGAAGGATTGTAGCAGCAGTGGTTTTCAATGACAATAAAAGCAAGCTGGATATAAATATTTGTGGTATACGTTGTATTGCATCCTGAACGTTTGCCTGTAACACGGTGTAGACACAGGGCCATCTTTAGAATTTTGGACGCCCTAGGCAGATTTTTATTTTCGCTAATTTTCGCCTATTCACAAACGGAAAAAATCTGATAAGCAAAAAAACGTCAGCTCTCCAAAACAATCTGACAAGCAAAAAAACGTTCTCAGCTCTAAAAAATGTCGTCCCCGTTTTATTTCGCCCCTGCAAATTTTTCGCCCCTAGGCAGTGCCTAAACTGCCTAATGGTTAAGGTGGCCCTGTGTAGGCAGAGTTGCCTGAATTAATTACATTCAGGTGGCTGAGAAGTTTCATCAACGGTTCCTAACTGCTTATTAGTTTATGCTTCTCGTCAGTTCTTTCACCTTTAGTTTGCGCTGAGACACAGCAGCTGCTAAGACACTGGCTCTTGTTTGACGAAAAAAAAATTCTGCAGCGATACTTTCTTTCCTTCTGGCTTTCGGGCGATTCTCGTGTTCTTTTTCTGTGGAGATCCTAAATTTGTTCATATTCTTTTAGTCATGCAATGTTGCTCTAGCGCTCCTTTTAGCAAAGATTTCTGCCCTGACTTTTTATTTGCAGGGTCGGCTACCATGTAATGAGAAAGGGCGGAGTATATAGTATATACAGGGTCGTAGCCAGGAATTTGAGTTGGGAGGGTATAAATGTTTGGGGTGGTATAAACCTTAACTTATAAACTATATAAACTACATATAATCACATATAACCACATATAAATCACATAAAAACTTTAAGGTAGACTGATTTTGGGGGTTATATATACACCGATATACCCCCTTCGCTACGCCCCTGAATATATAACTGAGTTTAGGTGGCCAAGCACATCCGCCAGAGGTTATGAAAGTAGACTAATTAAAGAATTGCGTCTCTGCTTTCAAAAGCCTCGCGGCATGTTGCTGCTCAACGAAGATTTTTTTAGCTCATCAAGAATTTAAATGAAATTATTTAAGTCATCGTCGTTAATTGGACAATTTATTTCTTCATACTTAGCAAAATTACGGTTTCCGGTCAAGGCTAAATTATGCAACGCCGAATATCGAACGGATTGCATATTGCGTGCCGATAACACGCACGTAGAGTAGAGACGCTGACTGTCATGTAAATGCAATCGCACCCATCGCATGTAGAGACCGAGTCCCATATTCCGCAAACCAACAATAAATCCAGCACTCGAATTATATTAATCTAATGCACGCCGGGATGCGACGGACAATATTTTCAGCGTACGATACAATATAAAATGAACTCCAACTCCGTTTTTATGCATTGGTCGTCTCAAGAGAATAGGACCTAACATAAAGACTAATGAATATTATTAAAATGTTAAGGTAGGCCTAAATGTCACACTGTGTTACTCTGGTATTTATGCCTAACATGATCTGCACGAAGTGACTAGAATTAGGCCCTAAAGTAATAAATTTTGTACTGTACTTAGGGTCTGTAGAATGACGATTTCAATGCAGGACTAGGAGGAAAAGAATAGCGAGGCTCAATCTCTAGACCCAATTTCTTCTCGCCAATGGGAGGTCGGGCTCCAAAAAGCTGAACTTTTTAAGCCACCTTTAATTGAAGCCGCCTTCGACCTGTGCTGGTGTCAAAATTACAACTTCCGGCAAACCGAAAATGGACCGGAGAGGAGTGAACGAACCTTGCTGTGGCTTTAGGCCTTTAAAAGATTTCTGATTACTCTTGGTATAATATTACATCTTGAAAGTAATTGTTGCGACTGCTTTCGTGATTGTAATCGTGGTCGTGAGACCCAACTCCTTCAACAATTGATATTGAAATTTAACCTCTCTCTCTCTCTCTCTCTCTCTCTCTCTCTCTCTCTCTCTCTCTCTCTCTCTCACACACACACACACACACAGCGTCATCTGGCTAATTCAGGGGCGTTGATTAAAGGTCATTTACTTTACCAACTGACGAATGCTGTTATAGCGCCTGCAATTTTTATTGCGCAGTCAAATGATTTTAGGCTACGCGAATCCGATGCGTTGCGTTCTTTTTGCTGTCGGTGTCACTTTTCATTCGCTTGGTTTTCGAGCGCTTCTAAAGAAGAAGACAGAAATGGCGACGTCGTGAAGGTTTTAAAATTCAAAATTCTAGTAATCGACCGGACATTGTCAGCCCTCGCATCGCTAGAGTCGAAGACTGTTTTCCAACGGTGACGCCCGCCCCCCCGTTTGCAAGAAATCAATAATTCAATTGACTCAGTTGTCAGACAGGGGCGGACCCAGGAATTCGGTTTGGGAGGGCCACTTCGTGTTCAATTCTACACTCTGCCTTGCATCCGCTCCTTCCATATAGATTGGTGGCAGGGTTATTTCTAGGATTAACAATTTAGGGGGGTCGGTAAATTCTGGGGGCCTCTGCCAAAATAGTCTGACAAGCAAAAAAGGTCATCCCATATCTGAGATTAGGGGTTTGGGGGGGCGTCAGTCTGTCTCAAATTGAAGAGGTTTTGGGGGGCTTTTAGGGGGTGTAAAAATATCCCTGATAGGTGGAATTTATTAAAATTATTATTCGTGCATCTATATATCGTTTCAGCTCGTCGTCACGAGGAGATATAAACAGACAATTTGGGAGCGAATTGTGTGTGTGTGGGGGGGGGGTGCGGGCCCTGGACTGTAGATCCGCCTCTGACGTCAGAATAACGAAATTTTCAATTTTGCTGATCGATCGATTGGAACGACGCTTTCTTGGTGCTGCGCGGATTCAGTTTTGCGAGCCTGATCGGTTTCATTTCAGCTGTATTCGATGGACACCAGATTAAACCGGAACCGAAATGAATTTAGTATTTTGTGCGTTCACGACTTCACATTTGACCTTCAGTGAAACAAACCGAATAGCAACGTTGCACCTGCACGGAGCAATCAGTGGAAATAATGCTCTAATGGTCTCTCTCTATCCTCAAAATTATATAGCCCATCGCTGTTTGAAAGCTTTGCATAATATTCCAAAGCCTTGACTGCCACTTGCCAGTGGCGGCTCCACCAGGGGGGGGGGGCCCTGCCCTATTGAGTGCCTGGCCCCCAGTTTGGGACCCTATACTTAATGCTACATACATTAAACAACAAATGGTTGGCCCCCATGATTAGAAGTTGCCACCCCAACGGCCCCCCACTTGCCAAATCCTAGAGCCGCCACTACCACTTGCCCGTAGGCCTACAACAGCAGATCACTCGATTATCCGCGTAATCAGAACACGATTATGATGCTCTATCAGGACGATGACGACAATTGCAAAGCTGCTAATGTTTGTTGTCGTTGCTGTCGTTGTTGTTGTCGATGATGATGATGATGATGATGGGTGATGATAATGACAAATAATGGTAGTAATAATAACAGTCACAAATAAAAATAACAGCAATGATAATGGTGACGGCGAAGATGATTATGACGACGATGATGATGACGATGACGATGATAATGACGACGATGATGATAATGACGACGATGATGATTATGATGAAATGGCTCTTCAATCTCTTTGATCAACCCATTCCGGATTGCGTTCAAAATATTTGACCGCTTGAATTCCGCCATTAGCAGCTGTTGTTCTGCGATCGGGTATCGATAGGCCTACACTGTTGGACCAAATTTCCTGCACCGCTGCTGCGCTAAATGCCGCTTCGTGCTGTCCGTAATAACTGGGACCGGAATTCACTCAAATCGTGTTTCACGTCGGCAAACAGGCAACTGATTCATCGTTCTCAGCTGCGAGTAATAATTATCGTCTGCAAATATTCAAAACTATCGCTTCGACCCTGTTTCGGCAGGAATATTTTTACACCCCCTTGCAACACTAACACCACTTAGCACCTCTAACCCCCTCCTCCTCCCAACACCCCCAATTTCAGACCGACACCCCCAATCTCAGCTATGGGATGACTTTTTTTGCTTGTCAGACTTTTTTTTGGGGACCCTCAGATTTTACCGACACCCCCAAAATTGATAATCCTAGAAATAACCGTGGCGGTTGCGCTACGAGTGGCAGTTTAGAGCAGAGGTCTCCACAAAGTTTTTCAGCCGCGGGCCACACACACTGCTGACTTCTGACGTTTGCGCGGGCCTCGTGCAGAAAAAATTCAATGTGGTAAATACACTATAGGCCTACGGCAAATTGAATAACTGACAGTAACAGACTGTTGCTGAATTAGCCTACACGCCCTACAGGTATTTTGAAGTGTATAATGCAGATTGCAGACTGCAGAAAATCAGTTGCAATTGAAATGGTTTTTAACTACTGTGAGATAAATTAAACTGATGGAATTCTGATAAAATTACATAAAAACTGTGGTTCAAAGTGTGCAGTCCTTTAATAAGTAAGAAAAATCAGATAGCTTAATGCTGAACTCTAGCAGGA
Source organism: Metaphire vulgaris (assembly GCA_018105865.1). Lineage (NCBI taxonomy): Eukaryota > Metazoa > Annelida > Clitellata > Crassiclitellata > Megascolecidae > Metaphire > Metaphire vulgaris. The sequence goes on from CM030843.1 coordinate 11,098,672, forward strand.
TTTAACATGCATCATCCTAGAAGATGTATTTTCACACAAATATGTAGACCCCTTAGTTTCAAAAGCAGAAATAAATTAACGAACAAACTTTTAAAAAACGAGTAAACTGATCACCTGAAGGGCATTGATAGAATTCTACCAAATTTCCTTCTTTAAATTTTAGGATATCACTGGATCGCAAATCATTAATTACCAGTTCCAAATCAGAAGCTAAGTCTTCAATTGCAGAGTCAAAAGGGTCTCAAACAGTGGCGTAGCGAGGGGGCAGTGGGGGCGAACCGCCCCGGGCTGCACTTGCCCTAGGGGCGGCATTTGCGAGATTTTCGAATTTTTGAATTTTGATCATTTTTTGGCTTTTGATAAAGTTTTTTTGCTTGTCATGGAAATTTCAGAGGCGGCACTTTTTTCTCGCCCCGGGCAGCACTTTGCCTCGCTATGCCACTGGTCTCAAAAAGTCTTATTCTCGACGAATATGCAGCCAGATCAGAGAAACGTTCCTGGATATGTTTTCTCAAACTTGAAATGATATCTCGAGCAAACAAGCATAGACAGGGAGTTTAGTCTACAGCTTCCTGTCTATAGGCTAACGCTATATTTGTCACAACGTGAAAAGTGACTGAAGCAGCTTCCTGATGACTGATACTCAATATGTGCCGATTTCTGTCGGAACGCTTTAACCTGGTATTCGAATATTAAAATCATTAAATTGCATGAATAGATCTGCTGAAAATGTTAATGTCCAAAGCCATTCACTTTCTACGAACAACGCCAATGAACGGTTCCTGTCATTTAAGAATGTCTCAATCTCACTTCGAAGATAAAAAAAAATCGAGTCAGGACTTTCCCGCTGCTAAGCCACCTCACTGAGGGTAATGTGGTCAATTCACAGTACTGAAGCCTTTTTCATAGCTTTAAATTATGGCATCTATTGACGATCTTCGTCTCTCGTCTTTGCACTTCTTCTGAAAGCTCTACATCTTTTCTCAAGAATTGATTCTATGCCTGAATACAGTATTCTAGATCAGGGTTTCACAAACATTTTGGAACCGCGGCCCACCTCAGCGGTTTTACAACATACCGCGACCCTAATCATTGCATTTATTAATTATGAAAATGCATTAGGCCATCTGGCGAACGTTAGTTGAAAATAACTTGAGTTTTGAATAAATGGCAAGCGAAATCTCTGATACAATTCAAAAGAAAATATAGCAAATATATTCAGCAGAATTATTTTACCAAATAAAGCAAAAGGAGAGAAATAGATATTGAAAATTCTTGAATGTAATCTTTTTAAAACTTCGCAGGAACATACCTTTGTTACGCGTCTTAATAATCTGACAAAATCGCTTAACCGTTAGGCTTGAAGACCAAAAAAACGGAGATTCCAATTGTTAGCGGAGTTTCACAGCAAAATGGTCGCAACGCGCTTCCTTGCGTTATTGCAGAATAATGTTAATTTTAAGAAGTACTATAGGTCAGGATTTCCTAAACTTTCTGGAACTGCAACTCACTTCAGTGGCTTTTTAACATGCCGCGATTCTGCAAACTTATTGTCAACTAAAATTGGATAAAACACTAATCATTTTAATATAAGCCGCGTATGGAGGATTGCAATTAAATGTTTTTTTAGCATATAAATTTATTAAAACCTAAGCCAAGAATTAATGCAATATCTTTTTAAATGCTTGTTTACATTCTTGTATTGGTTAGAAAATGGCACTCTTGTGAATCTGTAATTAAATGCAAAAGAAAAGTAACTTATTTCCCTGTTCTGACCCGACTAAAAAGAGCCCTTTGCAGTTACCATCGTCAAAGATTTTTTCTCCACACGATATGTGTCATGATCCACACTTTTGGGAAACACTGTTCTAGATCCAAACAAAAGATTTAGCCGCTATCTTCTGTCTTTCCTGGCCGCTGCGCTGAGTTTTAGAAGCTGTCTAAACGAAAAACTCGGAGGTTGAGGGGAGGAGAAGGAGAAGGAGGAGGAGAACAGAAGAAGAAGAGGGTCAAAAAACCAATGAAATAACTGCCACAAAACCAATGAAACGGCCTCTTGGCCAAGGGGATTTCATGAAGGCATCAAAGTGGGATATAATGGTCCCGTTGTCCATCGTGAAAGGGTTCTATCGGCTGTCGGTCGGTCGGTCGGTCGGTCGGTCGGTCGGTCGGAGCGGATGCAGCGTATGAGACGATCTGCTGAATCATCCACCTTACGCTTGCCCCATCGAACGCACCAGCCAAAACCAATATCGCATCGTCGTCGTCGTCGTCGTCGTCATCGTCGTCGTCGTCGTCGTAGTAGTAGTAGTAACATCTGCTGCTGCTGCTGTTGCATTTCATCAGACCGGCGCTGTCGTCATGAGCAGCAGTAAGAGCGCCGCAGCCGCCGCCGCCGCCGCCGCTGCACATCGGACGAAGCGCTTGACGACGCCGGCCGGAGACCTGGAGCCGCCGCCGCCGACGACGACGAGGAAGGCAGCGACGACGACGACGCACTGTCGGCGGGTGCTCAACCGCAAGGGCGCCGCCGTCGGGGACGGAGCCAGCCAGCCGCGGCAGTCCCTTCTCGGGCGACCGATCGTCTCTCGACCGACGAGAAGGGACGTTCACTACCGACGCCTTCAGGCGAAGGTCTACAACTTTCTCGAACGTCCCAAGGACTACAAGGCGATATCTTACCATCTACTCGTGTGAGTAACCAACTGTTCTGTTGGCTGTTTTTTGATATATGCAGGCACGCCTTTTCTTCTGCAGTAGGTGACCGGACCACCCACCCACCCACCCACCCACCCACCCACCGCCGCCCACGAAAAACGTTTTTTGTCGGTGGGAGGGAATCACAAGCATAAAAGCGAAAATTTGTAACCAATGATCGTGTGATTACCTTTACCAAGTCGACAAATTGAATACTGTACACCACCTACACCAGAGCCTTGGAGAGAGAGAGAGAGAGAGAGAGAGAGAGAGAGAGAGAGAGAGAGAGAGAGCATAAAAGAAAATTTGGAGAATGAGAGAGATTAGAGAGAGAGAGAGAGAGAGAGAGAGAGAGAGAGAGAGAGAGCGAAACAGAGAGAAAGAGGAGGAGGAATTTTCAGAGCCCCAGGAACATGACTCCCCACCACCACCACAGTCGTCTGCGTGTCGAATGCCAATGCAAAGTAATGCGTACATAAAACGTGTTCTCTGTCTCCATTACGTCTCTAGGCGAGACTGGAGTGGACACACGGTTTCTCCATTCGATGTTCCGTTTTCAACACGTTTGTAGGAGTCTTCGTAGAAATCATTCGGAGTTTGCGAATAGGCCTATTTCTTTGAAAGGTCGAGGCAAGACGCTTTATCGAACTCACTTGGTTTCTAGGACCGTTGCTCTGGTTCTCGAACCCTGGGATCATCGTTAACATAGGCCTAATGTAGGACTCATCGCTCTGACCCATCACTTGAGGCGTGAGAAGGTGTTACTAGCGATAGGTCGTGCCTAAAGCGACTGCGAAGGTTGTTGTCAACAAGATATCAAAGATGGTTGGTATATAGTTAGCGCTGTCGTGCTGAGGAAGAATATATTCATTCTAAAGAAAATATACTGGAACCTCAGTTTGCCTATAATATGTGAATTGACGTGTTAGGCCGACTTCGCTTTTGATTCGTTGCTTTTTGGGAATACATTTAAGCTGCCTTTCCTGGTTGCTGAGATATTACCACAATTCTATTCTTCATTTACTCCAAAATATGTTCCAACTGTCACATTCTCAATGTTCAAGACAATTACCAGGAGAAAAGGGGATATTTGCCAATATCACTACAGCGTATATAGCGCCCACGCTAAAGTAATAACTTCCATTCTATTCTATTCCACTATTCTATTCTAGTTAATGCGCCATTCTTTGCATGTCGATTAAAATAAGATGCTGCCATACGTGTGCTGAAATCACCTTATTTTCAATGCTATTTTCAGTCTGTTCCAAACGACTGAAATTTTTCCGTTTTTCCCATTAGTCACCACGTCGTTCATTCCACTTTTGAAGTCTTTAAGAATTATTAGCGCGTTTGAAGATTTTTATACAATCGATTTTTCGTTGGTCCATAAGCTCATGGTAATCCAGTGAGGAATAAATTATCCCAAACACCGCTGGCAACAAATATAATTAGATAGGAATTACGAGCGATTTCCAAACAACAGTATTTGGAAGAGTACAGCTTTTGCAAATTATCATCAATAGCGAGTAGTAGTAGTAGTAGTAGCAGCAGTAGCAGTAGCAGTAGCAGCAGTAGTAGTAGTAGTAGTAGTAGTAGTAGTAGTAGTAGTAGTAGTAGTAGTAGTAGTAGTAGTAGTAGTAGTAGTAGTAGTAGTAGTAGTAGTAGCAGCAGCAGTAATAGTAGTAGTTGCTGTTGTTGTAGTGGTAGTAGCAGCAGCAGTAGGAGGAGGAGGAGGAGGAGGTGGAGGAGATGGAGTATTTCTTCGCCTGTTATTTGCTCTCTCACGCAATCATCGCCGTGCAGTGCGTCGTGCAGCGATCAGTGCTTCAGCAATTGTAATTCGACGGACTGAATCGTATCTGAAACGGACCTTGACATCTGGTCGTCGGACGTTGGCCTCATTTCACGTCATTTCATTCTTTCAGGCGATTACTAGCAGATCCTCTGCAACAGAAAACCCTTTAATTATTCGTTGCTCGGCGCTCTTGAAGAAATTGACTCGATACAAATTCTCATAGTTCCCGTTAATTGTGTAATTTAGAGAAGAGAGAAAAAGAGAAGAAACAAACGCTGAATGAACTAGGCAGAAGAAAGGTTATAATTAATTTTATTGCTATGGATTTGACAGAGAAGCAAGATAATTTTGAAGAGAAATTATGGGACATTAAAAATAATGTCGACTTTCAAAAGACATGATGATTCATTCCAATGTCTTTTTCCAAGTTTGCCAAGCAAGAAGAATCAAAATGACTACGATGCTAGTAAAATTCAGCAGCGCTATTATAAGAATCTGCATTACATTTAACTTCAGTGACGGTTCCACGTGGGGGATGAGTGAGGACGCATCCCCCCACCAGACTTCTGAACTTTTTCTCTCTCTCTAAACCTATATTTTTGGGTAAAGTCTAATAAAAACTACAGGGAAAAACTGTGGATTGCCTTTCTCTTGCTTGTCAACCTATTTTTCGGTGAAAGTGTAGTAAAATTAGAGAACAGTTTTTTCTTTTTTCAGCCTTTTTCGGCAAAGTTTATTGATTTCGTCCCTTCTCTTTTCATCCCCTCACCAACTTGCTATGAATTCATTTCATCCCCCACCAAGAAATCCTGGAACCGCCACTGCTTAACTTATATATTCTGTTATTAACTAGCATTGGTTAAAATCAAGGTTTCATGATGTCCTAATTCATACCACGAGTCAATATGTGGCGTTTCAGCTGCGTCGTTATGATCAACGTTAGAAGAAGGCGCAGTGGTAGTAGTAGACAGAGGGGACATGACCGAATGGGACAGCAAGTGAGACAGACGCACAGATGGGCGGAGAGTAAGGGGTGGCTGGGGTGCATGGGAACCTTCAATTAGAGTGTTCTGTTGAGAAGTATGACGACTCGCCGGATGATGGATAATCTCGTAGCCGCCTTTCCCACACCATCCCACCCTCCGTTTCGCTCTTTCTATCTTCGCTCGATCAAAACCGACCATTTATAAGCATCGGTGATCGGCAGAAAAAAAGCCGAGTCGCCAGATTCGCGTCAGATTCATAAAAACCAGAAATCGATTTATGCAGACGTCAAATGACGAAAGAGAGAACTTGTACGCAGGGGCGTCATTGGGGGAGGGGGGCAGAATTTGTCAAAAATTGCCAAAATGAAAAAATAATGTATAAAAGTGTTAAATAAATAAATAGGCTAAATGTGAAAATTGCAAAAAATCGCAAAATTTGCCAAAAATTTGCCAAAAATATAAAAACATTGCAAACTTGCCAAAATTGGCCCAAAAATTGGCAAAAATTGACAAAAATTGACAAAAATTGCCAAAATTTGCAAAAAATTTGCAAAAAAATGCCAAAAATTTGTCAAAAATTGCCAAAAATTGCCAGAAATTACCAAAAATTTGTCAAAAATTTATCTCGCCCCAAGAAAAGTGTGAAATGACGCTACTGCTTGTCAGGCCTGAGGAGAGGGGTGTGCAGCCGGTACATTGTACCGGGGCCCATGGGGGTTTTAGGAGCCCGGGGCCGGTGATAATGACGTATTAATATAAGTGAAAAGGTTTTTTTGCTTGTCAGGCCATTTTGGAGAGTAGAAAACGTTTTTTTTGCTCGTCAGGTTTTCGGAAGACTTGATAAATTTTTTTTCAGGGCCCACAAATTTTTTTGTACCGGGGCCCGGAATTTCTCTCGGCGGACCTTCTGCTCGTACGCTTGACCAAAACGGACGCTCACTCGAATTTCTTAGTCTACCAAGGCCGGACGTCAGAGATTAAACTGCGGTTCTATCCAGTGATGACGCCAGACATGGAGGCACCGTCAGGCACGGGATGGCAAGTAGAGAGTGACACGATAACGGTTACCGCGATAATTACTGCGGTAATGGGGGAAATCTTGTAAAAAATGCGGTATTTCCGCAGTAACGGGTTCTTGTTATATGGTAATACAGCGGCGACGGGAATGCCTACTACGGTATTACCGCGGTAGAGGTAGAAGTATTATCAAGCTCATGACAATAATATCGATGACGATGGGTAGGCGTTCTTGTTTTTCTGTATGTATAAATTTACTTACATAGCAAGATTTAAAGTGGCTTAGGATGCATTACTGCCTGTGTGTGAAAGCCACTAGGGGCACTAACGGGGCTTGAACCCGCTCCGTCAGCCTGACGCTCCAGCACGTAACCCACTCTGCCACGTCCGTGAGTCTGTAGAGCATTTAGTAACCCAGTTATGTTATTATGTAGTTAATGATTGTTTTGAGCACAACAGCTTGTACCGGATGTACAGTCTGGTATTTCCTTTTCCTGTGTCCATTTTAACTTGTATTGTTTTGAGCACGTGGCTTCTTATTTCTTACTTCTCACAGAAACAATGGAAAAATGCGACATCGATAAATTTATTAAAAGTAAAAGTGAACAAATGATATCGTTCACCATAGACTTTAATATCACAAGACAGAGTCTATGGTATCAGAAAGTGAGGCCAGTTTGCATTGATGGTGTGTCAAGAAATGTTTACCCCGCTGAAATCTTGAAAATTTTGGTACACTGTTGGAACGGATATCGTTTAGCCGTTTAACTTATTTAATGTGGATTAGTTGTTTACACTAGTTGTGCAATTGATCGTCTGATTTATGCGAATAGCCGCGACGTTGCGCAGTCGCTGCCGCAAATAAGCCTTCGAAAATTACATAGACATAGGTCACATAGTAACATAGGCTTATAGTCGTATAAATCAGCACTGCACAAAACGGCTTCAAACTCAACTAATAATCGACCTAAAAATCTACTTTTACGATACGATTATAGTATTTATATTCGGAAATCAATTGGCACGAATAAGAATTGTGGAAAAGACGAGTAAAAGATCAAACGGGACACATTTAAAGCAACTATGGTACACCATATTAAAGCGGTGACGTCGTCCATATCTAAGTAGGCACTGCACTCAAATAAATATGATAGCGCTAAAGAATTGTGAGGTCTTCAAGATATCTGCGGGGTAAACATTTCTTGACACACCATCCATGCAAACTGGCTTCAACTTTGGCCTGACTTTACCATAGATAGACGGCATCTAGTGTAATATAATAAATCTATGTCGTTCACAAAGTTATAACGGAGTTAGTGATGTGTGGCCACACTATGAGAAGGTCTTAGTTGACGGCGATTTCAGCTTTCACTTGCGGTGTGTGAACTGTTTTGCGATATTGAAGTAGAAGTCTCTGGGCGCTACCAGCAGAGTTAAACTTTAATTATATTACCATTTAGCAGTCGAAACCTGGACGTTAGAACATAAAAATGAAACTTAGAGTAAATTGTGCTTTTGTAACTATCAATTGGCTTACTGCGGGCAGGGGCGTAGCCAGGTATTTGATTGAATGGAGGGGGTATAAATATTGGAGGGGTATAAAGGTTAACTATAAAACACATAAACCATATATAAACCACATAGAAAACTTTAAGATAGCCTAAACTAATTTTGGGTTATATATATACCGATATACCCCCGTCGCTACGCCCCTGACTGCGGGGATGATGAGAGATGGAAATTGCTAAGGAGGGAATGGGGTCAAATGCGGCGGAGATGGGGTGGGAACGGAGATAAGCAATGCTGGGGCGGGGAGAAATGCTTGGGTGCCGGGTGGGGACGGAGATAAAAAGTTGCCCCTTGTCACTCTCTAGTGTCAAGCCTCAAAATGATCGTCTAGCTCCCAAAAATCATGTCGACACAACAACAAACATTGCTTTTGAGCAACAACTTCCATTTCCGGCACCGTCGCCATAGCAACCCCATCAGATTCAGTCTATTTTTAGTCATGTAGAAAATAATCATAAAAGAAAATGATTAATTTAGGCAATAGCAACGACCTAACACGAAAACGATAACTGGTCTTCGGTCTAGACTGATTCACACCGATAGAGATGACAATTACTACTTTTGATGTCGGAACTTTAATCAACTACAGACGAGACCGAACAGAATGAGATTTTGTTAAAAATATTAACGAGATCCTACTGAGTAGCGCCGCAGTGAGGTCATAAGAGTACATTAAAACACAATCAGATAGGGACATAACGGCGTGCTATAGATACGTTTACAATTTTTTATAGCTTTCTCATTAACGTTCACTACTCACTTTCAGTTCAAAATAATCGAGCAGTAATGTATCTTTTAGAAACAACTAAACTAAACCAACCAAGACAGTGTGCTACAGTTTTAGCAGCGTGTCCATCCATACTTAGCCTACTGCTTTCTGTTTATTCCTTACCGCGATATGTAAATTCGAGTAAATGGCCCAGCGCTCTGGAATTCGTTAGGCCTACCGCCACATCTTAGAGACGAAACACTTTCGCGCAAAACTTTTCTCGCATCTCTGAAAACACGTTTGTTTAGTACACAAGCCGAGGCGCATTAGGTCTAATTATGCGCCTAGAAATGATATGAGGATGATGATGATGATATGTAGGGCCTAATTTATTTTCATCATTACAATGCAAGACGTGTATTGTAAGCCTCGAACCAGTGACAATCTTTCACCGTGTTTTCAGGTGCTTAACCCCTTAACCGTGTATTTAACTGTAACTCAATGTAAAATGGACAGATATATATATATACGGTATCCCCAGTTAAGGGGTTAATGAAACGTCGGTCGTGCCAGTGTTTAATCTAGACTCCTGGACTCTGGGGGAACTGACAAAGCCGGGGGAATTCTGCTAGGAGGATTCTGTTAGCTGATGTAGTATGCCAAAATTTCCGGGGGGGATTTGAAATTTCCGGGGGGAAGGGAAAAGGCAATCCCCCCCGGAAACGGCCTAGATTAAACCCTGAACCGTGCTGACTGATAGGCACTAAATGGAAGTGACTGTCGAGTGAGTCTGACTGCTAAGCTTCTTCGAAGACACTATAATCGATCGAAAAATGTTGACTGCATAAATCGAGGATGCAAACCGTAGTTGATCAATATATTCAAAAAATGGGTAACCGTCAACAGCCAGGAAATTATCAGGCCTGTGAGTCTGAACCCTGTCTAGTTCTCAGATGTAAAATTCTGGAGAAAATAATGAAAGCAAATATATTGGACCATCTTATCTTCTCCAGACACAAGATTTTAAAGGATAGCCAGCATGGGTTTATTTAAAGGGAAGATCTTGCACTAAACAAACATACTGGACTTTTTGGAGGAGATTCATGACAAACTAGATGAGGGAAAGGCAGTTGATGTATTTTACCTGGACTTTGCAAAATCATTCGATAAAGTGTACCTCATTCAAGACTGGCAGTCAAATGGCCAGTGGAATTAGACCAGCGAAAGTTCTTGGATGGATAAAAAACTTTCTTCAGAGCAGAAAAACAGAAGGTAGGTATAAGAGGCAAGTATTTCAGATTGGGCTGAGGTCATAATCGCCTCGATAATCGCCACAAGGTTCAGTGTTTTGGACCTCTAAAAAGACAATTTAATATACATCAACGACATCGATGATGATATAATGTCAAAAATTTCAAATCAAAATTCAAGATGACACAAAACTGTGGGACATCGTGACAGTGTAAGCAGAAGCAAAAATTTTACAACAAGACCTTAATAGACTATCCCAAATGGTCTCGGCAGATTGGCAAATGCTTTTAATACAGATAAATGCTCAATGCACATTGGGAAGAAGGGAACAGATCATGAGTTTAAGTTATTTGAAGGGACTAAAAGTGACAAACGAGGAGAAAAATCTTTTTAAATCATGCTTAAAAGCATTAAAATTGCCATCTAGGCAATGTGCAGAGGCAGCTAATAAGGCCAACAAAATTCTAGGTATGATCAAAAGAACGATAGTGAGCAGAGAGAAGGATGTAATAATAAGACTTTTTAACAAGACATTGGTACGTCCACATTTAGAAATCTTTATCTGTTGTGTTCAAGCATTCTGTCCATTCCTGAAGAAATGACATAAAGACCTTAGAAAGAGTGCAACACAGAGCAACAAAGATGATCAAAGGATATCAAAAACTAACCTATGAGGAAAGGCTAAATCACTGTGGATTAACAACCCTGGAAAAAACTAAAACTTTATAGAGGTTCTATTTGATCGAGACATACAAAACGGGCTAACAAACAAATTGGAAATGCCAAATGGAAAGATTTTTACAATGAAGCAGTTTGAACATCGACAACGATTTGACACAGCATGAAACTGTTCAAGAAACGGGTTGGGAGATTCATAAACAGCATTTTTGTAGTGCAATTTAGAGTGGTGGACAGATGGAATGAACTGGATGACGGGATAATAACGGCTGCAACTGTAAACGAGTTCAAAATAAACCTCAGTAGTTTAGGATATTAGATTGGACGGGAGCAACAGTGGTTCTCACACAGGGCAGTCCCTACTGAACCACTTTAAACCTTGTTATATTATATTATATTATTAAGTCAGCGAGACAGTCTCATAAACAATGCCGTTCGGAAACCGAATTTGATTCAATATTATTCTGTCTTAAAAATGAGAGAACTGATCAGATCAACAGACTCGGAAGCACAGCGGGGATCACAAGCTAAGAACCGTTGATGAATTCCAAACGCCTGTCTATTTCTGAGATACTGAAATTTAGATTAGGCCTAACGTACAATTCCACAGAGGACATCAATACATCTGAATCTCTTTATCTGATCTTCTCCAGACACCATGATCGCCTTCCGCTCGCCAGGGCCTGTTTAAAGAAAAATCTATCACTGCACTAAACTCAGAAAATTTGTGGATGGACATCCGCGCAAAAACAAGCAAAAAGGTCGTCCGGAAAATTTATCACTGCACAAAGCACAGAAAAGTGCATTTTGCCACTGCACATTTTCATTTTATCACTGCACGTTAAAACAGGCCCTGCCGCTCGCCATTCTCGAAGCGTGGACCCAGGATATTGTATAAATCTATCAGTCAGCGAATCTCATATTCTGCTAGAGTATTTTTCGTTTCTGCGGGTATCACACTGCAAATGAAAAACTCTTTATAAGCATTTTCTTTACGACTAGTATTTCCACTTGGTGAAATGAATTAATTATCGCCTCGATAATCGACCAGTTTAACGATCACGTTTTGCGTAGATTATAAAAAGACAATTATCTAATCTAACCTAAACTTCTATCGCGCCAATTCGTAATGCACAGTCGTACCAGTCGACGGCACGCCAAATCAAAATCACACAAGATCCAGGTCAAATGTATGTATGCATAGTGACCTATTTGTATAGCGCCGTAAGCATAGCAAAGCCAAAGACGAGGGCGTTTTCCAAAGGGGCGCTTTACAAATGGTCTTTGGCTGTGCAAGATCCAGGAAGCACACGAGAATCACAAATCGCAACTCATAAAATTGAACTGTTCCTCAGGGCGTAGCCAGAATTTGATATGGGGTATAATGCGATTTGGGGGTATAAATCTTTTTTAAAAACTTTGAAAATCTTAAAAAACACATTAACAATTGTAAAGTAGTCTGATTTGGGGGGGGGGTATATATACACCGAAATAACCCCCGTCGCTATGACCCTGCTGTTCTTCTATATTTCATTTTATTGGTATCACTCAGTAGCGTAGCCAAGGGGGGTTGAGGGCTAAACCCGCCCCTTGGCGACCAAAAATAACTTTCCATTGAGATCACTATATAGTGTACTCGCTCATATGCCTAGATGTTAGTTTATTAGTTATTTAAAATATTGAAGGCATAGTAATAGCTGATGATCTTTTTCGCTTGCCAGGATTTGTTACGTGCTGCTGTTAATCAAATGATGTGATAATGACGATAACCTTTTTTGTCGGAATTTTCCGAAGTTGGGAACATGGGAACCATAACCACCCTTCAGAAAAAATCCTGGCTACGCCACTGGTATCATTTCATCTGACTAAGACTTTACCTGATGACTTATAAACGTGTCACTTAAACGTCAGAGTCTCTATAATCGAGGGCCTATATAGGCCTAGTCTAGCAGCGCCGTGACTTCAAGATTCAAGGCTCCCGGCAACGTTCAACATCTTTCCCTTTCTGGCTCTGCTAGAAGGCAGAGCCGTAGCTAGGGTTTTCGGCGCCCGGGGCAAGATTTATATTTTGCGCCCCTAAATTTCGGCGATGACATTTGTTTAGTCGTCAAAAGTTTACTTATCCCTATGAAACACTCCATTTTCGGGTTGGTGACCTTTTTCAGTCGTCACAAAGTCACAAAAGACCTTTTTTTCTTTTTTTATTCGGCGCGGCTATTTTTATTTTTTCACATCCAAAATGCGCCCCCACCGGTCGGCGTCCGGGGCGGCTTGCTCCCCCTGCCCCTAGTTACGGCTCTGCTAGAAGGTCGTTTTCTATGCGGCTTAGGGGAAGAACGGTAGCGTCTTCGCAGTATCGACAAAACGAGATGCAACTGGAGGCGTTTGATTCAGCAGCCAGACGATAATCTGGGGAGCGAATGACAAAAGCAAACTGGATGTCAACCGATAAGCTATGTGCAATTAAAAATCCTCGAACCAATGGTGTCCGAAGTGTGCTACCGATACGTCAGATTTCATGTACGAAGTCATTACAGTGTGCGCATGCACGCACGCACGCACGCACGAACACGCATCAGCATAAAGCCGTAAACTATTATTATAATATTATTTGTCCGCTAATTTAATGGTTAGGCTAAATCTCGACTTATAAAGTTACTTACATACATGTAGATCGAATAAATCAACGGATATATATATATATACATATGTACATCCAGCAATAGAATCCATATGCGAAATACTATTTAATGTATCATTACAGACTTCAGTGGCGTAGCCAGGATTTCCGGGAGTGGGGGGGAGGAGTTGGTTTCGATTGTAACCAAACTTTGTAAAAAATTTCTTATTTTTCTTTTTTAGGAGCTGACAAGCAAAAAAGGTCGTCACCTTCGTATTCTTTCTAGTTTTTTCTATTTTCTATAGCATTTAGAAATTGATTTCGATCGGCAGCCAGCCAAGGGGAGATTTGACCCACAAACTCGCGTCCATAAATGAAAAATGCATGGAAAAGCATATAAAAAATTTTTCGTCGGCAGCCAAGGGGGGTTTACCCCTGGCTACGCCACTGACAGACTTGCTCCATTTCCCTCTCTCCTATCCCCTCTCTTTCTGGCATCATTAGAAACACATATGTATAGATACACTGCTGTACATGCGGAGATAATGAGGGACATATAAATGCGCATATATACATGCCACCGTAGGCTAACATCATACATTCGGCCTCTCATAGGTATGCACTATACAGCTTCATCTGATAGCTCCTTATTTGTTCAGACGGTTGAGCGATGTAATCGCGCCGTTATGTAGGACTTAAATGCGGCGGCGGCGGCGGCGGCAGCGGCGTCGAGAAGGGGCTGTTCGCCTCGGGCGGCGGCGGCGTCGGCGTCGGTGGCGGTGTCCGCTAAAGAAGCTGCCCATCAGAAGGGTCTGAGCAGCAGAATAGAACAGCTGCTGATCAAGGATTCCGTCCGTCCGTCCTTTCCGATCTTCCGCATCTTTATGCATAATTCAGCGGTTCTCAGAAACTTGTCCAACGTCTTTCCCCTTCAGACGATACGACTCTTCTGCTTCCGACCGACAACGGGCTTCGAACCTGTACTCCTTCTGACTTACATCGAAACGATCAGCTTTTAAACACGGTCGTTGGTCTTGCTATCGTCCTGATACGGCTGGAGACAAGACAAGACACGACTTGACAAGACAAGACAAGAGACAAGCTGTTCGTAGGGCCTAATCATGACTTCATTGCATTGTTGTAGAGACTTTGTGCACGTTTTTTTGTAGCGCGACGGATGATTTATGCATTAGCAGATATCCAAGAGAAAACTATTGCAAGAGGATCAAGTCATCTTTTAAATTGCTATAGTTATTATTTTTAAAAGGAACCAAGCAATTTCATAAACCTCCTCCTTTTTCAAGTCTAACGTAAAGCCATAACTTAAAAACAAATGTCTAAAATCTGTTGAGACACGGCAAATAGTGTAAACCTATATCCAAGGACCAAAGATTTAATAAATCAAGAGCCTACTAACGGGAAATTTTAAAGACGATGAATAAAATAATATTATAGAGTAAGGATGAAATGTATTGCTCATTTGCGCAGGGAATCTTTAAGTACACTGTAAATAATGTTGAGCAATTCAAGATTCGATTCGACTGAGATATAAAAACACTCTATCACGTGATAAACTTCTTACTGTTTTTCATTCGCCATTTCTTTGGTCGTTTCCAGTTCTCAAGCTGTTTTTGGGTTAGAATTTTAGCAGTTCAGCGTGTTCCACTTGATTAATTATTCGTCGTAAGATTTTGTCGATCTTGAAAAGATCAAGGTACAAGATACAGAGTATAAGGGTCTTCAATCTTCTTGTCTTGACTCTCTCATTGTGAATCCCAGTTCTCGATTATCCATTCTAGTAAATAATTAATCCAACGTGGACTTCTCCAGGATCAATTCACAAAAGCAACGCCCTCTTCAATTTCCATGCCCCTCTCCTTCTTCTTCTCCTTTCCTCTCCCTCTGTCTGTCTGTCTCTGTCTGTCTGTCTGTCTGTCTATCTCTGTATCTCTGTTTCTCTGACTTTCTGGCTTTCTGACTCTCTGTCTTTCGGTCTCTCTTCTCAGTATCTCTCCCTTTCCCTTGCTCTGCAATCCTTTCACTTTCGATGCCAAAGACCGTGGTTTCGAACATGAAATGCAGCAGCGGCAATGCGCAAGCATTTCTCACTATGTGATAATGATAGGAAATGCTAAAGTCTCGCTTTAGCCAAGACCAGTCGGTAGGTATTAAAGAATGATCACTCCCACCACCACCACCACCACCACCACCACCTCTTCCTCCTCCTCCTCCTCCTCCTCCTCCTCCTCCTCCTCCTGCACCTCCTCCTCCTATTGCATCCTCAGCAATTTAATCGGTTGCAATCTGCACGTCGTAGAATAAGAAGGAATCGACAAGAGGCCAGAGCCGATCGATCACCAGAATATTTAACTTTGTCTGCTTTAAAACGCAAAGAGCGAGATCAGATTAAGGCCATTCGTCGAATGTCAGTTGAATGTACACCGTAGAGTTTTCCGCGAGAGATCCGTTGTTAACGCTGGCTCAGGATTCATTTGTCACACGGGTAAGCGCCTTCCTCTCGGTGCAGTTTGTTCGATGCATTTCTAACCAGGAGAAATACCTCGAATGGTTCCTAATTGGTGCCACAGACCCATAGCGCCGCTGCGAGGCCAGCACGCCATCGGTACAGGAAAGGCACCCGTTAAAAGGATCTTACATTCTAATTTATTGACTGCCAAGACACTTTTCTTTCCTCTCATACGGGAATCACCGACCTATCACATCACGTCATCATCATCATCATCATCATCATCATCATCATCATCATCATCATCATCATCATCATCATCATCATCATCATCATCATCATCATCATCATCATCATCATCATCATCATTATCATCGTCATCATCATCATCATCATCATCATCATCATCATCATCTGCAGTAGCAGCAGGTATCTTCGCTTGTTATTCTTCTCTGGTTCTAAATAACTTCTAATGTGCATAATAATTTCGATTGGTTTTAATTCCCTATTAAGAATTTTTTCAGTTCAAATGGAGATATTTGGACGCGTAATGCGAACCAATGACATCGTCGAACAGGAGACTATGCTTAAAAAGATCCTCACAAGCAAACATATTTCAGCAACAATACGGCTCAGAATTCTTCAAAGCTACGCGTGGGCAGTTCTGATGTACGGATCAGAAACATGGACGCTGACAAAATCAACAGAAAGGAAGCTGAAGACTGCAGAGATGTGGTTTCTCGGACGAATGCAAAAAATTACATAGACAGAAAAACAACCAATGAGAAAGCACTAAAAGCCTTTGGTGCAAAAAGAAAATGACTAAAAACCGTAAGAAAGCAGCAGCTTGAATTTTTCGGACAACTAATGAGAAAAGACGGATTGGAAAATCTAGTTATTACAGGAAAAATAGAGGGGAGAAGGAGCAAGAGGAAGACAAAGAATAAAGTATACAAACAGCCTAAGAACTAAAAGCAACATCGAACTGATAAGGAAAGTCAGAAACAGAGAAGAGTGGGAATCCATGGTGGCCGACGTAACAATACATGACATATGAAAAAGAGAAAATTAGTAGGACACGTAGAAGATCTTAGTTTCCTCGGCTTTAAATAAGAGACAAATAGACAATGGATTTTTTATGTTTGTGATAATAGTTGTGGTGATAATTCGTTACAGCCATTCAGTTTCATTCTAAAATGGTATTAAATTGATGTCATTCATGCCAAGCAATTGCGACATCTTCTTATGACTAAGTGTACGACTAAATTCATAAAGTTATTGCAGTCATCCGCACAAATAATATTAACAGAAGTCCCTTTTTAAGCGCAGTCAAAATCACAATATATTTGTGAAAAGTAATGGACGTTTAGAGGCATCGCTTGAAACTAAGTAAGATTTTTATAAACATAAAGCAGATAAGCAGTTTTATTAAGCACCATTATGAAAATATAGGCGCTCATCGTTTTTGATACAGACGCGTTTATAAACAAACACAAAAATACCTTTATGAAAGAAAAAAGGATCAGGAAGGAAGACGTATGACGTTTATCTTTCTTTAGCTTTGATGTCTTTAGCTAGTTTTTCGCTTTCATTTCTTATGTGCTATTTTCCTAGGATGGCTGACGCCCGGCCGCTGCATGGGACTAGATCTCTCAATTAAGGCGTGTGGGTGGTCGACTTAGCTTCTTGGCTAAGGTTTTACTATAAGATGACTTATTTCTTCACTCTATCTCTCTATTGGACTTTACTTCTTCTGTGAAGCTCTATAATAGCAATACTAGCTAGCATTTCCCGGGTACTACCTAAGGTATTCTTTACTGTACTATACCTTCTTGACTTCCGGCAGTGGCGTAGCGTGACTTTTGGGGGCCCGGGGGGCATCTTTGTCATGGGGGCCCCAAAGTTTCAAAGTTTCGAGCCGACGAGCAAAAAAAAAAGGTCATCACCTCCTTTTTCACCCTGACGAGCAAAAAAAAAAAGGTCGTGAGCACCGTTCATTTCTATGGTTAGGGTTGTTAGGGTTAAGAAGTGTTAGGGTTAACCCTAACCTAACCTTTTTCCCGGGGCCCGGGGCAGTCAACAAAGTGCCCCCGCCCCCACGTTACGCCACTGACTTCCGGGTACTAACTCCACTTTATCTATCTCTTTATCTACCTCAACTTCTCTCAGGTACTACCTCGCTCTTTTCAACTTCAGGTACTGCCTTGTTCTCTCAGGTACTACCTCTATATCTTTGCCGACTCGGGTACTACATCACGGTGGGCAATTCTTCAGGTAGGCCTACTACCTATAGGATCTACAGAACCTTCTACCGGGCTCCTCTCCCTGCCATCGCTCCACGATTTATCTTTCGTGGGGCTTACCCACCCCTTGGGGGAACGCTGACGCGATAGATTAAACACATCCCTAGCGGAAATGCAGTACCTGCTCCAGTTAAGGACAGTACATCCACCTATTTGGTAATCAAAGTCAAAACGAGTGTAGGGCATTCTCCCGTGGACATTATGCCCCGGATATATTCCCCCTCCTTTGGGCAAAGAAGTAATGACCAATGTAAATAAATACCATAGATTTTAATTCTAAAAATTTAAAATGGTAGTGTAGTTTTATGCTTAATCAAGCATTTGATAACAGTTTAAACTGTTACTTTTCTGGGCTATTACCGGTAATACCTTCGTTAACACCAAATATATGTCCTGATGTCCTGATGTAATCTTGGATATATGAACATCGTCATATTCGCACAACGTCTTTGCAATTCGACAAGAATTATTATTATCGTCTCTGTTAGAACGGAATTCTTTTATCTGCACCAGATCCAACGTAGGATATCCTTTTGGGGATGTGCTCTATAAATCTTGCACTGAGGTAGCATTGAACTCGGGCAATATATCACTAGATAATGAAGCATATGACTTACTCTGATAAGACATTTATCTTAGCTTTGTCGGCGATGCGACCATTAACGGAGGATTAATGGCTTCAAGTGAATGATCGACGTACGATTATTGCGATTTGGCGATATCGACAGAGACGTTAATGTTCATAAATTTCAGAAATGCAAGTTATACGCAGTTATAAAAAATAAATTTCTATAAATAAAATTGCATAAAATAATGCAAAATCATATAGGGGCCTACAGCTATGTAGAATAACAGTGGTTCTCACACAGGCCAGATCCTACTGAACTACTATAAAGTAAACCCTGTTATTATTATTATTATTATTATTATTATTATTATTATTATTATTATTATTATTATTATTATTATTATTATTATTATTAGCACATAACATATAATTGAAAGTATCGCTAATGAAATTGAAATTCATTGCACTCTTAGTTGAAATAAGCTTGTTCGAACTCGGCTCCTTAGACATGATTTAGCAGGCGGCCCGTAGGAAGTGGGGGTGCAGATGATGCAGCTGCACCCCTTGAAAAAATCAGAAGGTGCAGCGCACCTGGGAGAGGAGGCTGCTTTTTAATTTTTGCGTGTGAGGATTTTGAAGAGACGCTCTTAGTGATGACTTTTTTTGCTTGTCAGGGTTTTTTCACAACTTCTTCTATCTTGAGAAAATCTGAAAATCTGCACCCCCTGCTGAAAATTTGTTCCGATGTGCGTGCCTGCATTTGGAGTCGTTATGTGAAGCGAAGTTATCTGTATTTTTTCTGTGTAGACTACGACAGATCCGTCGTTCTTAGCGTCAAACTGTCTTCTTTGCACTAATTCGCTGTTTTCGCTCAAAATCACTTGCACAAAATCTCTTCAGAGTGAAAAGTTAAAACACCAAATTTCCAATTCTTGGACGATAAGATGAATTTCAAGACATTAACCGTGCTATCTGAGCAGCGATTTTGAATGTAGTCGGGTCAAAAAGGATAACCATAACTTCCGTCTAGTTTCCTATCAGATCTTGCTCTTTTTGCCATGCACAGGCGCGCCCGCCCGCCCGCCACACAAAAGACGCGGTCGCTGTGATAGCGGTGCAATAGAAGTTGATTGATTGATTTCGCTTACATTGCCAGTTCCTCTGTGAATTGCGATTATATTGGGTCTATCTAGAGTTCTAGACCTTTCAATAATTAGTTGACCGTTTTATCAAAGCCGTTTTCATTGTAAGGTGTTATTGAGATATCTTCAATCTAGACCCGTTGGGCTCTTGTGCTTGTGTGGATGCATGATAGAACGTGTGTGTGTGTTTGTGTGCGTGCGTGTGTGTTTGCGTCAGTGGCGTAGCCAAGGGAAGTTTGGAGGTTAAACCCCCTTGGCTGCCGAAAACAAAATATTTTTAATTAGTTTCTATGCATATTTAATTTTTCGACGCGATTTTGGGGGTCAAACCCCCTTGGCTATAGGGCCTAGAGTGTAACGTTTTAAGAGGTGAGGACCTTTTTCTTTTTTTGCTTGTCACGAGAAAAATAGAGATGGTAACGTTTTTTTGCATGTCAAGATTTTTCCAAAGTTGGTCACGGTCAAAACCAAACCCCCCTTCCGGAAATCCTGGCTACGCCACTGGTTTGCGCCTTCTATGATCCATCGAGAAGCCAACATCTGCGAAGTGCCTTCGTGCAAACGGCGCCTGTGATGGATCAGAGTGGATCACAATTAGTGACCAGCAAAGGTTACTCGTGCAAGTGTAAAACAGACTCTACAGGGTGTCTCTGAAAAAAATCCCACCAGAAAAACTATGATTTCTTAAAACTTCCTAAATATATTTCTAAAAAAATTGCTATACGTGTACAACACATATTTCCTCAACTTTCTGCTGCTGCTGCTGCTGCTGCTGCTGCTGCTGCTCAACTGCTGCTACTACTACTACTACTGCTACTACTACTACTACTACTACTACTACTACTGCTACTGCTGCTACTACTGCTGCTACTGCTGCTGCTGCTGCTGCTGCTGCTGCTGCTGCTGCTGCTGCTGCTGCTGCTGCTGCTGCTGCTGCTGCTGCTGCTGCTGCTGCTGCTGCTGCTACTACTACTGCTACTACTGCTACTGCTACTACTACTACTACTACCAACATTGACATGAAACCAAATTTATGTGAAGCTAGATATTTAGGCCTATCATGCTGCGACTGAGTAGTAAAAATCGAAGTTTGAATTTGATATCTCACAATATGGCCATCTTACATGCAAATGAGAGGAAAATAAACAGAAAGGTGGGGAAATATGTGCTGTAGACGTGTGGCAATTTTTATAGAAATATATTTAGGAATTTTTCAAGAAATCATAGTTTTTCTGCTGGTTTTTTTCAGAGACACTCTGTATAATACTATTCTACCACTTTATATTCTGAGATTTAAAAAACAGCTTCACAGCAGACAGAGTCTTTTTGTGCCGATGGTCCATGATCTCACCGTTGATGTTTTATGGTAATACGCATTGCTATGCGCTTCTATACACAAAGGTATTAATTGGTAGCACTTATATATTCCATCCGTTTAGTTCGGTGCAATGGCAGAACAATCAGCCAGAACCGGAAATAAGAAGACATACGCTGTGGAAAATGTTACAGGGACTGTCCATAAATTACGTCAACAAATTAGGGAAGGGGTTGAAAAAGTTTAACAGTTGTTGACAAGGGTGGGGTCAAGAGAAGTTGACGTCAACAATTTCATTTTTTTTACAAATGATAAAAAAATAGGAAATTTCATGGAATACTATTTATTATAACGGAAAAAGCCTGACAAGCAAAAAAAGGTCATCACCGCCACATTATGACACTTGATGAACAAAAGAAAGGGGAAAAGGTCTCATCGTTGCAAAAATAATAACCTAAACTTTTTAGGGGGACCCGTCACTGGTCTTAGTGGGGAGGGGACAAAGTTTTTGACATAATTATGGGGGTCACTGAAAGTTGACAGTTGTTGACAAGGGGAGAAGGGTCAAAAATTGTCCAAAAATTGCTGACATAATTAATGGACAGCCCCACAGGAAAAGATTTGTTCTAAGTCTAGTTTTGTTAGTTTTTAAATATAGCAGAGGTCAAACCAATATTAAGAAACTGAACGCCTCATTGGATGCTTTATCTTTACTGCAAGAGAAAGAATTCGAATTTTGGCATCTCTCAGCTGTAAATCTATTAAAGTATGTCATTTTCCCTGTTAATCATCGATAAATGTAATGTAATGTAATGTAAATGTAGTGTAATGTAGAATTTGTATAGCGCCTCTTCTATTTCTACTCAGAGGCGCTCTTGGCATTGGAGTCGCAGGGTAACGTAGTGAGACTTTAGCTTTCGCATTGAGCAGAGCGAGGGAGTAAGAAGTGATTCCCGAATGGATGGGTTCAAGGCATTCCAGAGGGAGGGTCCAGTCACTGCAAAAGCCTACGCTGAGTGCGTGATCTGGGGACATAAACATCTTCTGATCAGTGGAAATGAGCAGGCGATGCGCAGCAGAAGAGGGTGATTTGAAAAGCTCAGTAATGTAAGACGGTGCCTGACCTCGAAGTGCTGCAGAAACAATAATTACTTGTTTGAATTTAATGCAGTCAGAAATTGGAAGCCAGTGGAGGGTGTTAAGCATAAAGTCTGAGATGCTAGAGTAGCGAGGAGCTTTAGCCACAAGACGAGCCGCAGCATTTAGGACAGATTGCAGAGTGGAGAGCAGGCCTTTGGGCAGGCCAAGATAAAGAGAATTGCAATAGTCTAGTCTACTAGCCACAAAAGCATGAACCAAAGATTTGGCTGCAGATAAAGAAAGCGAAGAACGAATAAGCCTAATTTGCCTAAGTGAGTAAAAGCAGGATCGAGAGTCTAGCAAAGTGCTATTTGAAGGCCAAGTTACTGTCAAAGTAAATACCAAGGTTTTTGATACAATTTGAGAAAGATAGATTAGGAAAGAGAGAGTTCAGTAAGTCACAATCAATTTTTGAGTGCAGATGTTTAGTACCAAGCCAGATAAGTTGAGTTTTATCAGGGTTCAGTCAAAGTCTATTGGAAAACATGCAATCCCGAAGAGTTGGAATTACATTGTCTACTGATTGAGTGAGCTCAGTATAAGAAGAGTGAGGGCAATGTCGGTAAATTCGAATGTCATCAGCATAGAGGTGCACAGTGAAGCCAAACGAGCTAATTAAATGACGATTAGATGATAGTGTTATTCTATTCTCACTAGTTTGGTCTTCTGAAGTCCAGGGTGCGATTTGTGACCTGGAGCAGTGGGGGGATATGTCGAGCTTGGAGAGATGTAGTTGTTGAGGAAGTGTAGCAGTGGGGGGATGGTAGTGGTTGGGGGTGTAGCAGTGTAGCAGTAGGGGGGATGCAGTTGGGCAGTGACGAGGAAAATCCCCCCTTCCCTCTACAAATCGCGCCCTACTGAAGTCCCTTAAAAGGCTTCGGGACAGGTATTCAGGAGCCGGAGTTAGGGTTTGACGTAGAAACATTCGATGTTATATACGACGCTCAGGAAACCGGTAGAGGGGCTAAACGAAGGGCGCTGATGTATGCGGTGAAGGTCATGGAGAGTGACGCACACAGAGAACGAAAGAGACAGTGAGAATCAGAGAGAGAGAGAGAGAGAGAGAGAGAGAGAGAGAGCAGAGAATTGGGAGAATTTGAGTAGGGAATTTGAGAGCAAAAGAACCGATTACAGGACCTACTCGTCGAAAAAACAGAAACTAGAAAGGGAATTGAATAATGAAGCGCATGAAGAAACAAAGGTTAGAACTACAGTAGAAGAGTTGCTCGTTTCCTGCATTGCCGAAAAGATCGAAAATAGAAGAGACAGCAACAGGCCAAAAAGTTTAAAGAAACATTAGACTGAATATAGACTATGAAACCATATACAATAAGTGATGTTAGTCCTCGACCTTGGTCCTGGCCTTAATGACTCCTTTAAGGACAAGTAATAAGTCCTTGTCTTTGCCTGCCTTGAAGGTTAAGTTCTTGGTCCTTGTTATGACTTTGTTATTATTATTATTATTATTATTATTATTATTATTATTATTATTATTATTATTATTATTATTATTATTATTATTATTATTATTATTATTATTATTATTACCAAACAATTTCTTCAGTGCAATAGACAAGACTAAGGTCCAAGACAAGAGCGCTTAACAAGTGGAGTCAAACCCTATCTTAAATAAATATGTTTTTAGGTTTTTGCGGAAAGATTCAGCTGAGGCTGCCCTGGTCACAACGTCAGGTAACTCGTTCCTTAGGATCAGGTTAGCTTTGGAAAAGGACCTCTCACCAAACACGGGGGTCTTCGATGGCGGGGGACGACCAGTCTCGTCCGTTGGCCCGACCGGCGTCGTGATCTCCGCTCAGTGTTTAATCTAGGCCGTTTCCGGGGAATTGCCCTTTTCCCCCAGAAATTTCAAATTTCCCCCGGAAATTTTGGCATACTACATGGACTAACAGCAGCCCCCTAGCAGAATTCTCCTCGGCTTTGTCAGTTTCCTTCGGCTTTGTAAGTTACCCCTCCGGAGTCCAGGAGTCTAGATTAAACACTGTCTCCGCGCATTCATGGTTGTTCGCTGGCCTGCGTAGTGAGGTATTTAGGACAGGACCTTGTGGGCTGAGTCCCTGGTCCTTGTCCTGGCCTTGAGGGTTCAGTCCTTCTTAACATCCCTGATTGTCAATACTTAGACTTAAATCCTCTCGTCCCCTCTGGAACATTGGACGACAACTATCTCTGACAATAAATAGAGATTATAATCACTTACAGTATATACGTTTGGTGGACTGATACTGTATATTGGAAATGACGAGGGGAGTTTCATTCTGCCTTAGGGCGACCATCGACCGATACCAAGTGCCAGTGTCGTAGCTAGGGGCGTGAGAGAAGCGGCCGTTCCCCTGAGAAAATTTTCAGTAAAGTGGCGTTTTTTCGGAAATTTAATAGATTAAAGATTAAAAACTAAAGCAAACAAACTAGCAGGCACAATTGAAGAACGTCTCCATTTGCATTGACATACACTGTGGCACCAGGGTCAGCCCCCCTATATTTTGCTCTTCAAGAGTTCTTGTGCGCCACTGAATGCGGGCGGTTGAAAATGTGGCGCCTTTTCAATACGCTCGCCGCTCCCCTGGTGCTAAAATCCTAACTACGCCACTGCCATGTGCATTACTAAAATGGCACTATAGAAGCTGTTTAGTTAGCTGTTACTAATTAGGCACTGTCTATGCGTTTGAGATCTGCGCTGTCTCAATTATGATAGTTTAATTTAACCCTCTGACGTGTATTTAACTGCAACTCAATGTAAAATGGGCGGACATATTCGCGGTTCCCGGTAAAGGGGACCTTAAGCTCAGTGGCGGCTCTAGGATTTGGCAAGTGGGGGGGCCATTGGGGTGGCAACTTCTAATCATGGGGGGCCAACCAAATGTTGTTTAATGTATGTAGCATTAAGTATAGGGTCCCAACTGGGGGCCACTGGGGGGCCAGGCACTCAATAGGGGGCACGGCCCCCTGACCCCCCGGTGGAGCCGCCACTGCTTAAGCTGTCATCACGATTTTTATGCACTTAATTTTCTGGGCGTCATTGATAGTGGAACGCAATAATACTGGGACTGTGTTTACGAATGAGCGTGAATGCAATGCGAGGTGGAAGACCGTCAGAGACACAAAATGAGTCATCGACAACTAAGACTTGAATGAAGGTCAATTGCTTGCTTGCTCTTGTCAATCGCCGATGGTCTCGAAATGAATGACGAGCTACGTTGACACGTCTGCATGTAGATTCTAATGCATTTTTGAACCGTTTCAAATGGAAGGTTTACCTCGAATTTACAAGGCCAGAATTATAACAATGCGTGATTTAAATTGGTATAGGACAGTGTTTCTCAAACTGTGGGTTGCGACCCAGAATTGGGTCGCCGGGCTCAGTCTAGTGGGTCTCCGGGTTGCACGAAATTTGATTCAAAAGTGTCATTTTCTAACCAACACCACAATGTCACAAGCCTTCAAAGTTGTAAGTAGGCTTAGGTTTCAAGAATTTTTGCCTGCAATTCTCCATATACAGCTTATATTAAAATGATTAGTGCTTTATCCAATTTTAGTTGACAATAAGTTTGCAGAGTCGCGGCATGTTACAAAGCAGCTGAAGTGAATTGCGCAGTTCCGAAAAAAGTTTGGGAAATGGTGGAAATGGTGGCTTAGGAGACTAAATAAGCTTAGGAGACTAAATAAGCCTATGTAAAAACCACGGTAGTAACTAAGGTACTCCCAACATTCAATAACCTCGTTTTCCGAGATAACCTTTGAATCCGTTTACTGTTTCAACTGTCACTCCCATCCACCTTGTCCAAACTGTTCCACCTGTCCACAACCCTTGCACTAAAAATTTGTCTTTCTTGGACATACCCTCTGCTTAAACAATTTGCATTTCTGGCTTCTTGTGCTGTTATAGTGTGCCAATGTAAAGAATCGATCATATGGCACATCTACTTTCCCAGTCATTATTTTGTATGTTTCCATCAAACCCCCTCACTTCTCCTTTCTAATGTCGTCAATCCACAATACTGAAGTCGTTTTTCGTGGCTGAGATTATGGCACCCCAGTGACCATCTTTAAACGCATTAAACGCATATAAATTAAAAAAATATTAATCGCGTCCATATTGCCATGCGAAGAAAGGTCTTTGACAATAATCATTTCGTCGGGCCATTGTTACAGTGACGCAATTTCGTTCAATAGCACTTAACCAATCGTGAACTTGCACCACTAAAGTCGAAGACGAAAACAGCAGCAGCAGTGCATGGTGTATCTAGATTCAGGCGTCAATACGCATACAGTACATTAGGCAACGAAGTCAATAACCGTTATGCTTCGTACCCCCTCCCCCCCAATGTCAACGGTGTTCGTTTACAGTTTTCATCAAAATACGTTCAATTTCTATTAATAATTGTTGTGCGTCGGTTCCATGGACACCAAAGTTTAGTCTAGAATAGACCGCAGAGCCTGTAACGCTATAGGCCGCTACAGGTACACTACTGTTTGAGTCACTCCGCCACTCGTTAATCCGCCAAATTTGCTAATCCGCAAAAAATACACAGAACGAATTCAATCCCATTGTAAAACTACTCGTTTATCCGCCAATTCGCCAATTAGCCAACCGCCAAAACAATTGTGATCCCAGCCCATTGATTTAATACTCCTTAATCCGTCAGCCCACTAATTTGCTGATAAAAATCCGCGGTCATTCATCAGTTTTGGCGGATTTGAGGATTTGTCTCTCTCTCTCTCTCTCTCTCTCTCTCTCTCTCTCTCTCTATATATATATATATATATATATATATATATATATATATATATATATATATATATATATATTGGCAACGGAAGTGGCTATTGTCTGCCTCGTGTTTTAAAAAATTTAATCGATAAACATTCGCGTCATCGAATATAAAACGTAAATGGGCCGATTTAGGAATTTAACAAAAAACGCGACATATGTTTGTATAAAGACGAACATCCAGAAGCAAGTCAAAAGAAAATTGCTGGTCACTTCAACCGCCATTAGACAAAATTAACTGGCTTTTACAATAGATTTACACACAGTAAACCAGCAAGACGACAAGTACTGAGACTACTGAACGCATTATCCTCTAGCACGAAGTAACGTTTTTTTATGTAGAACTACAGTACACCATACACTGCATAGAACTGCAACTATGCTTTTACAAGAAACAATACTGTAGCGCAGTATATTGTTGTGTTTACTGTTTGAGTAGCATATATAGCTGTTTTGTTATGATAGTGTACAAATAAGCTTATATACAATCCGTCTCTCCAAAAGACGTGTTTTCGTTAATCCGCCATATTCGTTAATCCGCCAAAGTTCAAGAAAACGAATTACATGACGGATTAACGAAAGTGGACCTGTACTATAGAACAATAATTGATCAACGAACCTTTTTATGGATTGAACCGCACTGACTTGTCGTTTGCCTGTCAATTTTTAACAGGCCCGATCCGCATGTAACAGCACTTTCGCCAGAGTCACCGAAACAACCTAGTTTCTACTTGCCCGAGTGAAGACCAGCTACTGGTCATCGGTACTGCCTGCCGTACCTAGGCGCCCAGGGTATTATTGGTACCTATAGAGTATTTGGCGCCGATGGTAGGGGCAAGGAAATTAAACTAGCAAGTTAACACATCTGTCAAAAATCATGACATTTTATTGGCAAAAAGCACTTTTCTTGTTTTCGCTGGCGCAAACTAGTCTATGGCGAGCTCAAAGTCAATTTTCTCGGTTTCTTCTCTTTCTACGCTGAACAGAGCAAGCTAACAGAGATTTTTTTGGCGTCCCCTTCAAGGGGCGCCCAGGGCATCTGGCCTATACCCTACCTGCCAACCCTAGGTACGCCACTGCTAGACACAGTGGGATCGTGACGTCATTAGTGACGTCACTCTGACCCAATCAAACCACAACCCTCGTGAACAATTGTCACAACTATTCGCGGACTGCGTGTTTTGAAGGCAGCGATAATTAAATTAGTTTAGCCTGATTATTGCAAACAAAGTCTCTGATTAGGCTCTTTGTCCGCGGATTTTGTCCGAAAGCCAGACGGAAATCTGCCAGTCCTATTGTCATTCTCAGGCGTCACCTGCATCCGAAGACCTACAATTACGACAGTTGTCTTTGCGTGACGTATCAAAAAAATCTTTGTATCGTAGATACGAAGAATTTTTGCAAGCAGGCGTTTCATCATTTTTACTAATTTTGCTAAGTAAAACTTACATGCCGAAAATTTACCTAAAGGTTCGTATTTAATAGTTTGCTGTATTCATCATAACCAGAACGGTAGGAGAATGATTAAGTTTATATTGAGCCACTTATCTGCCTGCAGACATATTATATTCCACATGTCCTTGTTAGCCTCGTGTGGTTTGTATAGACTACAAGGGAGTCCAGTTATCTTATAAGGGGCTGTCCATTAATTATGTCAACAATTTTTGGGCAATTTTTGACCCCATCCCCCTTGTCAACAACTTCAGCTGTCAACTTTCACTTTCAACTGTTAACTGTCACTTACCCCCCCCCATAATTACGTCAACAACTCTTGACCCCCACCCCAAAATCAATGACAGGTCCCAATAACAAGGTTATTATTTTTGTGGTAATGATCATTTTTTCCCTTTTTTCCTCATCGAGTGTCAAAATGTGGTGGTGATGACCTTTTTCTAATGTTTTTTCCATTGTAATAAGTAGTATTCTATGAAATTTCCTGTTTTTTTATTATTTGAAAAAAGTGAAATTGTTGACGTCAACTTCTCTTGACCCCCTCCCCCTTTCAACAACTGTCAAACTTTTCCAAACCCCTCCCCTAAATTGTTGACGTAATTAATGGACAGTCCCTAAGTCAGTCTCTTTGAGGAAGTAAAGCTTTGTAGACTGGCGATGAGCGAAAATTTTACCAGAACTGGACAGAAAACTACACGTCTTATCTGATAATAAATGCTAGACACAGCAGTTGACGACGCAATGGAGAACAAGTCAAGCGCTGAAAAAATAGCCAACTCAAGGCTCGCTGAATTCGCTTTTAAAATTTTTTCAAGATTTCATTTGCTAATCTGTTAAAAAATCGCAGTGAACACTTGATCGTGAGATGAAACACCTTTTTTCCCAGAATTTTAATCGCTTTAAGAGGACGTCGAACGCTATTTCGGAGATGACCAGAGTCTCTCACGGAGTTCGCTTGCCACTGTTCGCAGTTTTCTCACTGATTGTGATGCATTTCCCGTCGAAGGAAAGCGGCGTTGCGATTTTCAGATCATCGAAGGCTACAGATGTTCTTCGAACCAGACCTCTCTACCACCCATCCTCATTTCCGCAATTTCCATCCAGGCACCTGCCACCGCTCTCAATTCCAGAAATGGAAGCTGGAGAAAACTGGACAGCACCAGTAAACCAAATTACCAGAACACCGCGTGTTCAAAACACGCCAACAGTAAAACGCGATCGCTGAAATGGAATCTCTAGAGCAGAAAATCCTTAAACGCAGGAAACGCCGCTAATAGCTATAGCCAGTCTTTGATTTGGCCCCTCTAGGAAAGACACTTTTAGACTGAAAAGCAAGGTTGCGCGAAATTAGGCTAATTTGACCGTTGTATATAAGAGCGAATGCATAGTTGCACACATAGACCGCCATGTCTAAATATAAGACTCGATTTGACCGCAGTGGCTTAAATGACGAGTGACGCACTCTTGCATACGCGATGCGTCTTATAGGAATGAGAAGAAACTGACAGCCACGATGGCCGGTGCTCGTCTGTGCCTGATTGCACAGCTCTTCTCTCCGGCCCTCAGATATATATATTATGAACAGTGTTCTGCAGACCGACGTCTTCCGGACCGTCCCCGAGAGATGATAATTAATTAATCCGAGAGCAAAAAAAGAACTATTCCAAAATGCGAGAAACATTCGAGACTTAAAACGCTGCAGAGCAGTGGCGGTTCCACATGGGAGATGAGTGGGAAAGCATCCCCCACCGGACTTCCGGATTTTTTACGCTTGTAAAACCTATTGTTTTGGGCAAGAGTCTAGTAAAACTATGGAGGGAAAACTGCGGATGACATTTTTTGCTTGTCAACCTACTTTTTGGTAAAAATGTTGTAAATTATGGGGAAATTCTCTGTTGTCAGCCTTTTCGGCAAAGTTTATTGATTTTTTCCATCTCCTTTCATCCCCCACCAACTTCGTATGAATTCATTTCACCCCCACCCCACCAAGAAATCCTGGAACCACCACTGTTGCAGAGCAAGTCTTGTCCGCAATCAAGATCTGAAAATCGGCGTATTTTGTAGGATACACTGTTAGTAGAGAGAATCAAAATCTATGAGCATCAGTAACAAGTTATTTGATGAAACTTCTACAAAATGTAAACACACGCAAAAACAAGTCACCAACAGTCAAGAAAGAAGCAAAATCATGTACAACACGAAAAGTCTGGTTGAAAATCTGGCGTTAGGCAATAGACAGGGGTCTGGCACTCGGTTTATCCATTTATCTATTATCTATCATTATCTGCCCAGATTCATTTTGGAATTTTTTTTCTTCTTCAAGTGCCATGTATTGCTACGTCGGCGACCATGGATTTCCACTCTTCTCTGTTTCTGGCTTTCCTTGTCAGTTCGATGTCGTCTTTAGTTCTTGTCGCTTCTCTTAGTCTGTCTACATAATTTATTCTTTGTCTTACTCTTGCTCTTTTCTCCTCTATTTTTCCTGCTATAACTATATTTTCCAAATCGTTCTTTCTTATTAGATGTCCGAAAATGTCAAGCTGTTGCTTACTTAGCAACTAATATTTAGCAATTTTCTTTTTGCACCAAAGGCTTTTAGTGCTTTCTCATTGGTTATTTTTTTCTGTCTAGGTAATTTTTTGCATTCGTCCGAGAAAGCACATCTCTGCAGTCTCCAGCTTCCTTTCTGTTGTTTTTGTCAACATCCATGTTTCTGAATCGTGCATCAGAACTGCCCACACGTAGCTTTGAAGAATTCTGAGGGGCTGTCCATTAAATACGTCAACAAATTTTGGGCAATTTTGACCCCTCCTCTTGTCAACAACTGTCAAACTTTCAATGACTCCCTATAATTATGTGAAAAGTTTTTGATCCCAAGGTCATTGACGGGCCCCAAAAAGTGATGATACCTTTTTCCTTTTTGCTCATCGAGTGTCAAAATGTGGTGGTGATGACCTTTTTGCTTGTCAGGTTTTTCCCCGTTGCAATAAATAGTAATCCATGAAATTTCCTAGTTGTTTGATTATTTGTAAAGAAATAGAATTATTGACGTCAACTTCTCTTGACTCCTTCCCGTCTACAACTGTCAATTTTTTTCGAACCCTCCCCTATTTTGTTGACGTAATTAATGGACAGCCCCTGAGCCGTGTTATTGCTGAAATACGTTTGTTTGTGAGGATCTTTTTAAAGTTGTGTGAAGACTGTCTTTGTCATTCTTATTCTGGTTTCAATGTCATTTTCACTCATTCCATCGCTTGTGAAAATGCTTCCTAGATATATGAACTGTGTTGCCTGTTTTATTTCTATCTCCAATTCTCCATGTATTTTAGTCTACACTACTACCATGCATGATGTCTTTTTGTACTTATTCTTAGTACTTTCTTTCCACTCTCCTCTGTTATCCTGTCACCAAATTAATTCGCACTGTCAAGTTTGGGTGACGCGTAAACACTGTTTACCTAAGCATGCCATTCGAAGACCTGTCTTTGTCATTAGAGCACTGAGTCTACTTTAGGCCTCCACGAAATTAAATTTGCTGCTCAACCTAATCTAGTTTTTATAGCGTTCTTACACTAATGCCTTACTAGGATCATAACAGAAAAAACTGCAAAAACGCCCTTATTAAGAGTAGATTATAGCTTAGAATTAAGCAGCCTACCGCTAAGCCACTCAAAATCTATTTTACACGGAGTTTATTTTGAAATGTCTATTTTTGTTTTCAGTATAGTTTTCTGAATCATGAATTTCGACATTGAGCCTTCATGATCATCATGATCGTGATCATCATGATCATCATGATCACGATCATAATCATGATCATCATCATCATGATCATCATCATCGTTGTCTTCACTAATTTAATGAATTCGCAATATTGTTGCCACGGGAATTTTATGATACGCTTTTGGCAGAAAGCAGAAATTCCGATATCGTCGAGTATTCGCCAGTTTACGTCGAACGTCTGCAGCAGCGGAGGCGGCGGAGCAGTAGTCGCCAGCCAGCCTTAGATTTATTGAAGACACTAACTATGCTATATTGCCTCTGTCATCAAATTTCTCGGTTTCTCCGTATAATGCCACCAAGAAGGCGCTGAATTCCGCTGAATTCGTGTCTTTTTATGAGCCGTTCGTAATTATTGCTAAAGTACTCTCGTTGACTTTAGAAGATTGAATCCTCTGGATAACGACGTATTCGTGTCGTACACACACATAAGAGTTCAAGCATTCTGGGCGTCGTTGAAAATCCACATATCCATATTTATTGGCTCGTTCGCGCGATTGATGCTATATCCAGTGGCGGCTCCAGGATTTGGCAAGTGGGGGGCGTTGGGGTGGCAACTTCTAAGCATGGGGGCCAACCATTTGTTGATAGGTATGTAGTAGTATAGTAAGTATAGGGTCCCAACAGGAGGACCACTGGGAGGGCCAGACATTCAATAGGGTTACTGCCCCCCCCGGTGGAGCCGCCACTGATGCTATCGTTAGATGATAGCGAAACTTTCATCACTTAAAGTAATAATTTAGCAGTGATGGGCAAAAGTTAACTAAAAATTAGTTAACTTTTAGTTAAACTACTTTTTTTTAGTTGCATCAAAAGTTAAACTGGTTGGGTAAAAGTTTAGTTAAGACATTAGTTAAACTGAATTTTTTTAGTTAACTGGCTAATAGTTAAACTTGAGTTATTCAGATTCTATGCCACTTTCAGCACAGTCTAAGTCCCGCGTAGGCTCTACTATTTCATGTCAACCGTATAATTACCTGTTTCAATTATGAATTATTATTATTATTACCATTATTATTATAATTATATTTATTGTTAAAATTGTGCTATATGAAATTATAATCATAAATCGTGTTCGTCGCAGCTTTTAAGCCTAGTTTTACTAGCTCAGTAGCTCAAGTCAAAGTTAAAAAGTTAAAGCTATAAGTTAAACTGCTTTTAATTAGTTATCAGTTAAAGTTAAACTACTACAGTGAAAAGTTAGTTTCTCTGCTTGATTGCAAAAAAAGTTTAGTTAAAGTTTAACTAGAAAAATTAGTTAGTGCCCATCACTGTAATTTAGAACTGCAGATTGAAAAAGTTCTCATTAATTTTGCTTTGCGCTTTTTAGATTTCTTGTCGTCTTCATTTGTCTACTGCTGAGTGTATTCTCCACGATCGAACAATACGAGGACGTTGCAGCAGTAATACTGTATTACATGGTGAGTAGATGCTTAATGCGACGCTTCCTCGCCATCATCGCTGAACTTCTGTAGCGCCATTTTAGTAATGTTTTTTGGCATCAGTCGACGTTTGCTCCTTGATTTTAATCGTAATCCCCGTTGTCAAATCCAATGATTCCGATTTTCCGTCCTCTGCTTTGCCTTTTCTTTTTAAATGTCCACAATACTGTGCTGCCTGTGAAGACCTACCATATAGCCTAATAATAATAATAATAATAATAATAATAATAATAATAATAAATAATAATAATAATAATAATAATAAACATTAAAATCGTTATCTGTATGTCTGTTGCCTTCGATTCTGATTGGTTGGCTGTGT
Organism: Metaphire vulgaris; assembly: GCA_018105865.1. Classification (NCBI taxonomy): domain Eukaryota; kingdom Metazoa; phylum Annelida; class Clitellata; order Crassiclitellata; family Megascolecidae; genus Metaphire; species Metaphire vulgaris. The sequence continues at coordinate 11,132,711 of CM030843.1, forward strand.
GAGCGTTCTGTTGGTTGCGTTCGAGCGTTCTGATTGTTTGGCTGTGTGAGCGTTCTGATTGGTTGGCTGTGTGAATTGGTTACCTTCAAGCGTTCTGATTGAACGTTCTGATTGGTCGTTCTGGAATTGGAATTGGATTGGTCGTTGCCTCGAGCGAAGCGATTCGATAACGACGCGAAGTTCATGCGAGCGAAGCTCGCGCGAGCAAGCGAGCCTTCGAGTTCATAATAATAATAATAATAATAATAATAATAATAATAATAATAATAATAATAATAATAATGATTTTAAAAAGACTAAGTAAACCTGTGCGAGAACCACTGTTGCAACTCTCCGCATTCGATAACCTAGTTTCCCTAGCACGTAGACCATGCATTAATCTGATAAAACTCTTAATTTTCAACATCATGCTATAATATCAAGTAAACAAACAAGATTAAAAGAAACCTAAAGTATTTGAAAGCAATGAAATGAAAGTCTCTGACCTATCATGAAAGAAAACGTTCAGTAGCGGTCGGTTTCCCTTCCAATATGCAATGTCTGTAACCTTCGATAAAGAAGAATTTTAGAAACTTAATCGTTTGTGGCTCTTCGTCGCTTCCAATATAGCATTCGGTTCTTAACAATTACGGTACATGCACACTTGACTTAGAACATTGAGCATCTCTCTCTCTCTCTCTCTCTCTCTCTCTCTCTCTCTCTCTCTCTCTCTCTCTCTCTCTCTCAATTAAGCATACCGGACAGTGTTTTATCCAGGTCTGTTAGGGGAGATTCTCCCAAAACTACAAAATCTCCCCAAATCCGAACACTGGCACAAATTTTTGCATTGAACTGCGTTTTTTCCACTCCAGCCAAATCAAATTCCCTCCCTCCAAAACGACCTTAATTATTTTCGAATTCGTTATGTTTTCTAATCAACTTAGGAAGTCGTGAAAACTGCTGTAATAAAGTCAGCAGGCAATAATAAAGACTTTTGCATATAGCCTACTTTATATAGTAGTTTAGTGTAGTGTTTCCCGAACTGTGGGTCGCGACCCAAAAGTGGGTCGCAGGGCCCCTTCTACTAGTGGGTCGAGGGGTAGTTTGAAATTAGATTCAAAAGTGCCCTTTTCTAGCCAACACCACAATGTCACAAGCCTTGAAAGTTGCAAGTGGCTTAGGTTTTAATAAATTTATATGTCTGCAATCCTCCAATCACAGCTTATATTAAAATGATTAGTGTTTTATTCAATTTTAGTTGACAATAAGTTTGCACAGTCGCGGAATGTTACAAAGCTGCTGCAGTGAGTCGCAGTTCCAGAAAGTTTAGGAAATCCTGACCTCTAGTACTTCTTAAAATTAACATTATTTTGCAATAACGTAAGGAAAGCGCATTCCCACAATTTTGCTGTGAAACTCCGCTATAGGAGTCTCTGTCATGTGACGGGCATGAAATGACGGTTAAGCGATTTTGCCAGACTCATAGGATTATTAAAACGCGTAACAAAGGTGTGTTCCTGTGAAATTTTAAAAAGATAATATTCAAGAAATTTTAATATCTATTTCTCTCCTTTTGTTTTATTTGGCAAAATAATTATGCCTAATATATTTGCCATATTTTCATTTGATTGAATCAGAGATTTCGCTTGCCATTTATTCAAAACTCATGTATTTTCAAGTAACGTTCGCCAGATGGCCTAACGCATTTTTCATAATTATGACATGCTATGATTAGGGTCGCGGTATGTTACAAAACCGTAGAGGTGGGCCGCGGTTCCAAAATGTTTGGGAAACCCTGGTTTAGTGTAGTTTTTGGTTCAAAGTTAACCGTACAAAAGCAGCAGTTCTAGATTTTTCAAAATCCAGCTGGGTTAGGATTGTTCTCACACCAAAGTTTTGTGACAGCCAGAACTAACAATTGCATCTGCCATTGCTACGAGTACATCTCTCAACCAGCGAGAGGGGTTGGGGTGGGGGTGGGGCTAAACTCCCAGACCCGTCAAATCGAACGCCGGCGGGTGAAGGCATGTTTTTGATGATGGTCGTTTTGGACGCAGGAGCTGCTGATGGTCATTTGGTTTTCTGCGGAGTTCCTCGCTCGGATCTGGTCGGCCGGCTGTCGATCTCGCTACCAGAGACTCCACGGACGGATCCAGTTCATCCGACGTCCGCTCTGCATCCTAGGCATGTTGTGGGTTTTCTCCACTAATTCCTCCAGTGGCGTAGCCAGGATTTTCCGAAGGGGTGGGAGGTTATGGTTCCAATGATTCCTAACTTCGGAAAATTCTGACAAGCAAAGAAAAGGTCGTCGACTATTATTTTGCTTCATTAAGTGAATTATAGAATTATATAGCTATATGAGAGCATCCGACTAAACTATATTGATAGCCTACATCGATGTCATGCCCAATAAAAATGTTTTGGTCGAACAGCCAAGGGGTTTTAACCTCCATGCCCCTCCCTTGGCTACGCCACTGAATTCCTCAGTCGAAGTAAATACGTCGTTTTCATTTTGTTTCGTGGTTTAAGGATAGAAGGGTCCTCCCCAAACCATCAAGGGCTAGCTTGCGCGCAAAAGCAGCAGTTTCTGTTTTGATTGCATTTAGCGTAAATAAATCGAATGAGACTCTTAAATTGGCGATTGACAATCGGTGGCAACAAGTTTAGCGTGATTTCAGGTGCACTGAGAGATCTATCTGCGTGGTAATGAAATAAATTTATAATGCTGTAGTTCTGTTAAAAATCAAAAATATATATAAAAATCAAATTTTCCAACATTGGCCCTAAAATTTGTCAAAATTGCTCAAAAATTGCAAAAAATTGCAAACAATTCTTAAAATTTGCCAAAATTTGTCAAAAATTTGCAAAAAAATGTTCTCGCCCCCAAGAAAAGTGTGAAATGACGCCAGTGGATTTCAGGTGCACTGAGAGATCGATATGCGTGGTAAGGAAATAAACCAAACGCTGTAGTTCTGTTATCAAAATTCATTTTCTTACTCTCACATAATCGGAAATCGAACGATTTTTAATTAAAATTTGTAAGTTAATATTTTCATGTAATTAGCCTGTATATATATAAAGTTATAAATGAATGATCTTTTAGTAAACAAAGATGCTTGTCCTTAATATTTTCATGTAATTAGCCTACAATTTAAAGACGGATGACGATCTAGTAGTAAACAAAGATGCTTGTCCTAATGACGAAATTCTCATCGAATGAGAGAGACAGAGAAGAGAGGGAGAGAGACAGATACAGAGAGACAGAAAGACAGAAAGAGACAGAAGATCATTTAAGTGATTCGATGCCTAATTCAAATTTGTCGTCTATCGATATGACTATTTTAATTGCTTTCCTGATTAAAGGCCTTATTTATTAGATTCCGAAAGGGAAGAATGCCAACGAAACCCCGTTGTAAGTGTGAAGTGTAGGGCCTATGCACGAGAGATCAACTGTGAAATCTGCTTTCAGATGTGGTCGTTATCAGCGCCAGCGTCGTCATTCTGTGCCTTGGAACCAGCGGCAAAGTGTTCGCTACCTCCGCCCTGCGCGGTCTTCGGTTCTTCCAGATCCTTCGAATGGTGCGCGTCGACCGAAGAGGGGGGTCGTGGAAGCTACTCGGCTCCGTCGTCTGGGCCCACCGACAGGTCACCTGACAGTACCTGACACGCGTTGCGCTGTATAAATAAACTCACATCATCACAAACCTTCACAATATCGATTTTACGCTTAGATTGATGAAGTAGGATGATCATTAAAGGTCACCGGTCAGGCGTTTCTGTTGACTTGCGCCGAACCCTTTCGAATCGGCTGTAGATGTAAGATTCGTCTATTTCAGATCCCCTTTCCTCCACAATCTGCCTTATTAGCTCTTATTGTTTCCCATTAACTGGTGTCTGGAATTGACACCTGGTCTTTTGCGGTTCGGATTTGAAGTACAGTCGATTGAATGATACCTCAGAGTTTTAAAAACGGTGATATAAAAAGTGCATTCTTGTTGTTGTTGCTGTTGCTGTTGCTGCTGCTGCTAATAATATAATAATAATAATAATAATAATAATAATAATACTATTATTACTACTACTACTAATCGACTAAGCAACCTGAGTAATAATAATAATAATAATAATAATAATAATAATAATTATTATTATTATTATTATTATTATTATTATTATTACGCAGTACACATGTATTCACAGCAAGAATCGATTTGACGTTTGATGTGCAGGAGCTATTCACGACGCTCTATATCGGTTTTCTTGGCCTAATCTTCTCTTCGTTTCTCATGTATCTTGCCGAGAAGGACAAAAATCCGAAGAAGTTTGGCACGTACGCCGACGCCCTCTGGTGGGGCGTGGTAAGCACACACGGCGCCTCTTCGCCTTTCAGTTTTTTTTCGTTCTATTGTAATGAATCGAAAGGAAATAATGCCTCCAGTTTCATTTGTGCCTCGAAAGCTATTACTCAGGTTGCTTCACTCGATCTGATATTCACGAAGTAATTAATATTAAACTGTTCGCCAAGATATCTTCAAAGGTTAAAAGTTTCTTATAGTGACAATCAAAACGGATATGTTTCTGTCTGCTACAGGTTACTTCTACACTGTAAATACCTATTATTATTATTATTATTATTATTAATTGTTATCATCAACCTATTATTATTATTATTATTATTATTATTATTATTCAGTCGTTATCATCAACCTCTTCGTCGTCGTCATCATCATCATCATCATCATCATCATCATCTTCTTCTTCTTCTTCTTCTTCTTCGTCGTCGTCGTCATAATCATCATCATCCTGGATAGCTGTCATATTAATTTCACGATAGGTGACGATGACAGGTGTCACTAATTCATGGCTCAGTGAGGAAACGTATATTAGTCATACAGGTGCCCATTGCTTGGTCGTTATTTCTACCTGCGTCTACTTGTCAGATAACCTTGTGTACTGTTGGGTACGGGGATTCGGTGCCGACGACGTGGCCGGGGAAGCTGATCGCCGCCTTCTGCGCCATTCTCGGCATCTCGTTCTTTGCCCTTCCAGCCGTAAGTGTCGACGACGAACGACGACGCTCTTTAATGCGCGCTTTCCCGTTTCAGTGCATTTATTGCGTGCAACATAATGAGTCAACCACGTAATAATGAAATTCGTCATTATTACCACCAACGCCATCATTAACATCGTCATCATCATCGTCATCATCATCGTCATCATCATCGTCATCATCATCATCATCATCGTCATCGTCATCATCACCATCGTCATCATCGTCATCATCATCACCATCGTCATAATCGTCATCATCATCGTCATCATCAACATCATCATCATCATCATCACCATCGTCATCACCATCGTCATCATCGTCATCATCATCATTATCACCATCGTCATCATCATCATCATCGCCATTGTCATCATCATCGTCATCATCGTCGTCATTGTCATCGTCGTCGTCATCACCATCATCATCGTCGTCGTCGTAGCCACTGTCTCTGTTGTAGTTACTGCGTCATCGTATCATTGAAGTAATCGTAGTGACAGAGTAGTTTGAAAGTTTACTGTTACCCAGCCACATCAGTGTTTCTCTCTCCTCCTCCTTCTCCTCCTCCTCCTCTTCCTCCTCCTCCTCCTCCTTTCTGTCTGTCTTCCTGTGACCTGGAGAAGTGGGGGCATATTCTCTGACCCTCCTCCTCCTCCTCTTACTGTGTGTTCTTCTTGTACTGTATCCCAGGTTCAGGATTTACGCTCTGATAAACTATTGCAGCAGATCTGCAGCGCCAGATAAAACCTGATCCGTCGTTTTTAAAAGGTTAAGATAACCGGCCACCGCCGTTCTCATCCAGTCGCTGTGGAGATGCTACGCCGCCGACGAACAGTCCCTGTCGGTGGCAACATGGAAGATACACCACCTCAGTGGGAAACACCCCTTTCCCTACAAAATCTCAACCGTACGACGTTCTATCAATCGGTGTTTCTCTGAACTCCTCCTCTGTGTGTCAACAACCTAACAATTCAACAACAAGCAGCAAACCTGATCCGTCGAATGATGATGATGATGATGATGACGATGATGATGATAATACCCTGTCGGTGGCAACAATAAGATACACGCCTATGACTAATACTAATAATAAATTAATAATAATAAATTAATAATGATGATGATGATGATAATACTAATACCCACTATGACTAATACTAATAATAAATTAATAATAATAAATTAATAATAATAATGATGAAATAATAATAATAATAATGATGATGATGATAATAATAATAATAATAATAATAATAATAACAATAATAATAATTTTATTATTTAAGTTCTAATACTCAAAGTTCTAATATAAAAGGGTATCAATTGTCGATGCTCGAAATCCATTCCCAGCAGAGATCGGCATATCAACTCCAGAGATCATGCAGAGTGACTGTTTCCACCAGAGCTACTCAGCTATTTAGTTATTTACTACTGGTCCAGAGGTCCGAGACTTAGCTTTGAAAGGACCATCAATACAATGTAATTTAAGACATTTTCAATGTTTTACTGCTTTCGAAATGATCAACGGGCCATATCCCTGGTCCCGCGGGACACATTTGGCCCGCTGGCCCCAAGTTGAATAGTCCTGATTAACGCGTACACCTCTCTCTCTCTCTCTCTCTCTCTCTTTCTCTCTTAGTCTCTCTCTCTCTCTCTCTCTCTCTCTCTCTCTCTCTCTCTCTCTCTCTCTCTCTCTCTCTCTCTCTCTCTCTCTCAGTCTCTCTCTCTCCCAGTCTCTCTCTCTTTCTCTGTCTCTCTTAATCTCTCTCTCTCTCTCTTAGTCTCTCTCTCTCTCTCTGTTTGGAACTGAGGTCGCTTGCTTCGAGTTGGGCAAAATATGCCAGAAGACTTGGTCGGATGCCTTTTCAAGATCGAACAGCGAATCTGTCTCAATATGTTTTGTCTGTTTATTTGTCTGTTCGTCTGTCTCGCTGCATCTATCCTCCGTTCTCTCTGCAATGCCCGATTGCAAAATCGCCGTGAATTTTCTTGAGAATAATCGCTGTCCAATCGAACGACGGGTTTCTATCAGAATGTCTTGTACAGCTATCCATGTTCCCGCTTTTCCCCCACTCGATGCATTAATGTTGACAATTTGCTTCGCTTCTTCTTCGTCTAGCGCTTGCCTTTCGTAAAACGAACTTACATCATTTTCACTCAGACGCAGCATTGATTTCTCGAACGCATCGGTATACGATTATTTGCGTTAGTCTTACGTTCTGAGAGTATGAGGTTCTAAAGTAAGATCCCGGGATCTCTTTATTTGCTGAAAACGTCTTCTGGCGTAGATCGCAATCTCTCTCCTTTTTTCACTCGTCTGCTGTGCGATTGGACAGCACCCGCCGCCTAAGTGCAGCACGACGCTGCTGCAACACGTCGGCGGCGTCATAACACCCAGAGCACCGACTAATTGACACAGATGATAACAGATGGCAGAATCCAGACATGACTTTGGCCGCTGCTGCTGCTGCTGCTGCTGCTGCTGCTGTAGCAGATTCCAAGCAAGGAAATAATAAAATATCGCATCTTTAGAGAGAGAGAGAGAGAGAGAGAGAGAGAGAGAGAGAGAGAGAGAGAGAGAGAGAGAGAGAGAGATAAGAGAGAGAGAGACAGATAGATAGAGAGACAGACAGACAGAGAGAGACAGAGAGAGACACAGAGATACAGAAACAGAGAGAGAGAGAGAGGCAGACAGAAACAGAGACAGAGACATATACAGAGAGTATGATTTTCTGCTTCGCTTGCTGTAGAACTCGCTTTGAAGAGGTCAATTAGTGTCCGTAAGCTTTGCTCTGAGGAAGATGTTGCCACTGCGAAAGGATACCATGGCAACAGGCTTTAAGGGCACTTGATTGGCAAAGTGGATCCCGGTTGCTATGCCTCGGAGGAGACTTCACCCTGGAAGATTGATATGCGATCTTTGACCCTCGGTTTAACCCTTTATTTGACCGAACCAGCGGAAGCTAATTGCACGCAGTGGTATAAGATGGATCCAAAGAGTCAATAGTCAGAAAGCAGATCTAAGCATTTTTTATCGTGACATATACAGGGCGGCGCATAAAAACCGGTCTATATTAGATGCAAACCTAAATGTAACGAGTCCGGTTTTTTGCGCCACCCTGTAGATTAGAAAACAATATATTACTTTAGTTATTTGTCTTTAAAGTTTTAATCTATCAGTGGCAGATGATTGTGCTCCAAGAAAATCAGCAGTTAAGTTGGTAAGTAGAGTTTACCTACAGCAGTACAATTATCGCACGTTAGATTATTACTTTCATGGCCTTTTAATGCTCAAGAGTTAATACTAGACGAATAGGATAATAATTTTAAAAGGCGCACAACGTTTTAATAAGAAAGAGTCAGGAAAATGCGTCATTCGTGACGTCATTAATATGACGCAGATCATACAGCGCTTGCTTTTGGAACAGAATTCTTTTAAAACAGACATTTATATTGCGCCTCCTCTGGGCAACCAGTCTGAAGTTCTTCCACGACGATTACATGGAAAGAAACGTTTCGAGTGTCTCAGGATGAGAGCCGCCGTGAGGGTTTTGGTTGTAAGCTTACGTATAATAATACTAATTACGCATTTCTATAGCACCAGGGACGTCATTTGAGGGGGCAGGGGGGCCGTTGCCCCCTGATTTTTAGGGAAAACAATCTTTTTGCCAATGTTTGTGTTATTTAGTTTTTACATGTAAATTGGCTGGCTAAATAGGTAAAAAGACACTGAAAAGCAAAAAAAGGTCTTCAGCCCCTAACGGAAGGTTTGATGTCGAGTAATCTGAAAAGTACCTAATCATAAAAAATGTCCGAGAAGCAAAAAAAGATCGCCAAATTTTTCGCAAACTTGTCAGGTCGAAAGTATCTTGCCCCTCTGAAAAACAGTGAAATGACGTCTCTGTATAGCACTATTTCTAATACTATTTCTAATAACTCGGGACATCAATCGATGGTACTTCAATTCCATCTGCAAGAGATCAGGTCATTCAAGAGATCAGTCAGAAGGAAACATCATGACAGACAGACAGACAGACAGACAGACAGATAGACAGACATGCAGACAGACAGGCAGACAGACAGACAGAGCCGTAGCTAGGGTTTTCGGCGCCCGAGGTAAGATTCATATTTTGCGCCCCTACATTTCGGTGACGACCTTTTTTTAGTCGTCACGCAGTTTACTTATCCATTTTTCGGGCTCATGACCTTTTATTCCTTTTTTATTCATTCCGCAGAGCTTTTTTAAAAATTTTAACATCCAAAATGCGTCCCCCACCGGTCGGCGCCCGGGGCGGATTGCCCCCTCCTGCACCCACCTAGCTACGGCTCTGCAGACAGACAGACAGACAATCAGACAGACAGACAACAATCATATTGACAATCATACTGACTGACAGACAGACATACACACTGACTGACTGACTGAAAACAAAACGTATGCTAAAATCAAGCTCGTTCCAGAGGATCGGATCCTTTGATCAAAGATCGGATCAAAGTGTCGTTGTTGAAATGCCGAAGTGCGTGCTCGTCGAACATGAAGTAGGCACGTAGGCACCATTTTTGCACCGCCAGTACCTTGTGTTGTGCTGAGCAGGGGCGTAGCCAGGAATTTGATTTGGGAGTATAATGCGATTTTTTGGGAGGGGTATAAATCTTTAAAAAACTTTGAAAATCTTTAAAAAACAGATTGAAAAGTTTAAGGTAGCCTGACTTTGAAGGGGTATATATGCCGATATACCTCCTCCCGTTGCTACGCCCCTGGTGCTGAGTTTACTTGCAGCGGGCGGGTGTCTTTTTCTCTTTTGTAAGTTGCAGTCAGAAGTTCAAGCAGAACTCTTCGTTTATGAGCCGACTGTCGACGCGTCGCAGAGGCGGAGGAGACGGCGGCGGCGGCGGGGGCGCCCTGCTCGGAACGACGACGAACTCGATGCCTCTTCTTCCGTCGCCGATGAACTTCCGACGCAGCATCCTCCGTCGACACCCTCTCCCACCGACCAACAACAACCAGTCGGCGTTCGACGACAAAGACACCACCGAACCAGTCGACACGGACAGGTCATTAACTGAAACACTCAACTGACTTAGAAGTATCATTTCATAGTCCACGTTGCCTCAGCCTCATGGGCGCATTGCAACATTCATTACAGATTTTTAGAGCAAGACTAAAACCCTGTCTTTTCGACCTCGCTTATCCACCATAGACTGTCACCCGTTTTGTCTGACCGGATGCCCTGGATTTGGCCTGGATCTGTAATGATTTGGATTTTGGTATGCCATCGGTTGATGCTTCTGTGCATTATGAAGTGGTGCTATATAAGTTTAAGTTAAGATCAGATTAGACTAGATCATATGTAATGTAAGGTAATGTAGCATATATATTAGGGTGGAGTGAAAAAACTTTTTTTGGAATTTTTAATTCCAATAGTGATCAAAAGTTGCCTATGATATCGCACAAGTACTGCAAGATGCATAGAAGTTTCAGTATTCACTATTGGAATTAAAAATTCCCAAAAAGTTTTTTTCACTCCACTCTAATATATATATATATATATATATATATATATCTCTTATATTTTTACTCAGAGGCGCTCCTGGCATTGGAGTCGCATGATAAAGTAGTGAGACTTTAGCTGTCGCATTGAACAGAGCGAGGAGGTAAGAAGTGAGGTCCGAATGGAAATGGTAGAAATCGTGTCTTCTATAGCGTGTACCATAAGCGTTGCCACAGGGGGAAGGTCCCTATGGCTGGGTGGGGGGGGGGGGGTAGGTAGTATGATCGAAGAGAATACGTACGTGAATGTGTAAAGAACTCCTTGCTTCAACCTTGATCTTTTTCTTGCTTGTCGGAGACTTTTTACCAGAAAATGCCGATGTGCCCCCTATTCCGGGACCCTGGCTACGCCACTGGCGCGTACAACAACGTACTCAGGTAAATGTAGGAAAATAGAAAGACGATTGTTTCTATCGCGTAATTTTAGTTACTGATGTTTGTAAAACTTTTGTGCAGGTGACTCAGCCAGAGTTTTATAATCTGATCGACCTTTGATTTTCGTTTTCTTTTCGTATTATTTATATTTTCGTTTCAAATACTGTTTCGTAGTTTTATATCATCGTTGCGTCTACATTTATTTTTCCGTTTAAGTTTTAGTTACTCTCAACGGCCTAGTAGGCTAACTTTGCGGCCTGCGAATATTTCCCGTTCCGTTACTGTCAATGCGAATCATTTTGAATTCAAAAACGCTAGACGATAATAACTAATCATCATCATCATCATCATCATCATCATCATCATCATCATCATCATCATCATCATCATCATCATCATCATCATCATCATCATCATCATCATCATCATCATCATCATCATCATCATCATCATCATCATCATCATCATCATCATCATCATCATCATCATCATCATCATCATCATGTTCTCTATCCTTGGACAGGTTCAGGGTTCCATTGTTTCCATTCCTCTCTGCATCTTGCTTCTTCTTTGATTTCTCCATAGGTCTTGTGACGCTGTTCATCTGTTTTCATCATCCAGTCCAATAGCAGCATATCTTCCTGGTCTCCCTTTTGTCTTTCTTCCTGAAGTTCCTGTTAATATAGGCTAATAATAGCTAATATAGAGACAGAAGTGCTTATTAGGCGGCTCGGGGAACACGTCTCTGGACATCATTGTGTCCAGCAATAGAGGAACCGAGTGCACTGATTTACCGAACAAACAGCAAAGAGTCTGAAGAGAACCGAGAGAGACAAAGAAACGCCATCGAATGTGCGCAGACGCCGAAGGCCAGAGACCGCCGGCCGGAGAGACCGTTCGAGAGAAGAGAGAAGTCGACGGACGGAAACGACTTCGGTTCTGGCGCTCAGAACGCACGTCAGCGGCGGCTAGCTGGCTGGCTTCGGGCTCCGGTGGTTCGTTCATATAGAGAAACGAGGAATTAAGATAAAGACGAAACGATAAACTCTCAGAAGTGAAGACGGCAAAGCGATTGATGCTTGATTTTCCTCGGAGCGAAACGTGTGCGTGTGTGCGTGTGGGTGACAGACAGACAGACAGACAGACAGACAGACAGACAGACAGACAGACAGACAGACAGACAGACAGACAGACAGACAGACAGACAGACAGACAGACAGACAGACAGAAACAGACAGACTAAAACATATAACAGACAGACAGACGTTTAAAACATATAGAAGAAAGTCGTCGAACGGATTTACGTTGAATGGAAGAAAGTCGTCGACATGATTCGTTGAATGGCTTCGTCGTCATGAGCAGGATTTCCGAAATGCAATGTAAAATAAGGCCAGTGATATTGTCGCTGACGAAACATCGCTTAGCCGAGAATAGATGCTTGGAGTTGTTGAAATGTGAAAACTTTCGATGGACGGTGACGACGCCAGAAATTCGTCCCAGTGCTGAAACACGGATAAGTTTTTAACGCCCCACGTTTTGGTTGGGGGGCGTTGAGCAGGTATTTTGAGGAGCCTCTGAGACAGCTGAGCCGATGCCTGGCGCAGCCTATAGTTAGAGTTTTTGTGACCGGCATAAGAAATCTATAGCAACGAATTTTCTGCTCCAGTTATTATGTTTTAACATGCCTGCTTTTTTGACAATTTTGCGATAAACGCTAAATTATTTTCGGATGTGTTTGATCTTGTGTGTTTGAGTTATGATTTTGCGAGAGCCGATCAGCTGATACATTGTCACCGAAGCATCGCCTTGAAACGCTCTAATCAATCTGTCTTAACAATTAAATTATTAATGGTCGATGGTCTAACCGTCTAACCGCACTATTTTAAATACTGAAACTTCTATGCATCCTGCAGCGTGGCCGGACAAAATATCCGCGGACAAAATGCCACGGACAAAATGTCCCGGACAAAATGTCACGTTTTGGGGTTAGGATTAGGGTTACATTTTGTCCGTGACGTTTTGTCCGCTGATATTTCGTCCCCATTACATTTTGTCCGTGACATTTTGTCCGCGGACATCTTGTCCTAGCACCTCTGTAGAGATTTTGACCGCCCGGATAAGCATCGCGGTTAATCGAATATAGTCAGCCGATAAATCATGTAATTCCCGCCACTGATGAGGCGGCGGGCGATTGGCTGTACGAGTGACGTTCGGTGCTGTTTGCGTGACGTCATTCGACGACGTCGTTCGTCTCGCACGTGCGCGTGAGTGTGTGTGTGTGTGACGTACGTCACGTAGACGTCATCGGACTGACGCCGCCGCTGTTGCTGTTGTAGAAATCATCTGAGACTTTTCGACTACACGGGACAGAATCTACTCGGATCAATACTCAAGCGGACGGACTGCAACAACCATCGAGACGCCGCAGCAGCAGCCGAAGGCAAGCCCTGCGCCCCTAATTAGGTCCTTACAACGCGATTTAGCCGAATTGCAAAGCTCATTGCACCGCTCGGAGGTTTCTTCTTCTTCTCCTCCTCCTCCTCCTCCTCCTCCTCCTTATAGTCGTCCTCTACAGCACTCTCCATTTTCTGACAGTTTCTCACTCAGCATTTCCTCTTCTCCAGGAATATAATCATCCTTGCTCAGCGGAGCCTCGTGTGTATACATACTTACTTTTTTCTTTTTCTTCTTCTTTCTTCTCTCTCGTTATTTGCTCGTTTCGTCGGCACTGCTGTGGTTCTGTTTAATCAGCCATCCGACGTTCGAGCATCCCTTCGTGTGTTGCACCTCTCTCTCTTTTTCTCGTCTCTTTTCCTTCGTTTGCCTAATTATACCCTTCTTTTTTATATTGCATCGCGGTTCGTTCGTCGCCTGGCAACCGCTCTCGTCTCCGTCGGCCAGTTTGGGAATTTTGTTAATTTAGAAGATTCATTTTGTCACGTGACTTTTTTTCGCAATTAATTTCCTTACTCTTGGGCGTCCTCTTGAATTCCTAATCGTGTCTCCTTCATATTCCTGTGTCGATCGAAAGTGACAGTGACAGCGTGGTTCTCACACAGGGCAGTCCCTACTGAACCACTTTAAACCTTGTTATATTATTATATATTATTTTATATTATAAAAAAATTTTCTGAAAAGTTGTGTCCGTTGGATATTATAGTCATCTACGGAGTCTTAGCTTTATGTAAGGATTTAGTTTCATCCGGAGGATTACTGATGATTTTGATCTATTGTTTGCTGCTCGGCCATTTCGTTGATGACCTGGGATGAACGATCAGAGAGAGAGAGAGAGAGAGAGAGAGAGAGAGAGAGAGAGAGAGAGAGAGAGAGAGAGAGAGAGAGAGAGAGAGAGAGAGAGAGAGAGAGACAGAGAGAGAGACAGAGACAGAGACAGAGACAGAGACAGAGACAGAGACAGAGACAGAGAGAGACAGAGAGAGAGACAGACAGAGAGACAGAGAGACAGACAGAGACAGAGACAGACAGACAGACAGAGAGAGAGAGAGAGAGAGAGAGAGAGAGAGAGAGAGAGAGAGAGACAGAGACAGAGACAGAGACAGAGACAGAGACAGAGACAGAGACAGACAGAGAGACAGAGACAGACAGAGACAGAGACAGAGAGAGAGAGGACTGAGCGGAGGAACGTCGTTGACCAGACAAGGCAAAGAACTGGAATCAAACAACGATTAGAGAAGTCGATCACAGTCGATTCAGGAATATTGATCCGTCAATAAAATTAAACGAAGTTCGATACATTGGACAGTAAACCGGAACTCAGATGCAATGGCAGAGGCAATAAGCGAGGCGCAGACAGACAGAAGAAAGACAAAGACAGACAAACAGACAGAAAAAGATATAGACAGTCAAAAAGGCAGATAGCTAGTCAGAGGGAGGACAGACAGACAAGCAAAGCAAGCAGACAGACATACAGATGGAGATAGATGGATGGACGGACGGACGGACCGACGGATGGATGGATGGACAGACAGACAGACAGGCAAAGAGTTAGATAGATAAATAGATAGATAGATAGATAGATAGATAGATAGATAGATAGATAGATAGATAGATGGATAGATGATAGATGATAGATAGATAGATAGATAGATAGATAGATAGATAGATAGATAGATAGATAGATAGATAGATAGATAGATAGATAGATAGATAGATAGATAGATAGATAGATAGATAGATAGATAGATAGATAGATAGATAGATAGATAGATAGATAGATAGATAGATAGATAGATGATAGCGAAAGAGAAAGAGAGAGAGAGGGGGCGGGAGGGATGGAAGGAGGGACCCGAGGGAGGGATAGATAGATGGAGGGAGGAAAGAAGGAGAGAGCAACATGCATATTTGTCTACAAGAGGTGAATTTTATATCGTGATATGTTCGTTGGCGCTAATTTCCAAATTAATTAGAAGATTGAGACTAAAGAGAGCTGAATTAGAGATTGGCAGCTAAACTTCCATTGTTTCCTTATTTCCTAATATTGTTTCCTTGTGATTGGCGGCAACTGGTTGGCAATAACTGCAACTATTTACAAATCAGACATGTCGTCTTGTACGAGAATATTACAAATTTAAAACCATCTTTCACTGTTGCAAGAAATCCAGTCATTTTGCGCGCCATGTCATCGTCGCCCTGGTCCTCAGTGCATTCACTTCCAACACCTAAGCCACGCTGTGATGTGTATTTAGCGCTGAGTCAGACTCACTCGACTACATGGACTTAGAGTGAACTTAATCCGTCTACCCATGAATTGCACGACGGAGGCGATACTATTAAACTGCTTCGTCTCTCTTCGACTTCTTTTCCGTCGACTTTCTACTACTAAACAGCAGTCTCGAATTTTCAGGAAAAGGAGACGGAAGGCGGAATTAAGTATCCAATTATCGAAGCCCGACCCCCGACGAGGATCGAAGAATGTTGGTGCGCTGGCCATTCGACGATCCACGCTGTTTTTTTAAACATCTGCCATCACAAACTGCCAAACAAAAGCGAAATATATTCTATAACGATATTTTTATATTCCTCTGAGTCAATAACAGTTCAGCGAGAATCCGTTAATGAAATAGATTCGTCGTCGGAGCAATATTACAGAGCCACGCTGTCTCTGTCTGTCTGTCTGTCTGTCTGTATGTATGTATGTCCGTCTGCCTCTCTCTGTGACGCTGTCATTCCGGCGTGTGTGTGTCACAGATGACGCAGATGACTCAGAGGGAGTGGTGACCCAGTTAACGGACGTGCACAGACGAGCGATTCGAGCGATAAGAAAGATCCGCTATTTCGTAGCAAAGAGGAAGTTTAAAGAGGCGTTCCGTCCTTATGACGTCAAGGACGTCATCGAACAGTATTCGGCCGGAAACCTGGACATGCTCACAAGAATCAAACTTCTTCAAGGAAAGTAAGTATGCCCCGGCAGGAGTTTACACAGGTGTCCTCTTAAAAACAATTAGCTCTCATTTGCCTCTTTCAGCACGCATATTTCTAACAAACCGATACTTAATCAGCGGAAGATATATAGGTCCGGAAGAACCAGCAGTTAAGTCTGTGAAGAATTTTTAAAAGTAAAAACTGGGGTGGAGGTGGACTAGCCTATAACTTATGCGTGATAGACTACAGACGTTGTAAGGGTGACAGACGATGCGATACGATTTCGACAGAACAAAATCTGAGATTTGCAACATTGAGATTTTTGAAAAATTTCGGATATTTTAAAATCGACGGGAAAAAATTGGCCATTTCCCTCCAGTAGCTTTACATTTTCTTAACGAACTTTCCTTCTCTCGCTAGTTCCGAAAAGCGCCTGACTAAACCGAAAGAGCCTGACCTCTTTTAAATTCTGTAAACGGTTAAGCGCGCTCTTGCAGCATAGTTTTCAATGAAACCGATTCTGGTCAGACAATATTTTGGTTACAGAAACTACTGATAGGCAGGGTGCGATTTGTAACCCGGAGCAGTGGGGAAGGGGACATTAGGGGAACATGGCGAGCAGTGGGGACATGATGAGCAGTGAGGGGGAACATGACGAGCAGTGGGGGGACATGGAAAATGCAGGGACGTCATTTGGGAGGAGCTGGGGGCCGTGGAAATTAAAAAATAATTTATAATGTATTAATGTGCAAAATATCGCAAACATTGTCAAAAATTTGCCCAAAATATAAAATATTGGAAATTTGCCAAAATTGGCCCACAAATTGCCCAAAATTTGCCAAAATTGCAAAACATTTGCCAAAATTGCAAAAAAATTGTAAAAAATTGCCTAAAATTTGCAAAAATTACCTAAAATTTGCACAAATTGCCTAAAATTTGCAACAGTTTGCCAAAATTTGCCAAAAAATTATCTCCCCCTAAGAAAAATGTGAAATGACGCTACTGGGAAAATGTATGGTTTAATGCACAGTACTTTGCTCTAACTTTTAATATTATTTGTATATTAGTATTATTATTATTTGTAGAGTTACTACAGTGGTGTTTACACAGATTAGGCTTACTAAGGCTCCTAAACGACACTAAACCACAATAATAATAATAATAATAATAATATTATTATTATTATTAGTTCGTTAGACTTCTTCTGTATTTTATTGCGGGTGTTATTAATATTACTATTCTATTCTTCTTTTTCCTCTTCATCATCATCATCATCACCTCATCTTCTTCTTCTTCTTTTTTTTTCTTCTTCTTCTTCTTCTTCTTTTCTTCTTCTTATTATTATTATTATTATTATTATTATTATTATTATTATTATTATTATCGTGGTTGCATTATTGTGCGTCTTGTTCTGTAATAGATTGGATGTGATTCTTGGACGGAGTGGATCAAAGAAACCGGATGTTTACGAATCGAAGATCAGTCTTGCCTCACGAATCGTCAAAATCGAAAGACAGGTGAGGAGCGTTTTTCACTTTCTAAACGTGTTCGATTTCAGAGCCAGCATCGACAGAATATTTCGTTATTAACTTGTTTTCAGGTTCAATTTATAAATTATTCAGACTCACCTACACACTCCTTGGACTTGTGTGCGTGAACTTAATCCGTCTACCCATGAATTGGACAGAAACGATAATTAATTAATTACTGTTGTTCTGCCTACGATTTGAGTCTTCAAAAGAACTCCGTGAATATAATTATAGATTATTACTTACAGCATTATATTATAATTTATTTGTATTTAGATTTGACCGTTATTCATTGCTGCCTATTCTAATCTAAGCGGTAGGCATGTTATAATCGCAGACGAGTCAATTTGCAGGTGGACGACATCGAAGGCAAGGTCGACACGATCATCGACATGTTCCGAGAAGATCGCGAAAATAGGAGACTAGAGGGCGCGGTTCAAGACAGGACTCCGCAAGACCGAGGTCGTGCTTCAGAAGGTCGAAAGGGCGGCACCTTTGACCCCGTTCGCCAATCGACGACGGCGGACAACGACGATTCGCGCTGCAGCCGACAACTCTTCGTCCGAAACAAACTGAAGAGCGAACCGTGTACGCCGATCCTGAAGAACACGGAGAAGCCGATGTTTCGAAATCTCTCGGACCTCGGACCGCGAATCAAGAAGAAGGTTTCGTACAGTAACACCACCGCCGCCGCCGCCGCCGCCGCTGCTTCGAACGAGACGATGACGGAGACGACGAACTATCAACGCAACAGTCTCGACCCCCTTCCGACGTTCTCGATCACCCACTACAGCGCCCAGCTGCCGCCGCCGCCGCCGCCACTGTGTCTGCCGTATCAGACGTCGTCGGTCGTTCTTCGAGAGGAGGAGGAAGAGGAGCGAGTGAACGCCGCCGATCAGCCGACGACGACGACGACGACGGTTCGCGATCTACGATCCCCAACGGACTACTACTGCATCGGCAACGCTGCTCCTCCGTTCGCAATGACGCAGCGAGGAGTGGAACTTGGGCGCAGTCGGCTCGACTCTGCTGCTGCCGCCGCCGCCGCCGCCGCCGCCGCCGTTGAGTCGTTAGAGCTTTCGCAAGACTCGTATAATAATAGGTCTATTCCGAAGCTGCAGGTCACCTGAAATTGGCGTTCCGTCGTTCGTCGATTTGTTTTCTCGAAGATTCTCCTCGTAAAAGGCGGAAGCGAAACCAGCAAAGAGCATTCGAAACTTCAGATCATTCCATCTGACCACCGCCGGACGACGTGTTGCTCATTGAAGCGTGACGTAATGACCAAGGGTGATGTAATGAAAAGCGCCTTAACAGCGTGAGATTAGGACCTGCTTTGGAACAGAGGACCAGTGCGATAGGCCTGCAGACGGCAGCCACGGCGATTCGACTCAGCATTGGGGGGGAGAAGGATTTAGTCTAAAACATCCAGTCACTCAGCGGAGACGGTAGACCAGAAGCATAAAACCTGACGGGGAACGATGGGACGAAACACCCGAATCAACGGTTTCCAAAGACATATACAGTATGAAAAAGGTGATGCATTTTGCCCAAACATTAGTCAAGCATGTAACCTAATCCTGCCTTGACGGCCGTGGATCTAAAGATGGTTCGTTCTGCAACAATTAGGCCTAATTAAATAGCTAGTGACTACGTACGGTGTCATTGACCCATGAACCAGACCATGACCAGTGGCGTAGCCAAGGGGGTTGGGGTTAAACCTCCCCTTTGGGCGCCGGCGAAAAAAATTTTAGATGTGTTTCCATGCATTTTTAATTTTCAGCCGCGGTTTTGAGGGTCAAAACTCCCTTGGGGCTGCTGACCAAAATTTTTAAGCGCCATAGGCGTGACGACCTTTTTTGTGCTTGTCAGCATCAATTTTAAAAGGAAAGACATAGGATAGATACATAAGATGACCTTTTTGCTTGTCAATTCAATTGTCAAGATTTTTCGAAAGTTGGTTGCGGTCAAAAGTCAAAATCAAACCCCCCTTCCGGAAATCCTGGCTACGCCACTGGACCAGTCGCCACTGGACAGTCGCATCTAGTAATTTTCATCTCTAATTGAATTGTTTGCTATCTAGAATAGAAATTCTCTAATCCGTCATTTTATTTGTGCTGCTTTAATTCCCAAATAGCCTACACAAAACTTACGGTTATGATCTCCCATATCCGGAATCAGAGTTAACATCGATTATTGTTTTCACCTCCTACACGGCATTGCATAGGCCTTATCTATTTTATCGTGACGAACCTCTACTCTAATCTACGCCTATCTCGTAACTACACGCTTTTATGTTTCTCGGCACTTCATTCTCCAAGGTCTCATAAGACAAATGTCCGGTGGCAAAAATTAATGTGTGTGTTGGGCCTAACTCCTATCTGATTCCTCGAGGTCGGCCACGTAAAAGGTTCCTCGAAAAGATATTGCGTTGAAGCGTTGTATGGCCGTGGACAAACACTGGAATAAAAAGCCTCCTTCCCTCATGTCTCCGGAAGACTCAGAAATACGATGACCTAATTGTCCGATGAAAAGCTGCGCGTCGCGACTAATGGGGCCAAAGGACTCGGAAGCTAGTGGCAAGATAATATAATCTGTTGTCAGATCTGCGTATTTGGCATTTTGCGAACTGCTGCAGGCTCAGCAGCCGTGCCTGCAGACAAAGACGTAATGGGTAGATGGATGGCAGCGACTGTGTCTACCACGGTTGCATTCCAGATCAGACTACGACAGAACCGTAGCTAAAGGGGAGGGCAAGCCGCCCCGGGCGCCGAGCGTTGGGGGTGGGGAGGGGTGGCGCATTTTGGACAAAAAAAAATAAATAAAAATAGCTGTGCGAATGGATTGGATTATATAAGTAAATAAGTAAAATCTGTGACGACGACTAAAAAAAGGTCATCAGCCCAGAAATGGATAAATAAACTCTGCGACGACTAAAAAGAAAGGTCATCACCGAAATTTAGGGGCGCAAAATATAAATCTTGCCCCGGGCGCCGAAAACCCTATAGCTACGGCTCTGGAATACGGCCGGCGTGCCAACTGCCACGAGATCAGGGTGAGGCCGTCCGGTCGTCCACTCCACCATCAGATAGCGAGAGATCGGGCGGTTCTTTGATAGATGGAATTCCCGCTCGAAGTGGCGCCCGGTAGACAGCGTCACTGATCATTGTGTGACGTGGAACACGACCTGGGCCGAGTGAGCAAGAAAGACCACGAGATCCGATTTCCAACACCTGTTCCTCCACACGGGCAGGTGTGCCGTTCGCAGATGTTGGCACCGAGGCGGAAGCAGGCGACGATTCTGACTGCCTCGTCGTCCATGCGCAGACCGCAGGAAGCGATGGGAAGCGCATAAAAAAGCCAGTCCCCGGCGTGCTCCGCTGAAACGGCCCTAAGACGTGCCTGATGGTACAGCCTTTGGTCATATTGGAGCAGGTCATAGAACGCTCTGATGACCAGAGGGCGATACCAAGTGGACTGCTTGTGGGGGAGGACCCGATGCTGGATTATCAATATGGCTCATTGCCTTCCACTGGGCAATGACCTCGGCCTCACGTGGGACCATCGCGCTTGGAGTCGTCAAAACTTTCTAATAATGGATGTCCTGTAGAGGGCGTGTATAGTGGACCTAAACTGTGCAAAAATCTCGAGTGGGTGAAGGACAGCGTAAACAAAATTTGGGAGGGGTGGGGTAAAAGCAACATTTCTTTTCTGGACCATGAATGAACTTGGAAAAAGACTGCAGCGATATCTTGTGTTGGACATGGCGCGCCATCAATTATGTTTCTGATTGGCAGAAAGAGTAGGTCTATGCTTATTTAGAACAGTGTTTCCCAGTGTTATTTATATGATTTTGAATTGGGGGGAGGGGGTGTCGGGAAAATCTGGGAGGGGGTGTCGGAAATTTTAAGTATCTGCCCGAAAAAGGCAGACAAGCAAAAAACGTCATTAAGTTCCAAAACCTATCGCAAAAGCTTAAAAAGTCTCAAAAAAGTCTTACAAGCAAAAAAGGTCATCCGACAATAAAAGTTGGGAGTGTCCTTCTTCTCCATGGGGTGGGGGTGTTCTGACCTAATTAGTATGCATTTTGTATACATACCATTGTCGCATTACCATTTTGGGGAGGATCGACCTCAAATTGGGGGTGTTAGAGGGGTGTAAAAATATCCCTGGTGCTTCCCAAACTGTGGGTCGCAACCCAAAAGTGGGTCGCAGGGCTCCTTTTAGTCACAGTGGGTCGCGGGGTAGCTCGAAATTAGATTCAAAAGTGCCATTTTCTAATCAATACCACAACGTCACAAGCCTTGACACTTGTAAGTTGGCTTAGGTTTTAATAATTTATATGCCTGCAATCTTCCATACACGCTTATATTAAAATGATTAGTGTTTTATCCAATTTCAGTTGACAGTAAGTTTGCAGAGTCGCGACATGTTACAAAGCCGCTGAAGTGAGTTGCAGTTCCAGAAAGTTTAGGAAATCCTGGCTTATAGTACTTTTTAAAATTAACAGTATTTTGCAATAATGCAAGGAAGCGTATTGCGACCATTTTGCTGTGAGAATCCGCTAACAATAAGAATCTCTTGTAGTTTAGCTGTTGAGACCTAGCGGTTAAGCGATTTTGCCAGACTCATAGGACTATCAAGACGCGTAACAAAGGTGTTTTCCTGCGAAATTTTAAAAAAAGATTATATTCAAGAAATTTCAGTATCTATTTCTCTCCCTTTGTCTTATTTTGACAAAAATCTAAATAATTATGTCTAGTATATTTGCTATATTTTCTTTTGAATTGTATCAGAGATTTCGCTTGCCATTTACTTAAAACTCAGGCTATTTTCAACTAACGTTCGCCAGATGGCCTAATGCAATTTTTTTTCACAATTATTACATGCTATGATAAGGGTCGCAGCATGTTACAAAACCGTTGAGGTGGGCTGCAATTCCAAAATGTTTGGGAAAGCATGATTTAGAGTAGTAGACAAATCGAACGAATTCGATAAGATAGGATCAGGATTCGAATGTATTCAAAGGTGACTTCAACACAATGGGGTGCTAGGACAAAATGTCAGACAAAATGTCACGGACAAAATGTCATGGGGACAAAATGTCACAGACGAAATGTCTCGAGTTGTATTTTGTTTGTGACTTTTTTCTCTTGGCATTTTGTCCTAGCAGAAGCTAGCACCGCCGAGGTACTTTCACATATCAACTGTTGAATGTTCAATCTGCATTCTCAATCTGATATTCATTTTTTGTATTTAAATATGATACAATAATATATAGGACTTTGGAGTCTGTTGGCAGAATTAAACTCACACTTGTAAACTCAAATGGTTAACAGTCATGTATGAAGAATGTCATGAGTACATGAATAAACAGTATGCACAATTCACATTCCTCTGTGACAAAGTTTTGGCAATAACATAAATGGCATGTCTATTGTAGATCGTGTAGCATGCAATTTAGATAACAATGCCAATGGCGTGACCAGTGACATGCATGAGGCTTGATGAATTCAGTTCAATGATTAATGAGAGCAATAACATTTGAATTCCATATGACATACTACTTCGGTGATAAGGATGACCGCACAAGGAATGGTGTGAAGATATTGAAGAATGGCGTGGAAGCAGTTTACAGGACGAGTCACATAGCAATAAACAGGAAAGAATGGCAGCAAATTGAAGAGATACTGTAGCATTATACACCAACGGCTAATAAGCCTACGGATGATGATGACATGATGGTGATGATGGGTCAGTGAGTATTAGTGATGAATCATAAACTGTTTCAAGCAATCAGGCAATAAAACCATTATTATAGTTCCCCTTCAGACTTAGACTCAGGAGCCTGAATGCATAGTTTGAGCAAAACATAAGAATGAACATAGATAAAAACCGTTTGATGAGTCAATGCAAATGACGTGTTTGAGTTGGTTAATCTATTAATTGAATCACCAGGAAAATTGTCAGCAAAATATACATATCACTACAATTAACAGCAATTATAAATACAGTATTCTGAGACAAAGTCAGAAGTTCAATAAATAATTAGATTCACGAATTGTTGTATCATTTCTCCAGGAGTTCTGATAAACAAACAGAAACTGGCATTTATAGCTCAGGTACAAGAGCAATGCCTCATTGCCTTGTAGTTTAAAGCGTCAAAAGTGCAGTAATCTGTTACTCTGTCAGCAAAACAATTAGCCATCTGCAAGATAAGATTTTTGGCTTTTAATGGAGAATGCTGCAGATCAAAAGTAAATTATGGCTATGGTTCTGGACAACTTCTATAGCGCCGTAGCATGGCGAAGGCCAAAGTCAAAGGCACTGTCGACAACGCTGACAAATCAACATGGAACGGAAGATGTTGGTCTTGAGGGAAAGTCCGCTCAGATGGTACAAAAGAGTTCACTGCCGTGTTGAAATCGGGCAGCGAGCCTTAAGTGGCACAAGCAACTTTTATTATAGCACACCACAGCTCAGATTGGCAATATCAATTTCCATTCATCTGGATTCTTCTTTGTCTATGCCTATGGAAGTCGTGTCTCTGACACCAGTTTTGAGCTTTCCTTCTTATAGACGAGGGATCTGATTGAATGAGATTCAATTGTCCGTAGAAACTTTCAAAAGCATAAAAATCATCTGTCATTGTTTTTTTGACTGTTTATTTTTGCTGAGCTAATTGGGCATTTGGCCGTGACATGTCGAATCTCTTTCTAAGTTCATTAACACTCCAGGTAACCGATGTGTCTTCGTCTATCACAGGAGATGAACGGTTCTTTGCAGCATCCTTATTAACATCTACTCTACCAATTTCAAGTCGGTGAGATGCATTGACTGGCTTCACAGGACTTCCCGGCCCCTTTGCTCCCTTACGTCCCTGAGAACTGTTAAGCGACCAAATATGCTCTTGCAAATTTTCAACAGAATGTGAAGTTACTCGCGGTGCTGCATTGGTGCTTTGCGAAGTATCAAAGTGTGCTTTCCCGCTGCATTTCAATGAACCTCGACGAGCAATTTCCGCAGCCTGTGTAGTGCTGTCCACTGAAAAGTTGTGCAAAAGCTTGCTGCCGCGTTGTGGAGTGTGAACCTGATTTGAAGAAGAGTCGATATTTATTGAAGCGCCAAAATCTTGCGAACGATTCTTCTGTCTATTTTCATTTATTCCGTGAAGAGAAGCCAATGATCTCCTTACTGCTGACAAATGTTTAGAGGTGGCAGAGCTGTTCAAAACATCTGTGCGTGACTGGAATTCAAGCTTAGCTGAAGGAGTGTTGACAGCATACATGGGACGCAGGCGTGAAGATCTAGGCGCATAATTATGCACAGAGCGACTGCTGTTGCCTTGACTAAATGCATTCGATTGAATCTGTATTGTATTATTTTTCAGTGGTCCAACATCTGAATAAGTCTTGCTTCCTTCATCATTATCACTGTGTTGGTCTTCAGTGAGAGACACTGGAGGCTCTTTTTCTGTGCTGAAAACTGTTGCATTCTCGTGCGCGTGCCTATTGTTACTGCTCGTTGATCTGTTTGTTGCATCACCAATGGCAACAACAGTGACCGAACGTCGGTTTCTGATTCTCTGTTCAATGCTAACTGGAGCACTGATCTCCATTACTGGCCTTTGATTGGAAAAGCCAGTCACTTCCTTTGTCGACCGGTTACAATTTAAGCGACGGTTCGAGTCATCTGAAAGAGGTCGAATCTGTTCTTCTTCGTCGACTGGCCAACCAAAAGCAAACATTTTTTCACTGTTGGCGTGTGTTTCTGTCTGACCACGCTGAATTGGCGACAAAAGCGGTTTTGGAGCTTCATCATTGTAGCTCTCTGCACGTTCCTCTCGCCAACTTTCTCTAGGCGACAGACCAAGATCAGATTTGAATCTCCGTCCAGTTTTCAAAGCAGGATGACTCTCCTCTTGATGCCTATTGGCATGACGTTTAATTCCATCTTTAGAGTCATTCATCTCATCATCAGATAGAATAAAAGATGAAAGTCTTGGCTTTCTTACAGGTCTCAAATCATTCTGGTCATCATAAGTAGGATCTGTCTGAACGCCACAAGAACTTCGAAATAACGATTCACTTGTATTCACAGCAATATCTCTCAGATTTCCTGACGCTGAACTGTTGCCACTGGGTCTGTGATTGTCTGAACTAAGTGAAGTCCTATTTTCGAATGATATTTCTTCACAGGCCTTAGGGAACCGAATCAGTCGAGATGGTTGCTTTTCCAGTACTTCGAAACCTGCAAGACGGAGGCCTTGCAGGGTCCCGGCACTCTTGTCAACAGACTTAGAAGCCAGTGTTGGCTGAATCACCCTGGAGCCAACAGTGACTAAATTATGAACAACTGCATTGCCCGAGCTGGTTTGCTTGATTGGTGGCATCACAGGCTCGATTTCCGACCGATCGCAGTGTAACGAATTTGAAAAATGTCCGTAACGGTTTCGGAGACGTCTACTTCGTCTGCTTTGAACCTCAGAAACACTATTTTGATATGAAACTCCAGATTTTGATTTCTGTTTATCCGGAAATAGGTTCAAAACGTTTGATTGTGCACTTTCTTCTGGTCCCATAAAGTACCAAGAGGTCACTGAATTGTCTAAAGCATGCACAGTTTTCTGATCAAGTGTTGGAGCAGGGCTATCTACCGGTACTCCTTTATGCAAGTCGTTGGCAGAAACGTCTGCTTTCTGTGAAGACCAGCCACTCGCATGCTTTTCTATAGTGACAGGTGCGGGCAAAGCTCTCTTTGTAATCTCCGACATCATCCGCTCATCATTTTCCTCCTTATCATCCGACTCAGAACTGTCTCCATCGCCTCCATCATTCATTGAATTTGTGCTGTCAAAAACGATACCTTTTTTGACAAAATTTGAAGTTGATGCATCAATGCCTGACAGCAAAAATTCATCATCAGATGACTCACAGTTTTCTCCACAACTCAATGAGTCATCCGTTTGCACCTTGGATGCCTGAAATCGAGTAATACGTTGGCGGACATTACTGGCCCCTGCCATTTTGGAATTGGGTTGTCTCTCTTCAGCAGCCTGCTGTGCGAGTGGTTCTGAAATATCGGAAACTTCTGATTTTGCGGGCAATTTCTTCTTGGAACCCGGCAGACGCTTGGCGTACCGAGGCTGATCGGGCGGAAATAGAGTGTTGAGTCTGTTGACGGCATGATGCCCCATCATCTCATCTTCGAGCTGAGAAATGCTGCCAGCTAAATCCGAGTCCATGTTCATCTGGGACTGAACAGCATTGTAGTTATCCAAAGCACTGATATCATCAAAGGAATTGAATTCAAGACTTTCTAACGATGCGTCTTTTTCGAAACCGCCTAAAAGGAAAAGAAATCCTTATTAACCAGACAAAGGAAGTCAGCAGTTAGAGGTTTACTGACAATCATTTATAATATATGATATAATATAAGTTATAAGAACCAGGGGCGGTTCCATGTTGGGAATGACTAGGGATGCATCCCCCCACCGGCCCATCAAAAATGCGTCTTTAATGGAAGATGATCATCTAAATGGATTAGTCTTGTGCAGAAGGGCCCCTAACTAACTGTGATTATTTGCTAGTCAGCCTTTTCAGGGTTTACTGTGCCCGGGCTCCCTACAAGTCACCATCATCCTTGAAATTCATTTCATCCCCCCACCAAGAGTTCTTGGAACCGCCACTTATAAGAACAATAATATTTCACATTAAAGTTGAAAGACAAATAGTAAATTAAAGCTTAGGAATAAAAGTTTTAATTACATTAACAATTTCCCTAAAAATGACGACTTTTACAATATCTGTGGTCTGAAGATGAAAAGTAATTCACCAAAGTTACAAAACAAAAGCTAACCTTTGTTATCCAGACGTTCATGGCTTCCCATACTGTCTTCAGACTCGAAGTTTAATTCAGTTTCCACGGGAACTTCTTCATTCAAACCTCTGAACAGTTCCAGCGAATCTTCACCCAGAATCTGTTTAGCATCATCGATGAGCAGCTGAGTGACGCGAGTCACCAACTCAACGGACACGCACTCTGACGTAAGGTCAACCGATCCTCCGGGCCAGAGAACGGATGGACCAAGACAGATGGCCAGATTGCCAGAATTCATGTTGTTGTGCTCGGCATGAGAGCTCACGCTATGCAAGACGCAAACGAGATGTCGCAGCAAAAGAAGGTTGTGGCCAGGCAACTGAAAGACCAATCTACAAGACGTTGCAAATGCACGGCTGAAACTCGGCAGGTGTGTATATCCAAGAAAATCTTTTAAAATGCTAGTAATATTGCTGCCAATGTTGACAGCTTACTTAAACTTAGCATGTTTTAAAGTGGCTTAGAAGGCATTACTGCCTGTGTGAAAGCCACTGGGGCACTAACGGGGCTTGAACCCGTTCCGTCAGCCTGACACTCCAGCACGTAACCCACTCTGCCATCTTCTGCTCCCCCCCAACAATGCTGTAATGAACAGCAATGAGAGTTCCAGCAGTAACATATTACAATACAATACAAATCTCTTTATTTAAATAAGCCATGACAAAACACAGTCCAACAAAATACTCATCTTAATACATACCTCATGTATAAAGTTTAATTATTTTTGCGTCTGAAATAACGAAAAGAAAATTCACAAGAAACTGTCGAAATTAAAATTATAAAATATAAGATTTCCTACTGCAGAAACAAGCTATCACTTCTACTGTCCAGAGAAACCATTCCTGTATAACTGATAGAATTGTGATCATTTTGTACAATGAAGAGCACCAAGAATCACAGGTTCCTTACCTTTTCATCCCAATGCATTTCAGTTCACTGTCTGTAGCACATATAACTTCAATCCATTGGCCGTATAAACTGCTAAGCAGCAGACAGTCAGGAAGACTACGAAGCCAGTTCTGTTGATAAAGTGAAACACAGTTTTCAGATATCAGCAATCGGCATCGGCCAGTTAGGCAAATGGCAGCAGATATAATACTAAAATATAGATTAATAAAAGAAAATTGCCTGACATTGTCTGTTTTGTGAAAACAAAATATTCTTGCATTCATCTCAATTTCAATCCTATAATTTTCTATGAAACTACCTGTTTCAAACACTCTAAAAATAAGCTTACAACAATTGCGTCTTCAATACAGATTCTTGTCAAAGTTTGTCATTATTTGTCAATAACTTTACGGTCAGACAATGCCAGAGAGAACAAAAACCAAAGCGACAACAAAAGAAAACAATAACAAAAGCATATTAATATACAAAGCCAAAGAAGTTGTGATGATATTCGACTTAAACGAAAAAGTACCTTGACAGCGGCAGCAACGACGTGAATTGACACATCGTTTACGTTGCATTCTTCTCCTGCATCAAGTCTTGCCTTCAGCTCCAACAAATCTCGATGACTTCCTGATTTTCTGAAAATTCCTGGGGTGCTTGGACCGTGAATATAGAGACGATGCAACATATTCTACAAATCAGAATGTGACGAAATAATAAGAAAGCAAATGAAAAAAGCATGTCAACTAATTATATGCAACTGCATGAACCATAGAAAACACTGGTTCATAGAAATTCACACAGTGACAGATACAGTAAACTGGTAGCAGTCCAGATGACACATGTGTAGCATGAAAAACTAGGAAAGTAAGAAAGCAAACAATAATGCACAATGGAATGTTAAAAATATAATGGTATTGCAAGAAGTGTGACTGCCATTTGTATAGTTCAACCTGACGTCTCATAATCAGTGTAATCAAGTGATATGGTAATTTTTCAACTCACCAAAATTGGTTTTGGCAGAGTGTCGTCAGAGCAGACTTCAGAAAGACTTCGTCCAAAAAGTTTTGGCTGTGGCATTGACTGAAGAACATCTGGTTGCAATGACGTGGATTTCTTCCCAAAAAGGCCAACAAGTGTCAGGCGTCGATTTCTTGTGCGTCCTCGAAATCCTGATTAAAACAGCAATCAATAAATTGTGACTATATGAAAATGGTCGTCCACAGAACCAGATTACTGCTAAAACATAACATAGAGGCGGTGCTGGTTTTTTTTTGGCTGGATGGGTCTAATGCAATCTACACAACCAGGACCCGGCTAAGACTACCCCTCCCTCAAGAAAAACAAAATTTCTCTGCAGATTTGCACGATTTGCTTGGGTGCCCCTGCCCGAGGCTGGGTGGGTCCGGACCCGCGGACTCACCCCCTCAGCGCCGCCCCTGATAACATATCGGCAGGAATGAATTTAAAGCAATAGGTTCAATGCGAATTCTATTTGGGCAGAGTCTTTCAGTGATTCTTTTGTGGTTTTCACACAGGCTTACTTAGCCTCCTAAACCACTTAAAATCACATTATTATTATTATTATTATTATAATCATAAGTATCAAGCATGCTAAGTCATTAATTGTCAAAACTACAACATATCTTTCAATGGCAAAGCACAAAAGCAAAGTACATGATGCTCCCTTTTTACCAGTTTTCTGTGAGACCTTCTTTGGTCTAAGAACAAAATGATCAAAAGCAACTGCCACAGAGGAGAAGGAAGAGGACTGAGGAGGGATTTTGTCTTGACGATCATGTTCTTTTAAATTCTGCAGTTGAATGTAAAATGGAACTTCGTGTCCTGCAACATTACATGTGCATCTTCGTTAATATTAAATGTTAAAATCATGTGATAAATAAAATAGAGAAGCCAACAGCCTTTTGAAATTTCAGCTGTTTGTTCAGTAGTTGTTGCCAGCAAATCAGTCGCATGTTTTGATAACTATCAAAGAAACAACTTCTTACACATTGAAGTGTCAGCGAAAGTTAGTAAAAATTGGTGATTACATTCATGAAGCCAGGTCAAAAACGATCAAGGCACTAACACTTCACAACACTACACTCAGGACCCTGAATGAGCAACGCCTTCATTTTAACATAAGTCATGCTAGCAATTAGCATAACAGTCACTGAAATCACTGAAACCATCTAGAAAGTGCACTGATTTCAACTTCAAATACTTTCTAATGGGTTCATTCATGGTATGAGCTAAGAAAGCAACCAACCAGAAAACAAGCATTTCTATTTAAGTTTTTGAACGCGAGTAACTGTTGCAAACAGTTCTAGTGAGGACCATTAAAGGGCATTACTAGCAACCAAGTCTTCATATCAGATTAGAACATATTGGGCTGCCTTCGATTTGAGGGGTTCAGTAACTTCGGTTGCTGTGCAGTAGCGGTTTCACGTGGGGGATGAGTGGGACTTCCGGACTTACTTTTTTTGCTTGTGAAACTTATTTTGGGTAAAAGTCTTGTAAATCTATGGGAAAAACTTACGGATTACCTCCTTTTTGCTTGGCAGCCTATTTTTCGCAGTAAAAGTGTGGTAAAATTAGGGGTAAAATTCCCTTTTGTCAGCCGTTTTGAGTAAAGTTTATTGATTTTTTCCCTTCTATTTTCATCCCCCCACCAACTTCCTATGAATTCATTTCATCTCCCCCACCAAGAAATCCTGGACTGCCTGGAACCGCCACTGTTGCTGTGTGCATATCAGATATAAATTAATTTACAATATGACATAAAACTAGAGAAATAAGTGAATGCTAAGAAATGTTTGAATTAAATTTTGTATTAAAGCACATATCACAAGCATACACACTACAGGATAGGTTTAGAAACAAGTCTGCGTTTAAAAAACATACGCTATCTGAATGTCTTCTTAGCAATGCAGTTAAGCATTTTAAGTTGCACATGGAATAAGTGATTAAAACCTGAAGCACATAAATTAAGTAAAATCTAAGAAAGTAAAATAATAAAGTAAGCAAAAGTAAAAAAAGTAAAAGTAAGTAAGTAAAAAGCTAGTGGATTTACAAAACACTTAGGAAAATAGTAGTAGCTGCTTATTCTTAGGCGCTTAGCCTTTCTTAAAATAGCTATGGGAAAGGTGAATGATCAGCCAGGTAATGGTCAGTATATCCAAAGGGCAGTGAGGCTAGGTTGCTATAGCTATGGAGGAAATAATTTTAGAAAAAGGCTTAGATAAGCTTTAGGCTTAGATCTGAGGACATGAGGAGATAATGCAGGAATTAAGGAAAATGAGGATTCAGATTTTATTGTTTGACAGTGTCTAAGGCTGCAGAGGGAAGCTGGGATAAAAGGTACGGTTGCAGATTTTCAGGGATCACTGATTCATCAGTGAGGATTGGGCCAGAGTTCAAGATATTAGAAGTAACAAATACTGTAAAGTGAGGATCAAAACATGGAAAGAAAGTAAATTAAGAAACAAAAACTTGGCTGAATTCAATTTAAGACTTTGAAAGTACCTGTGCAAACAGCACATAATAAACTAATGGATTCAGTGAACTTTGCATGATATACCCTTGTTGGCCACAATACAAAGACAGGGCTATTCAACAACAAAAGCCAAGCAAACTACCAGTACAAGCATGTAGACTTGTAGGTGAGTGAATCACGGGCCAGCAATATGTAAGCATTCTCTAGCCCATGATTCAATCACCTTTGCATCATGTCAGCCCATTGCAATGCACCATTTGTTGACTAATTGTTTCCAACCTACTGCCCAATTCTCTTCAGTCAAGCCACTTCACTTCAGTGGCAATGAATGAAGCAGCTGAGCCAAAGTCATAAAGTTCATTCACCAGAAAAATCCAAAGGAATCTCATCTATGAAATGCCCCCTAATCTTGAGCTGTTTCTCAGTTCAGTGTGACAAAACAAGTATTGGTTCAGGTTTACTCATGGATGGCAAATCTTTTTATTGAACCTTGGATCATAAGTATGAAGTAGCCACTTTCATCTTAGGCAGGTCAATGAACTAAAAGGGTTTTCATGTGTAACTGTACATTTGCGCACAACGACAATGTTGTATGCCACATTTCTTGATTATTTTGAAGTCAAATAAATGAAAAAGCACATGGATCTGACAGAATGGTCTTCAACTCACCAATCAAAGGAACTGTACTGTCTCCAGACTTAACACAAAGTTCAAAATACTTTGGGTCACTGTCCTGTGATAAAACAGGAACAATAAACCATTATAGTAAATTAGAATTAACCAGTAAATACAGTTAACTATGAAATAAATGTTTTTGTCTTTGTTTTCAAAAAGTGTTTCCAACTTTATTTATCAGCACTTGAAACTATGAAAATGAGTGTGAAACTTGAGAACTCTTTTGATAATGAGAAAAAGTATCCATGAAGATTTTAAAGTCAAAATAGAAAACATTTAAGGGAAACTTGTGTCCCAGACTAATCTACTAGGCAATACCTAAGTTCAAAATAAGTCTTGCTTTGCAGCAGACTTGACTGTACTTGTCAAATTCAAAGTAATCAAAGTAATGGAAGATCATTTCAGTGTAGAATCAATAGACTACAGTGTAGAATCAATAGACTACAGTGTAGAATCAATAGACTACAGTGTAAAATCAATAGACTACAGTGTAGAATCAATAGACTTACATTCAGGTGACGTTCCTTCAAACAACGATGTATAATATGAGTTACAACTTCATCTGATTTGACAACCAATGATTTTGTCTGTCAGAAAAGTAAAAGACAATGTGACAAAACAATCCAAAAATACACTCATTACACTGCACATACAGTAGGTTAAAAAAAGGTAAAGGTAAAGGTTCACCCATACTCGATTTCGCGCTTCGGGCCTGGCGGTGATCTCCGGTGTCAGGCAAGCAGCAACGCAGGTGGCTAAAGCCATTAATCTAGAGTAGTTTGCTGGGAACTGGAAAAAGCCCATTTTACAAAGCAAAGTATCCTTCAATCAGCATCGGCCTACTTGGCATTGTGCAGCCGAGCAACATCAAGTGCGACTTGTACTTGAATGGGTGACAATCCCGGAAGCAAATCGTGGTGCCAGCAGCCAAACAAACCGTTCACTGCTTAAGTGTGGATTAATTGGTAGCATTGTGAAGCTATGAAAGGTAAAATTTGGGTCTAGAGAAAGTAATGGCATAAGCCACCTGCATAGATGCTTGCCTAGAACACGGCGATCAGCATTGGACCCTACGCTCATTCAAGTACGGGACTAATTTTACTTCACCTTCAATCAGGTATTGTTGTATCTGTCAAATTTATTATGAAAAAATGTGGAAACCCTGACTGAAGTGTTGATTCAGGTGGTTGTTGCCACAGGAGATATCACAGTAACTAAGCTTAACTGCATTGACAAAATGCTTAAAATGCTTAACATAAACCCAGTGTATGATGTATGTATGCAGGTTATTCACTGAATAATATTCAGCTCCTTCTGCTGACAGAACATGTCTATGTCTACACTATGTCTGTATTATTTATTAAAGCAAGGTAACAATCAACCTGAAAAATTATGAATCACAATTCAATTATAGTAGAGAAAATTGAATTATCTTACCACAGTGCAGTCTGTGTCCTGTGTAGCTATCTTGATGACAATTTCATTCATTAGATCCTTTTCTCTTTCCATACTGATTAGCCTTTAATTATGCATGGACATACAAATTTCTGATTATATTACAACATTCCCAATCATTCCAACAAACAAATTAATAATAAATAATAAGTAATTTTTTATATTAACTAAAAATTTATTTATGAAACACACAGCAAAATTGCTGATGATGAAAACAAGAATGCCTCTTAGGATTATGCCACAGATGTATATTCCAATTGAAAACTACAATCGAGCGCATTTGCTGCTTTGCGATTATTTGTGCTTGTTTGCGCTATAGAAATGTTCGTAATAATAATAATAATAATAATAATAATAATAATAATAATAATAACATTCAACAACATGCAGTGCAAATTAGCATAACTAAAAATTTGCCCATGATATTCATGTTTGGGTTCACAAAAATAAATATGTTTCCAAATGAAAAGAACAATATATATATATATATGTATATATATATATATATATATATATATATACACACTATTATACACACATTTATATATACATATATTAGTATGCTTAACTTTATTATATTTTGTGCAACATCTCTTAGTGATATAAGAATTAAATGCAGGTGTACAAGATTTCTTTTATTGTTTTATTGCATGTTATAATAGTGTGATTTTCAAGTGGCTTTGTAGGGATTGGCCTATGTGAAAAAAACTATAATTACCTTTACATTAAATAGCAATGCAGTTCTCCTAACTAACTTTTGATTCAATTTCTTGTTTCAAATGCTACTGCCTTTTCATCCAAACTATTCCAGAAATCCACTCCCTTAGCACGGAAAAAATTTCCTAGGTACCGCCCTTTTCTTGTAAAATTTACAATTGTGACCTCAGGTGCTGCTATCTAGTGTGCTAATGTAATGAATCGCTCTGGTGCTGATATACAGTGCACTAATGCAAAGAATTGATCAAGTGGTACATCTACTTTCCCAGGCATTATTTTGAATGTTTCTATTAAATCACTCCCTCTCTTCTCCTTTCTAATGTTGTCAATCCACAATATTGAAGTCTTTTTCATAGCTTAAATTATGGCATCCATTGACCATCTTTGTTGCTCGTCTTTAAACTTTTCGAAAAGCTCCATATCTTTTTCAAAAATGGATTCTATGCCTGAACACAGTATTCTAGAATTATCCCTTATCTTGACACACTAGTACCCTTATTTTATAATTCCTAACATCAGGTTGGTCTTTTTTAATGCCTCTATTCTAAACTGAAAATAAAAGGTTATTCTGCAAGGCAGTAAAGTTACTTATGGATAAACTAGAGGCACAGAACATAGATGTAATTTCAAAAGAAGCTATTTTAGTTGCAGCAAAATGAGATCATAACGTCATTGTTCAATAATTATCAATAACTACTAATAGAAACAAGGGATAAAAAGATTTTTACCTTTCCAACAAAGTTGTCCACATAATTTTCTGTTCAGCTTTAGTGAACAAGAGCAGGTAGTTCGTAGCAAGAGGCCATCCAATTATGAACGAAAGCGAAAGACTGTTGTTGACCACTTCACCTGAATGACCAGGATTTGGAGCCAACCACAGGTCGCTCACGGCAATCCTCTTCTTCAGCTTAAATGTTGTCGCTGTTCTGTTCAAACAAAATGCAGAGAAAATATACAGTTCCATCTATTTCATCTGAACAATGATGGATTTCAGATGATAATAGAATTTTTTAAAATATTCTTAACTGAATGATAGAACGTAAGAAAATTGTATTTACTTCTGCTTCATAATCAGAAGATCCTGTGAAGTAAGAAACAAATAGCGACTGTAAGACCAGATTCCTTGCACCTAAAAGCATTCATAGGATGAACCATTGATATACGGTAGTCAATAGAATTTGAAGTAGATTTAATGCGGTCTGAAAATATGATTCCAGACTTGTTATATGAAATTAAATTTTTTCAAAACTAAGTATCAACTTATATAATGCATTCACTGCATGCCAATATTAAACTCCTCTTGCCTATTTTGACTCAAAATTATCTTAATACCAGGCGACTCTTTGGATAAAATGACCCTGCCTGACCGACCGACACCCCACCTTTTGCAGTTTTGGGGCAGAAGATGGCCGAGTGGGTTATGCGCTGGGGCGGTGGACTGACGGAGTGAGGTTCAAGCCCCATTAGCGCCCCTAGTGGCTTTCACACAGACAGCAATGTCTCCTAAGCCACTTTAAATCACGCCATGCTTTTTTTTTTGGGGGGGGGAGGAAGAATGGAGGAGCCAGACTCCCACCATCTTCTGACCGACGTATCTTTAAACAGACACAGCAACACACTCTGTTTCGGCTATACCTATTTCAAATTGAGACTAAGCGCCTAAGAGAATAAATAGCTACTGTGGTATTCCCTTTTAAAGTGCTATATAAATTTACTAGATTTTGCTTACTTACTTATTGTAAAACTGTGCTGTTGTGATAATGTTCTGTTTTCTATGTCAGATATAAACAGAATATTTATAGTATTCATAGAACATGAATGTTCTTGAACATGAATGTATATGACTGTGCTGTAATCCAAAGACAAGTTTGAAGCAAATTGTTGTTTTCAGAAAGCAAATGTCACTTACTCGACCCATTGCAACGCTGCCCTTTGCAATGCATATTTTCTCCACTGCACTTGTGAACTGAGGCAGTAGGTTCATCAAACCATGGCTACAATATTAACAAAAGGCTCCTATCATTTTTTTAAAATGCTTTCATTGGTATTGGTATCAAGGAAAGAAGCAAGCATGATTTTGATTTTTAAAAAACTTGCTTAAAAATAAGTGAACAATTGAATGAAAACTAAAGGCTGACGTCAACGAATGAAAATATCCAACCACCAAATCACATTCTGCTTAATTCTGATGCAGGTATATTGAGAACAATCACATCCATTAGTCACAGACCAGTTCTGTGGTGTTAACTACAGAGAAATCTCGTTCTTTGTGTCTTCACTGTCATACCTTGAATGTCTGCTGGAAGGCAGAAGAACAGCAATACAAGTCAGGTTGATCAGTGCCTTGTTAATGTGCCAAGTGTCCTGGAGATTCAAAGCATTAAAGCCGTCAGGATAAAATCAATTACAAAATACCTATAAATATTATTTATGTAGATGTCTAATGTTCAGCTCTAAGAAATTGAAACTATTCTTAGCAAATGCTTTGTCTATTCTACTGTCTTGATGGTTCTGTAGAACCTTGCTGAAATTAAGGCGTTTGTCAATGAGAAATTTGCATTTGGTTGACATTTGCTCATCTCAAATGGCTAATAAACAATTTTCACTATATTACTGAATAAAAATAATGCAAAGTTCGTTAAGAAATTTGCAGTGAGATATCTAGGTCCACATTTTGCTAGTCCTTAGTTTACATTGTTGTGTGTAAATGGCAATGGCATCATGAAAGTTTTACTTAGACACATAATTCAGCAAATTTTAAGCATTAAAGTTTTTACCTCAAGGTAAGTGGCAAGTTCTTCTGGTTCGAAAAGCAGAGATGAGGCATTAATTTTTACAATCTGAACTTCACAGTTCTCTTCAAGGCCATCCAGTGCCAACACAAGATGGTCATTGAGCTTCGAAATTGGAACATGGGCCATTACAGCCCTTGAAGAAAGATTATCTGATTTTGGCGGTGCTCCGGTGACTTCTGAATTTTTACTCATGCTAGTTCCTTTGACAGACGCTGAGCGCCATTCTGGCTTGTGTCTGCCCAATACAGCAGAATGGTTATCTTGGTCTGACTGATTACAATCAGCTTCTGGAAGTGGACTCTTGGAAATTTCCAGTGGCTTTACAAATTCTAGGCCTGTTAAAGTATTGGATCTCTTTCTAAATTTCTTACTATTTTTCATATTCAAAGACACTTCCGATTTGCTCGGAACTGATCCGCCATCGAAATTCAGTAATTCCTTAAATGTTCGACTGCCGTACGTCGCTGACTTTTCTTTTGATGCGCGTTTGTTTTTCTGCAATTCGTTTAGCTTGGTTTCTGATTTTGAGATGTCATTTGTGCGAGACTCCACTGGCAGATGACTCACAGGGTTTGATGGACCCTGGTTGGTTTGGGAAAAGTCTTCAAACTGCTGATGTTTCTTCACTGTAAATCCATGACTTGCACCCAGCAGTTGAGAAAATTTCTCGACTCCCAAAAGGTTTTCTGCTGAAACGTACACATTATCTCGTCTATTTTGAAACTGATCAGCTAATGGGTCGCTGGATAAGCTTTCATTCATTGATTCAAGGCTGTCTTTCGGGCAGTTAATTCGCACTTGCATTCTTTCTTCTCTTTGAATTGTCTCAAGAATGCTGTCTGTCACTGTGGCAATTGTTAGATCTGGTAGTGACTGCGTAATATTCGGCGTTCCTTGTGAATTACTCTCCTCCACTCTTAAAGTACCTAGCACGGATGTTTCAACGATTCTTGAGCCCATGTTATTCATAACTGGACTAAATGCCCCATCCAAAGGAGCTTTTTGTGAACCAAAAAATCTCTGCGGCATTCTGAAGCTGCGTCAAACCATTTTACAGAATCATCAAATTTGAATCGCGTATAAATTGAAGTAAAACTTTCCCACCTGAAAGCGTTCAAGCAAACATTTCAAAATATTTTACAAAGTCAATTTATATTTTAGCATTCTACATTCAGCACAAGTTGCCATCATATCCAAGACACTTCAAACATGTGTGATATTAAGTAAAGCTGAAAATAACTACTACCACAAACAATACAAATACTACCTTACAACTATTACACATGAAACTTTATATAGCACCATCAGTTTGTCAAAGTGAAAGTCACTTTGACAAATTTTGTAGTTCATACAAGACTCAGAACAATGTGCATGTAAGGTATCACCTTGAGATTTGAAGAAAGATAGAATTTGCTAGTTGACTGTAAATGCTAGACTGGAATAACAATGAATATGACATTAAGGCATGTCCCACTCTGACTGACCTTTGGAATTGCTCTCATCTTTTGGGGCTTTGGAGTACCATTGATTGATTTCATCATTATTATTGTTATCACTGCACACCATAATATCACTTGCAGTGTTTGGAACAATAGTTGACTAGACTATTTAAATACTATTGCAAATAGTTGAGCTTAAACACTATTTAAAATAGTTTTCCAATAGCCAATAGTTCGCAACTATTTAAATAGCATTTAAATACTATTTAATTTTTCAATGTCAAAATGAAAACTGTATTATCATTTATCACTGGCGAATGTTATAATCTAAAAGCACTGTCACTAGCTATCTGCACGATCACATTGATCAGTAATACAGTCATCTGTTACTAGGCTGTTAGGTTATTCACCAAAAGTCTTGATTAATCTTGAGGAGCAGCAGTTTCTCAAATGTTTTGTCACTAAAGCGATTTCTACGCTTTGAGATGATAACATAATACAACTATTTAAAATCAAGTATTTATAAATAGTGCTAAACTATTTATAAATACTATTTAAATAGGTAAGTTGGCTAACTATTTAAAATAGTCGCTTAAATAGTTCAGAACTATTTAAATAGTATTTAAATAGTATTGACTATTTCAATAGTCACAACACTGATCACTTGATATTGAGATTTAAAGATCATCTTTTCTGTACAGGGTCCAAATCCTTCCTGAATTATATGTATTGCACATGGCTGGAAATCCAGTCCACTCCCTGACGTCATTCTACCACCTTCTTCATCCTTTCATCTTTCAATCTCTACCTTACCAGTTCAGTTCATGTATCTTGGTAGCTTAACAGTCATCAATTGATACTCTTGAGTATTAAAGCTAGGGTGATGAAAGGAAAGTATTATTATTATTATTATTATTATTATTATTATTATTATTATTATTATTATTATTATTATTATTATTATTGTCTGTTGAAAGTTCCACAGAAGGCAACTATGTTAAACCTCTAGAGTGACTGATATTCGCTGTAGCAGAACTTGAAGTTGTAGCAGAAAGAATGTATATCTTTCTTCTCTATATTATTATTATTATTATTATTATTATTATTATTATTATTATTATTATTATTATTATTATTATTACTATTATCATCATCATCATCGTCGTCGTCATCATCATCAACATCATCATCATCATTATTATTGTTATTGTTATCATCATCATTAGTAGTAGTAGTAGTAGTAGTAGTAGTAATAGTAGTAGTAGTAGTGGTAGTAGTAGTAGTAGTAGTAGTAGTAGTAGTAGTAGTAGTAGTAGTAGTAGTAGTAGTAGTAGTAGTAGTAGTAGTAGTAGTAGTAGTAGTAGTAGTAGTAGTAGTAGTAGTAGTAGTAGTAGTAGTAGTAGTAGTAGTAGTAGTAGTAGCAGTATTATCATCAGCAGCAGCAGCAGCATCCAGTCGGTGAGGATCATTTAATCTCTCAGTAAGTGAACAAGCATTGCTTGAAGACACTGCAGTCTAGGACTCTAAGCAAGTGTAATATATCTCAAAGAAGTGGCATAACACAATCATTCCAGAATTTCCATGGCAAAACAACCTGCTGTGTTAAGTACTTACTGTACTGACTAGAAACGGGTCTGATACGCGTAGAGATACCTTACGCCGCTCATCTTTACCCCTACCAGTACTGACTACAAACGGGTCAATTATATCAAATTACGGTACAAATTGCAACAGAAAACTTACACTTGTGACACCAAATGTTTCCCACATTCCTACGTACACCTTTTCAGCAGTCGCACATTACTTATAACACTGCACTGTCTATTAAATAGTGCGGCTTTATGAATAATTCTGTACAGACTAACAGTACAGTATCAGTAATAATATGAACCACATGATGGTCCACATCAAACCTATTAGATCTTATGTCAAACATCACTGTATCCTAAAGCCTCACCGAACCGTTAACACTATTAGTGTTTACCTCTGTACTGTAGGGTCTGTTGTCTGTTGAAGATACTTTGATAGAAACTGAATGCCGTTTCCAGAACGATAAATAACGGTGAAAATAAAAGGCTCAACGCCTAGTTTTGATAACTACGAGTCGACGATAACATCTCGAAAATATGTTATATTCAAAGTTTTAAAAAATAACAAGCATAAAGCTTAGGCAGCAACTGTCAACAACGCTAAATCCTCGCTGCCTACGAAGAAATAAAGAAAGAAGCATTGCAGTGACGTTGTTCGGTCTTTTTAAGCAGGCCCATCTCATCAATTGTAACATCAGATCTTCGTCGGCGATGAGTGGGCCTGTCGCGTTTTAAATGAATTGTCTTTGAGATCGGGCGGACAGCAGAGGCCCTCGAGACCTGAAAAGCCTACGGGCCAGTCTCCTGGTTCGTCGCGGCTGAGGTCGACCGGCCGGCCTGCGTAGGTCTATTGTTATTGATGACACGGGCGTGATTGTCAACGCGCGACGCCTTTCTGCTCAGCGCAGACCGAAGATGCCTTTCAGGTTCATTCAACCTCGAAGGGTTTTAAAGAAAACCGCCTCTCGGCCCACTAGATATGCACATTCAAGCCAGGGCTGACCAATAGAAGCGTAATGGGGCCTAGAGACGAAATGAGGTATAGACAAAATGTAGGTTTCTGCGTCTTACAATATTGAAGTAGGCCTACGCTGTTATAGATATGAGTAACGTACACTTTGACGACATGTCAGTGTAATAATATTAGAACCATAGACCTTGTTGGTTGCTCTCAGTCTTTCCCCACAATTTTGATGCGCCCCCCCCCCACAATTTTGATGCGAAGATGTTTTGCTTGCCCTGTAAATGATAGGAAGATATGTTTTATTGCAATCTTCATGCAACGTACAGCGTGTTTTATCCAGGCCTGTTAGGGGGAGATTTTCAAACCCAAAACCTCTAAATTCCTTCTCAAAAAACAATTCAGCAGGGGCACAAATTGTTTTCATTGAACCGTGTCTTTTCTCTCTATCCTAGTCAATTTCCCCCAAAGGCCTGGGCAGTGTTGGAGTTGTGAAATTTGAGCTGGGCGGGTTGAGGACTAAATTTCAATGAATGACAGAAACTGCATACACCCGATATGCGATCTTTGGGAGGGTTGCAAAGTTAGCTGAGGGTGGGGGTGGTTCAACCCCCCCGGCAACTCCAACACTCGGCCTGGGGTCTGGATAAAACGCTGATTAGGCCTAATAGGAGACGCAAGATTCTTCATGCGCAAAAATCATGACAATATTTATAAACATATATTTTCAAAAAGCTTAAAATGTCTGCATGATTGCTCAACCATAGACATAATCATTTAGGGACTGCCCATTATAA
Source organism: Metaphire vulgaris (assembly GCA_018105865.1). Classification (NCBI taxonomy): domain Eukaryota; kingdom Metazoa; phylum Annelida; class Clitellata; order Crassiclitellata; family Megascolecidae; genus Metaphire; species Metaphire vulgaris. The sequence goes on from CM030843.1 coordinate 11,175,268, forward strand.
TTACGCCAATAAATTAGGGGGAGGGGTCTGAAAAGGTTTGTCAGTTGTTGACAGAGGAATGGGGGTCAAGAGAAGTTGACGTCAACAATTTCATTTTTTTACAAATGATAAAAAATAGGACATTTCATGGAATATTATTTATTACAACGAAAAAAAGCCTGACAAGCCAGGGAAAAGGTCATCACCACCACATTATGACACTTGATGAACAAAATAAAGGGGAAAAGGCCTTATCGCTGCAAAAATAATAACCTTCTAAACTTTTTAGGGGACCCGTTTCTGGTCTTAGTGGGAGGGGGAGGGAGTCAAAAGTTTTTGACACTATTTATAGGGGGGTCACTGAAAGTTGACAGTTGTTGACAAGGGTGGGGAGGGGTCAAAAATTGCCCAAAAATTGTTGACATAATTAATGGACAGCCCCTTAGTACTGAGTCCATGGCTCAACCCGGGCAGAGAGCAATTAAAGTAACCCTCGATCAATTAATTACCGGGCCGATGTAAAGCCACTGCTGAGAAGCTGATATTGCGGTTTGGCCAATGGAGTGTGCATTCTCCTCGGCCACGAGGAGATTTATGCAGATAGGCCTACATTTTACACCCCCTGGGCCCTAGCACCCCACCAACACCCACAATCTGAGAGCAACGCCCCACTTGCTTGTCTAGGCCAGAGACGTCATTTCACTGTTTTTCAGGGGCAAAACACTTTTGGGCCTGACAAGTTAAAGTTTGCGAAAAAGTGACGACCGTTTTTTGCTTCAGCCGTTTATACGGTTAGTTTTTTCAGACTAGACTATAATCATACCAGGCGCTCCTTTAGACATGTAAAAACTAAATACTAAATAACACAAGAACAAATTTTTTTCCTCAAAATCAGGGGGGAGCAAATGCCCCCTGCCCCCAAATGACGTCCCTGGTCTAGGCTTTTGGATGATATGGCCTAAAGTAAAGCTATATATAGTGACGACCGTTTTTTGCTTGTCAAGGTTTTTGCAGGATAAAGTTCGTGACGACCTTTTTAGCTCGTCAGAGTTTTTCAGAGACGAATTCTTTCCCCGATCACAACTATTATCTAATTGAGAAAATCTGCGCCTCGATCCTGCTCAAATTCATACCGACGTGCCTGGCTAATAATTATAATAACATTAGCCTATATGAGAAGTGCCTCGATCTGGCTTTCATCCATACTTGGTGCAATGTGCTTATGCCTAGGCCTGATAAAGAATCGGAGAAAATGGAAAAGTATAACAGATGCAGTAAAGTAAAGCTATATATAGATGGACAGCTCGAGTGGGAAAAGACCTAAAACAAAAAGGATTGAAGCCAGAAGGAAGAACCTCTGGACGACAGAGATCAGACTATGAAAGAAATAGCAAAAGATATATACAGGGTGTCTATGAAAAAACCCCCAGCAGGAAAACTATGATTTCTTAAAAGTTCCTAAATATATTTGTATCAAAATTTCCATACTTTTACAGCACATATTTCCCCACCTTTATGCCTATTTTCATCTCATTTGCATGTAAGGTGGCCATTTTGTGAGATATAAAAGTCAAAATTCGATTTTTACGAATCAACAGACAAAATTTTATTGATTGTCTAGAAATTTCAACTTAAACCACAATTGTTCAAGATGGTTATCGGACATAATTGCAAACTCTAACCCTAACCCTAACCTTAATTGCAAAATTGTTCGGTATCCAAAGCCAAGCTCCCGCAATGTCTGAATTTGCATCTTATCTTCATTCGATATTTTACCCATTTTGAAAGTTTAAATCAAACTTTTATTGTTATGTCGAATTCTGTGAGTTTAAAAACATGTTTACAAAATTGCATTCGATCTAAACTTTACTACTACTACTGGAACAACAACAACAACAACAACTGCTACTAATACCACCAAAATTGACATGAAGCCAAATTTATGTGAGGCTATAGATATTTAGGCCTGTCATGCTGCGACTGAGTAGTAAAAATCAAAGTTTGACTTTGATATCTCACAAAATGGCCACCTTACATGCAAATGAGATGAAAATTGGTAGAAAGGTGGGGGAATATGTGCTGCACAAGTGTGGCAATTTTGATAAAAATATATTTAGGAACTTTTAAGAAATCAAAGTTTTCCTGCTGGGGGGTTTTTTCGTAGACACCCTGTAGAGTTGAATGGAGAACATAGTTTCGGGGAATCGGGGTTGATGACTAGACAACCGAAAGACGATGATCTCCAGGGATTTTCATACACTCCCGCGGGGGGTACATCCCCAATTTGTGACAGACACCTCCTGCCCCAACACCCCTTCCCAGGACGTTAAAACTATCATTTAAAATTCTACAGGTGGAAATTCACCTTTGGAAATTGAAACTTGATCAAGCCACTATATAACCGACTACACAAAAGTAAGTTTTTTCGGTTACAACGATGATCTCAAAATTATTCAAAACAACATCAGCCCAGTTGTTTACAACTTACAAGTTACAAGTTCATTGGAGCTAAACATTTCTCTTCCAAAAAAACATTCCCGTCGTAGCTATGGCGACCAAGCCGCTATGCCCGGTGGCATGTGGATCTCAATTCTAAAGTGACCCTTTCAAGCTAACCAATATACATTCCGGATGAATCGATGATTCAATGAATCAGTTACTCAATCAACCAATCATCTAATTAATCAATCAAATTCTATGGCGCCACAATCCTAATGCCAAGCACGGATTTCTGTAAATAAAAGTAGGCCTACATCAACGATGATGCACCACCAAGTCCACCATATAAGCGTCTAAGAATAATTAGCAACTACCATATTAGGCCTATTATGCGACGATAGAGCTTTATAAACGGGCAAGTTTTTACTTACTTGTTTCAAAACGTTCATCATTTAAAAACTCAGCATGATTTAAAGTGACTTAAATTAGGAGGCATTACTGCCTGTGTGAAAGCCACTATAGGGCACTAACGGGGCTTGAACCCGCTCCGCCAGCCTGACGCTCCAGCACGTAAGTGACGTAACCCACTCTGCCATCATCTGTCTACCTTAGATCACTATTAACCCCTGATCAGCCTCCTCGACCCACACGTTCATCATCTCACTCTGTCACGCCCACTGAATCAGTCATCCCCGAAAATTTGCAACCGTGCCTTCTCATGCGCCTCACCTGAACTTTGGAACTCGATCCCAGCTTCCCTCCGCAGACTTGGTCACTTTCAAACAATAAAATCTGAATCCTCATTTCCTATAATTCCTGCATTATCTCCTCAAGTCTTCAGGTCTAAGCTTAAATCCTTCCTTTTTCTAAAATCATATCCTCCATAGCTGTAACAACCTAGCCTCACTGCCCTTTGGATGTTGACTATTGCCTGGCTGATAATATACCTTTCCCATAGCTTTTAAGAATAATTAAGCAGCTAATGTTGAGTTGTCTTAATGCGCTACAGAAATCCACGAGGTTTTACTTTACTTTACTTACTTTCCGCTAAACTAGTGCAACAGAAATTTACATGGCAACTTGGCAAGACATAATCAATGTTTTCTTAAAGATTAATGTATTTTCGCCCACAGCGTTGTTCTCCAAAGATGTTTATTAGCGTATTTTGTTGGAAATTCGCGAAGTTTTCGACGTATTTAAAGGGAGGCAAAATGTCGAATATTCGATTCGGTTACATAGACGTAGCGTCAAGGCAGAAGCCCGGTCCATGTGAAGGTATGCCCGTCGGTGTGTTGATATCACGAACACGGTAGCCATTGGTACTGCTACTACAATTACAACTACCGCTGCTGCCATTTATTATTATTATTATTATTATTATTATTATTATTATTATTATTATTATTATTATTTTGTGAAAGTTCCGCGGAAGGCGACTGCGATAAATCTCTGGTGACACGGATATTCGTTGTAGGAGAAAGGTCTCTCTGTCATCTCCAGGTTGTTGTGATAGGATACAACCAACTTCCTTTAAAAAGTGGAGACCTTACTTGTTGATTGACCTCAATGCATTTGTGTCCATAGCCATAGGAACGAAGCGATTCGAGCCACAGTTGCTGATATTTGTCCATTTTCCTTTCGGCTGCAGCACCCGCGGTTGATGCTGTCGGATGACAGCATGAAGCAGCAAACGTGTCTGCGACTGTAACATCCCAAATAACGCATTTGCCTGTCTTCCATGGGATGAGTTTTCCATCCGATCTCAATAGACCAAAAGGTTCTTTTGCCAATGGAAACCCGGCCTTTATCAGCGTACAACATATAATATCATTCAAGGCGGCATGGCGGGCGATTCGACCAGGTCCTAGTCGACAGGAGAGACCTTGGTGGCCGTCTCATTCAACCAGAGTTCCACAAGGACAGTCGTGTGGCAGTAGTAGTAGCAACACAAATATAAAGATCTGAAATGCTTTGAAAATATTATGTAAAGTTAGTAATTAAATGATGTTAAATCTGTATGCTATTAGTTAAATCCTTTATTTTATCTTCACAGTGCATATAGCGGTATTTTCCTTTAATGTTATCATTGGTTCAATGATTTGCTCATTCATCTGTGGGTATTTTCTTTGAAACCCATTACATGATAAGGGTCTCCACTGGCTTCCAATTAAAGTCCTGGCACTTACACTGGTGTTCTAATTTCAAGTATAAATTAGTGAGTTATCATCAAAGCCAATGTGAATATGAAAATGTACATATGCATTTATGTTCAGGCTTTTAAGATGTTTGATTTTCAAAATGACTGTAATCAAAAGTATTTGGATTTTCATATTTTGATTTTATCTTCATTTTATAGTTGCAGATCTTCACAAGGTGTTCAGCGATCCAGAAAATCTTCTTAGTTCTCTTATCAACATAATGGTCAACATTGATCCAATGCAGTTGCCAACAATTGACATTGAACCTCGCCTTGGTGGGAGATTGTGGAGGGCATGTATTAAATTTACCTGGCCTGTTGCCTTTCAAGTCGTGGGTGAGAGCACTGAGCAGACTCGTGCTCGTCATTATGCCTACCTTGAAGCATGTAAAATGTTCCAGGTTAAGATAAGAAATGAGTTTTTGTTTTTTTTTTGGAAATTTTTTGCTTTAATATACCTGTCTATATATTTAATGAGACTTGCAAAGATGTATGATTAAATATTTTTCTTCCAACTGTGAAACTGCTATGGTTATGCCTCTCAGCTAATATGCACCTTGTATACTTTTATCATCTTATGTTTACACAGTGATGTCTGTTGTCTTGTTTGTAACCTTAAATGCATCTTTATATTTAGTGACTAGCTGATTACATTATCTTTTTACCATTATGTTGTTTTTTTAATGAAAAGATAAGTGTTAGATGCTAGTTTTCCTAAATTTAATTTTCTTGCTAATAATTATGATTGCAAGAATAATTAGAAATTTAATCATACACAATGTATTGTGTTAAACTCACCTGTATGTATATTTGAACTGTTTGTTAGATTGCAACGATGAATTGGAATTAATTATTTTAGAATCTTGGTCTCTTGTCATCTACCGGACAACTTCTGGATTGGAAGAGTCAATTAGAAAATATGATATTTCACAAATTCTGATAGAAGATCATTTTGGGTTATTCAGGTAGTGCATGACCTCTATCTTGACTGCATTTTCACGACCAGTTGCAACTGGGTAAATTGAAACTCCGGTCAACACTTCACTATTCAACTTTTCAAGAAGTCACAAAGGCAAAGATTGTATGGGCTTCAAAGCTAGAGTTCTTTTACCCTTTTCCTATGTCTGTTGTTGGCCACGGTGTAACTAAATGTTCAGCAGAGACTTCACTATTCAACTTTTCAAGCAGCAAAGATTGTATGGGCACTGGCTTTTACCCTTTTCCTATGTCTGTTGTTGTACATTAAAAATTAAGAGACTGCAGTATGCCAAAAAAGCAGTTATACATGTAGATAATGCTTTAATTTTTATATTGAAGTTTATTTTAATTGCTTAAAATGTTTGTTTTGTACTGAATTTATTACAACATTTCACTGATGCCCTTTGCCAACAGTTTTTCCATCTGCTAGTACATAAATTGATACAGAGAATCCTTTCTGTGAACAAAATTATCAAGTGCTGGGAAAAAACTATTAATGAAATGCTTTGTTGGTATAAAGGCTGGAGTAAGAATTACTGTGCAGGCAAGATGTTTTGTTAACCATATTTTTATTCCAATTATGGTTTTAGGGTCTAGTTAACTATTTAGATGCAAATTTCTATTTTCTTATATTAATTAATCAGAGTATACTTTGTATCTGCTTAAAACTTTTGTGGTAATGGTAACTTTTATTCATGCTGTTGTTAATTTTACAGGATTTTAAACATTTTAAAATTTCTGATATTTGAGAAAATATTTCACATTTTGTAGAGTATGAAAACATTGGACAAAAACAACAGTTCACTGGATTCAATTCCATCAATCCATCTCTTTTTGAAACCTTCCAGAAACTTTATTTCATATGAGTCCTCAGCTGTACAATTCATCCCTGATTATGAAATCTGGGTTGATGCATCCAAGATTGGCTATGGGGCCTACCTTGTTACAAATACCAAAGAAGAAAGGACAGATAGGATACGCTGGCTAAAAGAGCTCTGGCCAAACAAAATTCGTGATCTATACGTTGTTCCAAAGCATTTCTCATCACTGACTGAATTCTATGCCCTTGTTTGTGCCATTTACACTTGGAAGAAGAAGTTTGAGGGTCGTTCAGTGCTAATATGGAGTGATTGTAGTTACGCTGTGACTCTGGTCAACCAAGGTCTCCTTGTTAATTTAAAAGCTGTACAGAATCATAAATACCTCAAACTATTTAAGGTTTGTTGTATAGTACTTTGTACTTTTGTTTTAAATCAGCTTTGCTTACAAGAAATCTTGTAATCATTTAGTTTGAATATTAAGCTATGCATATTAATCTATGCCTGAAATCTGACATCATGCAAAGATAATAGCCGTTCTGAAGCCAAAGAAAAATCCAACACTGGCCGCCAGCTATAGTTCAATATCTCTTCTTTCCATGTGTTACAAACTTCTTGAGAGGTTGCTGATGTCACGTATATCTCCTCTCACAGAGGAATTCCTTAACACCCGTCCAAGCTGGTTTCTGCCCAGGAAGATCTACTTGCGAACAGGTCATGGCTCTTTCAATGCACATCGAAAATGGATTCCAGAAAAAACTTAAAAGACAGGTGTTGTCTTTGTCAATCTTACAGCGGCGTACAACACGGTCTTGCATTGTGGTCTCTTTAGTTAAGATATCAAGATGCCTGCCCCTATGGGTGGCCAGTACTATATCGTTTCTCTTCCAGAACAGAAGTTTCCATGTGCTTCTGGGTCGCAAAACAAGCAGATGGAGACCTCTCTCAAATGGCCTCCCTCAGGGTTCTGTTCTGGCCCCCACTCTATTCAATATTTACATCAGTGATGTCCTGGAAACTTCTCAAGGAAATTTATCTACGCTGACGATATCTACTGTGCAACCCAGGCAACAAAGTTGACGAACTCGAGGAAACACTAACTAACTAACTAAAGACTTGTCACTTTTCTCTGACTATTGTTAACAAATGGCGACTAAACCCAAGCGCTGCAAAAACAGCATGATCTGTCTTTCACCTACACCATGCCTCGGCCTCATGTGAGCTCAACATGCAACTTGATGGTACAAGAATACGACATGAAGCCCAGCCATTTGATCTCGGCGTCACTCTTGAACGCACCCTGTTATTTCACAAGCATCTCATGAAAACTGTGGCAAAGGTGGGCTCGAGGAACAGCATCATTGCAAGACTGGCCAGCTCCACATAGGGCATGAGTGCTTCCACATTACAAGCATCAGCACTGGCATTATGCTATTCTACTGCAGAATACTGTGCCCTGATATGGTGCCAAAGCCCTCATGTCCACTTGGTCGATTCCAAATTGTATTCCTCCATGAGGACAATCTCTGGAACCATCCGTTCCACCCCAGTTCCCTGGCTGCCAGTCTTGAACGACATTGCCTTGTCAGCTATCCGTCGTGAAGCTGCAGCCTCTAAGCTCACTGCCCACATCAATGCTCGACCAGACCTACTAATATACACAGATATCTTTGACACCCTGTCCGACATCTGACGTCTTGTCATCCAATCTGGTTCCCCACGCCTACACTGAACTTCTCTGTACCAGACTCTTGGAAACAGAGTTGGCAGTATGCTGAGGTAATCACCAAGCACCTCACTACAGACCCATACAAGCGCCAACCCGGCTTCGACCTAGTACGCTATGATTGGGCCCTCCTCAGTCGCTATCAAGCAGGCCATGGCTGGTGCCCGCTATGTTATACCACTGGGGAGCCAGAGACAACCTGAACTGCCCCTGCAGCAACAGACAGACTATGAACCACATGCTGTAGTCAATGACTACCACCTCACCAGATCCAAAGGGGGACTCGAAACTCAGCATCAGGCTCAACCTGTCACTGTTAAATGGTTGCAAAAGAAAGGCATACGCTAGAAGAATCATGGATTAACAGTTCTTAATATCTTTTTAACTATAGTCAAAAGATTTGATTTGCCAAGTTTACAGTATATGAAAACTTTCTCTACCTGATGAGCTCCTTTCATTATCTGATAAGAAACTTTTAATTACCACTTATTCCAATGAAGATACTGTACTAGTAAAATGGATACTGATGTTAATTAATTAATATATGCTGTAAATGGCTGATAATGTGGTTTTTGCTGGTTTTTAGATCTTGCAAGAAACCTGTTTGCGATATTCGATAGACCTTCATTGTAAACATATCAAACGCATGCACAACCAGGCAGCCGATTCACTCTCAAAACTGCAAATGGAGAAGTTTTTTGCAATGGTTCCCAACGCCTCGATGAAAGCAAAGAAGTCCAAAAAGCTACTGTTCTTTCTGCCTCTTGTTGACATAATTCCACCAGATAAAAAATTTAGGACTTCTACTTTAGGACTAGGAATCCAAGATTCATGTAATTCTAATATATGTCATTATCCCGATATTCATTAGCATTTGAAGCTTCAAAGGCCTATTCTAAACTTGAAAATGTAATTAAGTTTCAACCGTAGCAAAACACAAATTTGTTCTATGATAACCTAGAAAACCTTTACAAGCGATTTCACTTTGAGCCGCAATGCTTTTCGAATGTAGACGAGACTGGTCTAACAACAGTCCAAACTCCTGGCGAAATTCAAGTCAAAAAGGAATAAAACACTTTGGAGCAGTAAGGGGCCGTCCTTATAGTACGTACGCACCGAGGAGGAAGGGGGGGTGTTGAGATTTAGGCGATAAGGCGATTTTGCGTACAGGGGAGGGGTCACGACTGAATTTATCTAGTATGTGACGTCACATTTCTGGAAACACCGTCGTCACAAATGTTTGAATCCCTCGCCCTAAGCGCGTGACGTCATTTATGGACAGTCTCTAAGTATACCTGTGTAAAAACCACTAGTAACTCTCCACATTCAATAACCTAGTTTTCCGAGATATAGTAGGTTAATCTTAATCGAGTTAAGTAGGCTATAGGCTTAACCCTGTCGCAGGGGTGTCGGAGCCATGGGGGCAATGGGGGCAGTTGCCCCCACACAATTTTATTCGTGGGGGCAATTGCCCTCACATCCTCTTAGGAAATTTCAAGTCGAATTACACTGTAGTTAAATAGCGCAAGTAACCTATTTGAACAGAAATTGAAGTCGCATGTTGTCTCTGCCAAACTTGCTTACCACTTTCCAACAGAAAATGGGCGTGTCTGACAACCAACAATGTACGAATGATCACTTTCTTTAGTTAAGTCTATGGTTCTATCCTTTCTTTGCACCGGCTGCTGTGTCTACAGAACCAAAGCGTTTCCTACTTCGCAAAATGCAGATATAGCTTTTATTAAAACTGGCTTCAAAAATTGGAAGAAGGGACCAGAAAGAATTCGCATTCATGAACAGAGTAAAGATCATATCTTGGCAGCTAGCTACATGTGCCGAACTCAGCCTGGTGCGCAACCTCCCGTTATTAATCAGCTAAACGAACAGCTGGCAAAACAAAAAGAACAATCTCTAGCATCACTTCTTGTTGTTATTTCTTTATTGCGGTACTTGGCTATGAAAGGTCATGCGATACGAGGTCACGATTCTACAGAAAGCAACCTCGTGGAACTACTTGAGGAAAGGGCACAGGAAGCAACGTATTTGAAAGAGTGGATGAAAAGACGTGACAAATGGCTCTCAGGTGATATCCAAAACGAAATTTTGACTATCATGTCTCTTGCTGTGCAGCGCAATCTCCTTGATGAAATACGCCGATCGCCATTTTTCAGCATTATATCAGACTCTACCACAGATATCTCCCGTTGTGAGCAACTATCAATGACTGTCAGGTGTGTCGATCCTATTTCCCTGGAAGCCAAGGAATTTTTTGTTGGTATGTACGATGCATCTAACTCAACAGCAGACATGTTGTTTAAGGTCATTAAAGACATGCTAATACGGCTAAATCTGAGTACAGCCTTCTTGAGAGGGCATTGCTTTGATGGCGCCTCAAACATGTCTGGTCGGATCAAAGGCGTACAAAAGCTGCTATGCGATGAACAAAGCAAATCATGTTATGTGCACTGCTGCAATCATGCTTTAGACCTTACTCTTCAGGAAATAGGACGAAAGTGTGACTTGATTTGCGATACTCTGGCGGTGGTGAAAGGCGTTTCTAACTTTATTCTGGACTCGAAAACGCGAGAGGGAAAGTTGTCAGATATTGTTCGTCGCCCATGTCTTGAAAATGGTGATGAGACTGATGCTGGTAAATTAACAGGACAGGCTTTGCATTTGCTACCAATATGTACAACTCGTTGATGTGTGAGAGTGGCAGCAATGATTAGGTTTCTGGAAAATTATGGCTCCATACAAACTACTCTTGAGATCCTTGTGAAAGACAAGAAAGCGCTTGAAGATGCACGACGTGCTGATGCAAGGGGATATCTGCGTGTTCTTGACAAATTTGAGACGATCTTTGGTCTGCTGGTGTTAATTAAAATTTTGGACCCTGTGAGAGTCTTGCCAGAGCTCTTCAGAAGCCTGGATTTGCCGCTACTTCTGCCATTCAGTCGGTTGGTGTTTTGAAAAGTACTCTGTCAGACATGCGCAGCGATGCAGCTTTTGACACAGTGTACCAAAAGGCTGACGAATTGGCCAAGAAGCTTCATCCGAGTCCACCGCTTCTGCCGAGAGCAAAAAAGGCACCGAAAAGATACGAGAGCTCTGACGCGCCTACAGCATCAGCGCAAATTGACGCCATCACAAATCTCCGAAATTAGTATTTCGCAGAAACGGGAAACGAAAGAATTGGAAAGACGATTTTGTAACTCACATGCAGGTTTATCTCAACTAGGAAAACTAGAAACCATTCTGCTTTCTGCAGCAGATGGACGCACAATGCCACTTGAAGAGTTGAAGCAAGAGCTTAGAGTCCACCAGGATGATTCGATACTGAAAAGCTGCATGCTCAGCTTGTTATGTTATCATCAGCCCTGAATCAATCATGTAACTCTGGTTCTGGAACGAGTGTTTCTTCAATCATTACTGCAGTGGGCCAGAGCGAGTGTTTCCGTCTGCTCTTCGACCAAATTATACGTCTCTTAATGCTTTTGCTCACTGTTCCTGCTTCAGCTGCTACAGCTGAAAGATCGTTCAGTTCTCTACACAGGATGAAAAACTACATGCGAGCTACGATGACACAAAGAAGGCTCACAAACTTGGTCATGCTGTACGTGCATAAATCAGAAGCGAAAAAGCTATCACTACTCGATATAGCTAAGGAATTCATCCAACGTACTACTGAACGCGTGTCAACATTTGGCATTCCCAAGTAGCTTATTAATGATAAAAACATATAACTTGATATAAGTGAAACTAGTTTCATATTTGACACTACTTGTTAGTAATTTTGTCAAATTAAGCCAAATTTGAAGTGAAGTATTGTCTTTAAGTATGACACTAATCATCAGCTTCTGGGGGGCTTCGCCCCCCAGACCCTCCACCGGGGCCCTGCCCCTGGACCCCGCCGGGGGCCGCGGAAGGCCCCGGACCCTTGCCATTTTTCCTGCCCCCACACCACTATATAACTTCCGACGCTCCTGCCCTGTCGCCCCTTTGCGTCGGTTCCCTTTCCCCTGAGCTCCTGGAGAAAATTATGTGCATTTCTTACAATCTTTCTGAAGGACCCACGGTCACCACCCACCTGTCATGCAGACCAGACAATGGTTCGCGGCTCCAGCCGAAGGGAATTGGAAATCACTGGACAAATGGAATGCCAATAATTGGCTCAGAGTGTCCACTGGGCGTCACGAAAGCAATTAAATGGGCGAATGCCTACACTGTAGACAATGGACGACCGTTCGCCGTCGCTACCGATAGGGAGGTTAAGAAAAGACGCAGAAACCCCAAAAGAGGCCTTACGGAGACTAAAAGCCGCTTTGCGGCTTAACGGGGCGACAGGGTTAATTATGCGCGCAATAGTGACCTATTTAAATAGCAACACGGAAATTCTAGCAGCATTATACATGCCATGCTTATGACATAAAGAGTGAAACTCGTATCAAGTAGTCTCGGTCTCCCTACGCTCAATCCCTCCGAGGCTCTATTACTAAACACTTATTCTCAGACCCCTCTACTACTCTTAATCTCAGGCCCTAAAGGGCTTTCACTTTCCAGCCTTCCGGGGCTCTTATATATCCAGTTCTACAACCCTCGGTGTCCATAAACTCGAGCCATTTTCCGAGGCTCTCCTTGTCTCTCAGGTGCTTCTCGGATGCTGCCCGACACCATGTACCTTCTGGACAGTGGACACACACTGACCCTCAGCTCACCGTCCCTTCCGGTACTTGCCCGGAACCAGAGGCGTAAATCCTATGTGTTTTTCTGGGTCCGGACCCACCCACTTTTTTAGGAGCTGGGTCCGGCCAGGCAATGGACCCACCCACTTTTTGAGATGAATTGTTTATTATTATTCGCGAGACAATTATGTAAAGCAGTGAGAACAGCTAGATTTATTTTGCCCCCAATTATGTAACTCAGAAAGACCTGCGATGTTTCCTATCCTCGCGTCTGACTGGCTATCTAGGTATTATTTAGCTCTATGGATAAACGTGACGTCACATTTTCGCATCCGTACGACTCCATTTTGTCATTTTTAGGTCTTTCATTCATGTATCGAGTTCCACATAATTGACATTTGACAATGCTTGATGACTTGATGTGCAATGGTTTGCTGGTTTAAGTATGATAATTATAATAATGTATTGAATTGTTACCACTGAGCACTGGCAAGGCTTGTTTCAATAAACATTGTTTTGTGACAGCACAATTTAAAATTTTCATTTGGACCCACCCACCTTTTTACACAGATCTACGCCCCTGCCCGGAACCATATACTCTACCTTACCGACACACACGATGATCCTGAGCTCACCAGCCCCGTGTTATGTTTGTGTTGTGTTTGTTTAAAGATGCGTCCGTACCAAAGACGATGAGCGTCTGTGTCTCCTTTCTCAACCAAGACTTGCCACCGGCTATGGCGGAGTTGGTCCCGTTTTATCACGCCGTCTTATTTAAGTGGTTCTGACCTCGTCTGATAGAGGTGTACTAAACTACATAAACATAATTTTTAATTGCTCGCTTATATATTTTTATCGTGCAGCGCCACCTACCGAAAAGTTAGACTCAAGGGACGTTTTAGTTATTTATTATTGGCTTATTGTTTGTATAGGATCCATTGACATATATTAATAGATGTCAATGATAGGACCTCAACACTAATTATTATTAATTATTACTCTCATCTATATATATAATTCTCGATGTCTGTCTGTCCGACGGCAACACGGCGGGTATTGCAAGACGCTGTTGTCATTGACAACCAAATATTGTTTAATCAAACCGGAGCGTTTAACGAAGCGTCTTAATTGCAGCTTAAACCCCGTCCCCCTTCCCTCACCCCATACCTCTAATCACCCAGGCCCAACCCATTCCCGCCCCGGCCCCAAACCCCCTTTTCCTTCCCTATCCCATCTCCTTCCCTCTCCCCATCCCCTCCCAATCGCCCCCTGCCCAAACCCCGTTCCCTCCGTCTCCCCAACCCTTTTCCCTCTCCCCATTCCTCTCCCAATCGCCCCCAAACCCCCTGTTCTCTTTCCGTCTCCCCAACCCTTTTCCCTCTCCCCCATCCCTCTCCCAATCGCCCTGGCCCCAACCCATTCAGGGCCCAGGCCCCAAACCCCCGTTCCTTTCCTCTCCCCATCTCTTTTCCATCTCCTCATCCCTCTCCCAATCACCCCGGCCCCAACACATTCCGGCCCCGGCCCCAAACCCCGTTTCCCTTCCCTCCCCCATCCCTTTTCCCTCTCCCCATCCCTCTTCCAATCGCCTCAGGCCCAACCCATTCCAGCCCCAACCCATTCCCACCCCCGGCCCTAAACCCCCGTTCCCTTCCCTCTCCTTATCACCTTCCAACTACCCATCCCTCTCCCAATCTCCCAGGCCCCAACCCATCAGCGCTCCGCCCTACCCCACCGGCCCCAAACCCCGTTTCCAAACCTACACAACGCTGCTCCGAAAACCCGTACAGCCCACCTTCCTACTCACAAACCTCCCTTTCCCTCTCCCAATGCCCTGCCCCGTTATTATATATATATTTACTCTTTCCTAACCTCAAACCCTATTTTTTTAAATGTTACCCCTCAAGTGTGGATTAAATTTTCAGACGCTGTCACCGTACTGGGGATTTAATTTTTGGAAAAAACGTTCTTCAGAAATGATTGCTGTAACGTTTTAAATTTGCTATATCTCAGGCTATATAGGAGCTAAAAATATGAGATTTGCACCATTGTTTAGCTTTTTATTCCTCTTTCTAACCGTCCGTGCAAAAAAAAATGGGGGTAGAGTCCACTTTACGGCCTAAAATATCACCCTCTCCCCAAAAATTTTTTAAAGCCCGCTAGCAAAATATTTTCTGCGGTAACCCCACTTTTTGTCAGCAGGCAAAGTTGTAAAGGGATGTCAGAGGAACAAAATAAACCAAAAATTTTGAAAATCGGTTGACATTTGGCAAAGATCTATCCGTTCTAACCCGATGACCCCGATGTTTGAACATAAGTATTATCGGTGAATTTCGTGAAAGTTTTGAATTCTGAGAAAGTTTCCAAATTTTTTAAATTTGCTATATCTCAGGCTATATAAGAGCTAAGAAGATGAGATTTGCACCATTGTTTAGCTTTTTTATTCCTCTTTCTAACCGTCCGTGCAAAACAAAAAAAGTCCAGCGTTCACGAGCTTTTCGACAATCAAGTGAGAATGAGTAGCAGGCTGTTTCTCGGCGTGAAAAAGCAGCACAGCAAACAAGAGAATCAAGCACTGCATGTCGTTCGACACTGCCAAATCAGTACTCTTACCTTGACTATCAAGTTTCAGCAAATTCCTGCGAATGGGCGTTAACTCGGTTGAAGGAAAAGGCGGCGATTTAAAGAAATTAATTGCGCAAAATCCTATTGCATTCAGGGTCGGCGCTAGGGGCGGGGGTGTCCGCGGGTCCGGACCCACCCAGCCTCGGGCAGGGGCACCCAAGCAAATCGTTCAAATACGCAGAAAAATGTTGATTGGGGGTGAGGGGTAGTCTGAGCCGGCGGGTCCTGGCTGTGTAGATTGCATTAGACCCACCCAGTCAACAAATTACAAAACCCAGCGCCTCCCCTGATTGCGTTTGCACAAAATTGGGTGGTAAAACAGCCAATCTCCCCCGTCATTTTTGACGGGTAAACACCTAGTTAGCTATAATTTTTATAACTTCGCCACAAATTCATCTGACCCAGCTTGGACATATCACACGTAAAGAGAAACAAGTTTTGAAGAAAATTAAAGAGGAAATATAAATAAGCCCATAGACAATAATAACTTAATTAAGTTTATGGCAGGTTTCCCTTTCATAAAAATTAAACTGCATATTGACCGAGTCTCCATCTTTCCGGTATCCTAGCGGTGTCATGATAACAACAGCAACAATTAATAGGCTAACGGTGTTTTAATATATCTAACGAATGGAAATTACAAAAACATACAGAAATGATGCAAATACGAGCAGCAAATTCACTGCGAACAGGATCTGTTTGAGACAAGTGGTGGTCTACTGCACCTAGATTAATTAGGCCCACACACCTCTACAGTCAAATACAATTAATGTACTCTTCGCATTATCATGTCATTTCAGATCCTGGATCCCTGTTTTATTAACCTTCAAACGTTCACATTCTCTGTCAATTCTGCTTAATAATAGACCTATGCCTTAATATCATACAAACGAAAAGTACACTTTGAATTCAGCCTTTAATAAGCGGGGTTTGACTGTAGCTGTTCGTCAAAGTCCATCGACGACAATTTATTGGGCCCTAACGATTTGCTGACAGACGCATACAGGAACTCGTTTCACTATTTCGAAATATGATCGACCGGTGTGAGACAGGACTACGTATCGATTAGTACAAAAGCATTTTCGACTTCCTGGCTTTCTTCGTTCTACAGTAACTTTTAAAGCGTAATATTTATTTGGCCAAGTCGATTTATCTAAGCTGCGATTTTCTCTGAAGGTCGTATTCAAAACTTTCATTATGGATATGAATTGCATTTGACCGACAATAGCTGGCATATTAGCTGCTTACAGTGTAGTTAAGACAATGATAAATGTGTGCTTGTAGCCAAGCCATGCAGGCCTGAGGAGAGGGGGGTGCAGCCGGTGTAGGAGGCACGACGGACTCTAGGCACTTTTTGGACTCTAGACTCTAGAGTCCATAATACCTGTAGGCACGATGGACTCTAGAGTACATAATACCTACATATATTATAGGTATGATGTACTCTAGAGTACAGCATCCCCAAACACGATAGTAGGAAGCAGCATGGACTCTAGAAAAATTTCATGCTCTAGAGTCCGAGAAACCTATGTATGCTGTACTCTAGAGTACGTCATGCCTAAGTACAACGTACTCTAGAGTACATAATACCTAGGTATCTCGGACTCTCGAGTACGTCATGCCTAGGTACAACGTACTCTAGAGTACGTCATATCTAGGTACAGCGTATTCTAGGTATATCATATCTAGAAACAACGTGTACTAGAGTACATTGTACCTAGGTATGATATACCTAGAGTACGTTGTACCTAGGTATGATGTACTCTAGAGTACATTGTATGATGTACTCTAGAGTACATTGTACCTAGGTATGATGTACTCTAGAGTAAATTCTGACTAGAGTTCACCATGCCTGCCACGCCGGTATAGTATATTATAATGACTCCCATATAATAATAACTCCCCTTCATTATTATATATACAATAATGACTCCCCCATCATTATTATATATAATAATAATAACTCTCTCTATATTATAATAACTCCCTTAGTTTTTCAGAAGCCAGCTGAGATACCATGATCTAGAGCACCAAAATCTTTTTTATATCGAGGATTGTTACAAATAGTGTGCTTGTGGGATTCAAAATTTGTTGTTTTGGTATCAATTAAATTCATTATTGGCATTTAAGTGGAGAAATAGGGCTGAAACCATATTGATCAGTGGATAGCATATTAAATGCATCTAAGTAGTTTAACATTCTGGTAAGCATTGCCCTTTCAGGAATTTTAGGAAAACTGGGAGATTGGAAATGGGTCTATAATTTCATATAACCATTTTAGAGAAATTTTTATAAATTGAGGTTATTTTTCAATTTTTAGGCCTACTTCTTCTGGGGAGTTATTATAATATAGAGAGAGTTATTATTATTATATATATATAATAATGAGGTGGAGTCTTTATTATATATATAATAATGAGGTGGGGAGTTATTATTATATGGGAGTCATTATAATATGCTACACCGGGTCTGGTGATGATGATGTATTAACAATAGCCTGAATCCAGAAAAAGAGTCTGACAACGGAAAAAAGGTAAGCTTCGTCAAGAGCTCCGGGGCCCTGGAGAATGCGAGTCGACGATGATGTTAAGTTATTAAAGCCATAAAAAAGATAAAAAGACTGGCAAGCAAACAGTGGCGTAACGTGGGGGCGGGGGGCACTTTGTTGACTGCCCCCTGGCCCCAGGGCGGGGGCCCCAAAGAGGGGTCTAAGCTAGGGGTTAGGTTAGGGCTAACCCCCTAACTTCTTAACCCTAGCCATAGAAGTGAACGTGCTGACGACCTTTTTTTTTTTTTTTTGCTCGTCAGGGTAAAAAAGGAGGCGATGACCTTTTTTTTTTTGTTGTTTTTTTTTTTTTTTGCTCGTCAGCCCGAAACTTTGAAACTTTGGGGCCCCATGACAAAGATGCCCCAAAATCGAAAGTCACGCTTGCAAGCAAAAAATGGCCATCGACTTTTCATACTCTTGGGAGGTCAGGGACTCGTGACTATTTTTTTGCACCGGGGCCCGGAAATTCTCTCGGGGCTCTGATTGTAGCCTGTATAATAAAGTTTCAATTTCTTGAAAGCTTAGACCAGCGTGGTCTGCTGTCCGTGAAGCGACGGAAGGAGGCCGCGAAGACTGCGCATGGCTGCAGCGGCGTTGTTCTGAAATCTAAATTTAAATGATTAAAAAGCAACAAATCGCATGCAGAATGCATGTGATATTTGACTCTGGACTGAAAAAAGTGTGAGAGGCGCTTACTATCTTTTTTTTTTACAACGAGAACAACTGGAATTGACTTGTGGAATTTTTTTACTAATTGTTTCAAATATAATCAAGAGTTTATCTTGTTTTACGACCATTTAGACTATTGTAGGCTAGTCTCTACTTATTCCATCAAATCGTATTGCTGTTTTCAAAATTCGACGGAAGCATGGATTATTCGGAATTTCGTAGACATTGCCTGACTCGCCCAGAGACGTTGTACATTGTTGCCTGCGGAAGCTCTTACGAACTTCCATTTTGGTGCCAAGTCCTCAACTGTACTGACTTAGACAGAATGTTGTACCATTATGAGATCTGTGCGATTCATTGGAACAGAAAGCCTCCGAGAAATTTCAAAGGTACAGTCCTGAGGATAGAAAGCACGGAGACCCATCCAGGATTTGTACAATTAAAATTTTGTCGTGGGATGAGGTGTAATCGGTCAGAGTACTTTCGGCGACCGCAGTTTTTAAGTTCCACAGCAACGTTCGATGGACCTTCGTTCAAATACTTCGTTGATATTCGCTCGAAGCGCATTACATGAACAGGGTAGAATACAGCTGGAGAAGGCAGACATTAACATTAAACGTGATTGGATAATTTCGGTTGATATGGTGTACGGCATCTATTGTCCCTATTGGCCTCCCGAAGCCGAAGAATGGAAAACGCGCGTAAGAAATCACGGGTTGCCAGATGAAAATCTGATTGCTCGAATTTTAAGCGGAGGCTGCCATCTTGTTTCTAAATCTCCAACGGGAAGCACCGCTGATGACAGCCTGTGGAGATTCTCGTTCTCAAAAGCAGAACTCATTCTGATCCACAGCTGGACAACAGTTCAAAAGTTCGTCTATCACGTCGTTCGACTTGTTAAGGCGGACATTGCAAAGAAATGCAGTCGAGGAGAATACAAGTCTTTGGAAACTTATTATTTTAAGACTCTTATGTTTTGGTTATGTGAAGAAAAGCCACTTGACTATTGGAGTGAAAGCAACCGTGAGACCTGCGTTTGCGAAATCCTCTGCCGTATGATAGAATGCCTAAACGACAGACATTGTCCTCATTATTTCATCCGTTCCGTGAATATAGTAAATCACATGGAAACCGACTTCACGAAAGAGATCAAATTGCTTGTGACGTACATCGAGAAATATGCAAAAAATCTCGTTCACGATAATCTCGTGCGTTTCCAGCTTTTAACTCCACTCATATTCTCTTCAGATCGCACTATTGAGAGAAATTTTCTGATCTCTTTAGATGCTGTGCTTCCTTTAAATAGAGAATTAAGCGGTCGAATGGGGCTTTATTTAGCTGAATGTGAATGGTTTTTGCCGGAAATCATCTTTCTTCACCGAGCGATTGAGGCCAATCTTCGTCTAATGTCGCTCGAGAGCTCTTCATCCAGAAGAGCGAGCAAATACTGCACAACATGTCTCGAAAATTTTAATCTCACGCTGAGCAACGCTCGTTATATTGAGTCGACCTTATTTAACAATGGGAATTTCTCATTTCACGAGAACATACGCGAAAATTTGCTCGCAAAAGAAAGTAAGCATGATATTAGAAATGAAATTCAGAATGCAAAACGGAGTTCATATAAACTAAAGACAAGCAAGGAAGCAATGAAGAACGTTCAAGAGCATAATCATTTTGGTGGTGCATATCTGGAGCTTGCGTTTCTCGGTCAACCAGTGCCAATGTATGGACTCACGGTAGCTTACAAAGCTAACTTTTACTACACAGCCTTGCGCTCGTATCGCCTAGCTTATTTCGAATGTAAACAATGCTTCCAAATCTACCACAAATATCAGATAATGATAGATGAGCCAGAACGAAAGCTAACATTGTTGATTTCTACCAGTTTGTCTTCAATCTACGATGAACACATACAGGTGATCCTCGGTTTCATTACTCTCCAGAAATTCTGTACTTCTGTGTCAGCGAACACCTCGATTTGGCCAACGGTATCTTTACATCTGAGTGCCTGGGAATTTATCAAGTACATACGAGCTCAGTGTGAGCGAAAATTGTTCGGCACGTCCGGGAATATTCTGTACATCTTCCCGAAGTTTTCAGAAGTGTTTAGTAACGTGTTGCAGGCAAGAGATGTTGAACTTTCCAGCATGATCGTATTTTACGCGGCTCTACGGCAGAGTGGCGCTAACGCTAAACCACCTATTCCGTCGGTCAAATTAGAAACGGGTCGTATACTTTAAGTCTCATGTGTAAGCTTATAATCGCGTGTGCATAGACTCATAAGCCGAATTTTAAAAATGCAATCGGCTGGCTTATGCCTAATAGAATTTACGGTTGCTTTTCCGCTAAGCTGATAAATGAATGAACTTGCATTTTCGGTTAAAATTTACTCGACATTATAATGATTTTTATAAATTTTCGGATTAATTAATCACTATTGCTAAAGTGCACGTATAGCCTACATGATACATTGTAATGTTGCCTGTATAATGGGTGACAATAGCAGTCTTCACCGTATTATTACCAATCGATGATGATTTCTTTAAAAATATAGGACCGTTGGGTCCGTTACTCACTTGCTGTCTTACATGGTGAAGAGATGATAATACCATCACATGCATAATGTAACTTTCTTGCGTGTATAATGCACTGTTGTAAATTATACACTGTGACCTCAATAAAAAACATGCCGCTGTATATTTGTCCATAACTTGGCAAATGTGAACCGATTTTCAAAATGTTTTCATTATTGACTCAGAAATGAATGGAGTATAATGTCACTTATATTATTTACGACGCCATTAACGTCTAGCAACCCTACCTGGTAGAACTAAAACAAACGAAAAAGTTAGCGCTTTGCGTATTTTCACAAAGGGTTAAATGGGGTAATTTCGGCACATTAAGCATATTGTTCAGAATTTTTAAGATATACCTTTCTGAACACCTGCTATTGTTGAATATGTTAGAAGAGCATCATGGCTACTGAAAATTCACGAGAAAATTTGAAATTATTTGACAATATTGTAACTATTTTAAGTCTGGTGGAGGCCCCGAAAAGCTGAAATTACCCGCACTGCTGGTATTTCCGGCACAGCTAGAGGGTATTTCCGGCACCCGTGCCGAAATTATCTAAATAAACAATGTCATTGACAAATTCGCTTCCAGCAATAGAAAACTCGATTTTGCACTATGATTCTGTACAAACCAGACTAAAATCGCTTTTATGCATTGTCAATTCTGAACATTATATTTTATAAATCAAATCTACAGGTTTCTTCTAAACCGTTTACATATAATCCCTTTGACAATTGGAGGGATCTTCCTATAAATTCATTGCATCCCTCACCAACTTCCTAGAAATTCATTGCATCCCCGCCACCAAGAGTTCTTGGAACCGCCACTGCCTGTAGCTAAAATGTTTGAGTAGCAACCTTTCTATTGTGAGAGACAAAGGTGTAGGGAAATGTATTTGGAACAAAGCGCTTCCAAGCGTTTGAAAATCCGTTTACATTTGGCACAGATATAGCTTTTTAAGTCCTTGAACCCTTGGTCAGATAAGGGTTGTATCGACATGTCGTGCAATTAGAGCTTGCATTCATTTCACCAGAACTGTGGCCCTCAAACAGTCCAGACCTGAACCCTGTGGGTTTATAATGTTTGGGGAGAAATGCAGCAACGGGTCAACCAAACCAAAGTTTGCAACGTCAGTGAGCTGGAGGAGCGACTGAATCAATCAACAAGAATGGCGGCCCGTATTCCCCTCGAGGCTACGCCAATAATGAACACGAATGATTTGTAAAGTTTTTACCAGTAAAAGATTGGACTGTCATATAAGAATTTCCAACATAAATAGCCGAAACCTGATCGATGAGTGAATATAGGTGCATTCTCTTGTATCGGCGAGTGGAGGAGCGAACAGATTTAGAATCGGGATGCCCACAATAGCCCAACGATTAACCTTAAAATTAATCGCTAAGAATTTTTAGCGATTTATTGCTTTCATGATGATAACATTTAAAGTGTATCCTGAGAATATAATCAGTCTGCTTAAAAAAGACTCGTCGAGATCTTTGGAGTGAGTGAGTTGCACAAAAACTGTAATTTTAATTCTTTACTGGTATAATAAAGATTTTAAAAATCAAACTAATTAATCAGTGAATGAAATTCGATTATAATTTTGTTATTATTTTCGTTGCTTTTAAACTATTAATTAATGCTTAATTATTGTAATTCATTAATCGTTGACAATCCTAATTTAGACCCATTCGAAATTTCGAATGGGGTGAACCAGCCAGTCGACAAAATCACGCAAAGAGGCCTTACATTGCAAACAGACGCACAAGAACAAAATGCATAAAACAGTCGATGAATAATAAGAACTACTCTAGATAGGACACATCGTGAGAGAAAGCTCAATCGATGCTGTAATCGCGGGAAAAGTCAAGCAAAACGAACACGAGACGACATGACCAGCATTTCCAGAATTTTCTTTGACTATTGGTAAAGATTTCTTCTTTTATCGTCTGTTTTCAAGTCCACAGATTCCATGCCATTCAATATCTTGAGCGCTAGATAAAGACCACGCTGTGACCGTTGTCTGCACAGCAACGGAGGCGAGTGGTGACAGAGATGTGTACACATGGACCTACGGCCGATTGGTAGACAGGAGGGACATGCGCGCTGGATCATCCTCCTATACGCCGACTGATCCGATGACCGGCTCAGCTGTAAACGGAAAGCAGGGGTCATGACACGAATTGCAAATCAACGCGTCGGGTAAATCTATATGTTAATTCGCGCTGTTTAGAGTAGTTGACTAGACGGACGAGCAACGCTAGACCCGAAGAAAACGAGAGAGAGAGAGAGAGAGAGAGAGAGAGAGAGAGAGAGAGAGAGAGAGAGAGGCACGGAGATGTAGAGAATGACAGACTGTGTGATGGATGTCTTGAGGTGTCTCAGTCGTGAAAGAAGAAAGAACGAAAGCAACACTGATGGTATAAAATAGAACAAAGAACCGAAAGACGCATTTGTTTCATATTGCTTACAAGTGATACGTGTTAAAGCGTCCTTGTCTGTGGCCTTAGCTCTGTATACTGCGCTATAGCAAATGACTAAATAACAACAACACCACCACCAATAATAATAATAATAATAATAATAATAATAATAATAATAATAATAATAATAATAATAATAATAATAATAATAATAATCAGTGTTTATTCTAGCTACCTTGACATTGGGGGGATTTTCGAATGTTTGGAAGGGAGATAAGGTCTGAGTCTCCAAAAAACTTGACAAGCAAAAAAATGATTATCTTCCTTTTAAAATGGGTGACAAGCAAAAAAAGGGTCATCCTTCCAGCCTCCCTAATACTTTTATACTTTTTACCCTTCTGAATTGCCCTGGCAAGCAAAAATATTGTCATCCTTACATTTTTCCCTCTCCAAAAAAATAAAAGCCCTCCGTCGTCATACTTTTGACTTCTTTTTGGGGGGGAAGGGAATTTCCATCCCCCATGCAACATATAAAAAAACACATAAATTTTTTTGGGGGGAGGGGCAATTTTTAAACTTTGAGAGAAATTCCCAGAGAAGGTCTAGAATAAACACTGAATAATAAGCATGGACAACTTGAATGTGTTGATACTAGGCAATGGACGGACGGAGAAAAGAACGAATGACCGAATGAATGAAAGAGTGAGCGAATGAATGAAAATTTGTTGCGCCATATTAGGACTTGCGTCGAATGATTTATCAGTTTAGCGATTGGAGATCATACCCGTCGTTGTCCCATTGGTCGCATGAAACTCATTCGAGTTCAGTTGGTCCTATAAGACCTAAGCGAAATAAGAGACGCTCCTCGCTGCATCACGCTAGTCCCCGTCCCCGATCAGGCCCTCCGATAACAAGTAAATTTTTTCTTGACGACGTTTTTTTTTTTTTTTTTTTGCTCGTCGTCTGCCGTTTATTATTTAGCACTGTGTCCCGGGTCTCGCCGGGCCCCTCTAAAACGACTTTTTAACCGTTCTTTAGAAGACGGTCATCATCGACCAGACCGCCGGGCCCCTGTGCACCCCCCTGCCCCTCTCTCGGAGGGCCTGTCCCCGATAAGTAATCTCAAGGATTTAGATCATCAGCAGTGTATCTTGCGTTGAATACGTTTGAGTAGATGTAGTGTTATATAAGCTTATATATAGGCCTACACTTTGCAAAATTGCACTTTCATCGTCAGGATCCTTGGGTACTTTGCCCGTAGGTGGCCAATGCCTCTTGTATATGACTCCCCAACTGCCTGCCCGTCTACACATCTGTATTGGCTTATATTTAACTAAATATATAATATCTGTATATATATATATATATATATATATATATATATAATAATAACTGCATATATAATAACTGTATAGATATAATAACTGTATATCTATACACATATTCTGCAATTGGATAACATGAAATCTGTGGTCTTGAAAGCAGACGATAATAGAAGGCATTCTTAGTAAGAATTTCTTACCGTTATAGTATATATTAGCGCTGCTTGTCGACTGTGTATAGTCAAAGCTATATTTAGATCAAGATGGAAAAGGAGCGAGAAGAAAAAGGACATTCTAACTATAGAAACGCCTTCGAAATGGCAAGGCTTGACGTTACTTTTTGCGATAGACATCGAGCTAAAAAGCAGGTTTCGACTTTCGTATGTTCGTGTTCACTTTCCAGATTTTAGTGTACGATGTCTTGAAACGCTCAGCAGAGGACCCTTAATCGACATAGGCTATACGTTGTTTAGAAATGCAAAAATCAAGTGCATGAACTAGGCCTACTACCGTAAATGGCCGTAAATGCCCATGTGAGCAATTTAATTAAAGATCTTCTTAGACAAGGAGTGTTCAGATGGCGGCCCGCGGCCCAGATCCGGCCCGGCAGGTGCTCTGAAATGGCCCGCGAAGATATTGAAACGAAACAATTGCTTTTTCTAATACATACGAAATATATTTAAATGTCTTGTTTTCATCTTACCTGCTTTCTATTACTCGTGAACTATATTTATATTTTGCCTTTAAAACATTTGCACCTGGCCCTATAGGGCACAGTCATGAAAAAATTTTGCCCTTCAAGAAATTTAGACGAATAGGTGCCATTAAACTCAAGCATTTGAAAGTCGAAGTAGGAAATAAACGCTCGAATTGAATTTGAACTAAAAAGAATCGTCTTCATTCTTCAACGGTTCATCAAAAAATATCTCTATCCAGTCTATCCAAGGTCATTGCAGCTATCGTCGTCGTCGTCGTCGTCATCCACATCGTTATCAGCAGCAGCAGCAGCAGCTGCAGTGATATCATCACGAACGATCTTCCACTGTCATCAGGAATCGTCGTTATCACTGTTATGATACGTATACTGTATATCCGCAGTTATGAGTCTATTTAACTTCTTGCCAAAGGCAGGCGTCCCAGAAGCGTCGTCGCCGTCGAGTGATTTATCGGAACGGGGAAATTGATGGTCGCTTTTGTTCTTCGTCGTCCGGAGGAGATCCCCGGAGGAGGAGGACGCCGCTGGATCTCAGTCGGTCGTCCGTCATGCAACTGCCTCGGTCTTCTCAAAAAGAACCTCTTGAGCTCCGGCGACGGACCGTAATCCCCGGGCGTGCACGGGGTTAAAATGAGACGACGGCCATCCATCAGAGGAGTGCAAAGCTGAAGCAGACAGGCAGGTAGACAGACAGACAGACAGACACACACAGACAGGCAGGCAGGCAGGCAGGCAGGCAGGCATAAACACAGAATGCACACAGACATACACGCAGATATACACGCAGACACCCAGACACGCAGACACGCAGACAGACAGACAGACAAGCAGACGGACAGACAGACAGCCGGACAGACAGACAGACATGGCGGTGTGTCAGCATCTACAGGGGAGACAGAATTGCTTGAGCTCATCCTTTCTCTCTTCATTATTTTCTTCTTCAGTCAAATCGACTGCTCCTCTTTTAGTTCGAGAAATCTTATACAAGCGCTGCTGTTGGTCTTAGGCGCTTCCTTTTCTCCTCCTCCTCCTTCCTCCTCCTCCTCCTCCTCCTCCTTCTCATCTTCCTCCTCCTAGTTGCGTACCTGTACTATTTGCGTGCTCTGATCGTCTGCTCCGGACGTGTATTGATTTACGCGGTTGCTCGGAAGGCGCCAAAGCCGTCTCAAAGCCGCTCCTTGAACTTCTTTCTGCCTCACCGTCGCCTCTCGAGTCTACCGTCTACGTTGACGAATCTTCGTGCGGAGAGAGAGAGAGCAAGAGAGAGGGGGAAGGACAGGTCTAGCCTTCTTCGCCAGCTTCGTAAAAAGATCTAAGCTGCAAAAGCCGAACACGTGACCGATCGAGCGTCGGGTTTTAATCCGCGGCTTAGGACGGAAGGCAGAGACGAACGCGTCGTCTGATTACGCCGTCAATCATCGTTTCGCCCTGCGTCGCTTCTCCGCTCACCTTTCGCCAATACGTGTGCAGGCCAACCGCCTGTGAACGCTTAAGACGATGGCTTCTCGTCGTCTTCAGTAGACTCTAAGCCTGTATTCTGTCGTCGTCTTTCTTTCACAGTTACCTGTTTGGGGTTGTCCATTAATCATGTCAAAATTTTTGGGCAATTCTCCCTTGTCAACAACTGTCAACTTTCAGTGACCCCCTATAATTATGTCAAAAACTTTTGAGCCCCTTCTCAAGATCATTGAAGGGTTCCATAAAAAGTTTAGAAGGTTACTATTTTTGTGCGGTGGTGACCTTTTCCCCCTTTTTTGGTCATCGAGTGTTAAAATGATTACCTTTTTGCTTGTCAGGCTTTTCTTCTTTGTAATAAATAGCATTCTATGAAATTTCCTATTTTTGTTCAAGGCCTATATGTAAAAAGTGAAAATGCTGACGCCAACTTCTCTTTACTCTCTGTCAAAAACTTTCGAGAATTTCTTTCACACGATTAAGAAACATTTCTCTTTTCAAACTTTTCAAAAACCCTATTTTGTTGACGTAATTAATGGACAGCCCCTTTTTTGATTTCAGTCTGTGTCTTTTCATACGCGTTGGTGCGGTTGACATGAAAATGTTGGAACGTAGACGATGCGCAGCCATTATCCGCGTGTTTTTAGAACACTAACTTGCGTTGATTATATTGCCGTCAAGAAAACTGTGCTACTGTGCTTCTTACGAATTCTTTAATTCCATTTTAAGAAATATTCAGTTTTAGACGTTGTTAATTTCTCTATTCAAAGACTAACACAGCAAATAAAATCAACGCAAGTCAGTGCCTTAAGAACAAGCTGTCAATGGCTGCCCGTCTATGCCAACTTTTGTTTGTCCGCTACGGCTTATCGTATCTTCGATTCTACAAGAAAACAAGCACAATTCGCAGTACACATTACCAAAATAGCACACATATTACATTTCAGTTATTTGATCTTCTATAGTTTTAGTGCGGGCACAAATGGGAAATTATTTACTCTAGAATTGATTAACGGAAAATTTAATCTCCCAGCATTTCCCAAAGACAGATCGACAGCTTAGCGTCACAGTGTTTAGGTTACTTACATCACCGAAGGTATAATTAATTAGCTGCGATCTTAATTTACTTATACTATAATATGGAACTTATAATTACAGTGTAGGGTCAATGTTAGCCAAGATAACCGACATTTTCTCCATCATTTTGCCCGCCATCGTCGTCATCATCATCATCATCATCATCGCCCGTTGCAGACTCGCAGTCCGTTGCCTCATTCACTCTCCCTCTGCACCAGATTCTGCTCTGTAGAGAAGCACTTCGTGAGGTTAATTCTGTCTGTCTTTCTCTCTCACTCTATCTCTATGTCTGTCTCTCTCTGTCTCTGTTTCTCTGTCTCTTTCTCTCTATCTCCCTCCTTGTGTTCGACATCGTCATCTGTTCTTGCCATTAACTATTTGAAAAATTAATGTATCGACCTTTCTGACGACGTCAGTCAATCCACAAAATGTATGTAAGTAAGCAAACTGTCGTGGATTTATACAGCGCTTTGGAAATAGTACAACACTAGCTGCTTGATTTTTAGGAGCTTGGCCTTTCTTAAAATAGCTATGGGAAAAGTGAATGATCAGCCAGGTAATGGTCAATTTATCCGAAGAGCAGTGAGGCTAGGTTGTAATAGCTATGGAGGAAATGATTTTATAAAAAGAACGATTTAAGCTCAGATCTGAAGACATGAGGCGATGTGTTCGAAATGCGCTGCGCTTTCTCTGACAATGTTTTGTATAGACTTACTTTCATCCGAATGCTCTTGTATGGTTTCTCTTTCGTTATTTTCTGAATCCATTTATTTGTCTGAAAACTTTTCAACCTGTCGGATGTTTCCAAGAGAAGGTTAACTCCTTCTTTCTGAATTTTTTCTCAACATTTATGATTAAATACAAAGATTTTGGATGCATTGTTATTCATTTGTGTGCATTTGACTTTGGTCTTGTAAATATTATCATCTGCCTTCAGATTTGCAGTGCTTTTTGTAAGTCTTGTCCCTGTTTTTCATTCTTATAAATGCAGGATAATGTGTAATTTTTCAGACTGCGTAGAACTGTCTGCATTTTCTTTTTCAATTCTGCTCGCCAAATTCAAATTTTACCTCATTTATCTGTTATCCACTTTAGGATATGAAAGTTAAAGTAAAGGTATAGTTCCCGTACTAGAGTCCGAGCGTTGGGTTCCGGCACATATCTCCGGTTTAGGCAATCAGTAATGTAGGATTGTAGGTGGTATAAGTAATTAATCTGGGGTAGGTTGCCATTACATTCCCCAGACCAGCGTTTTACCTCGCAGCTTAACGTTGCTCCTCATTTTACCACCATCCTCTAGCGAGTAAGGCTGAGTCAGGCTTAGGGCTCCAGCGGGTATCGAACCCGCGACCTTCTGCTCTATCGTCCAGTATTGTTACAACTCTGCTAACTTCCCGCTCCTTGTGCCTCATTTATCTGTTATCCACGTCAGGATATAAAAATCATTTATTCATATCGTTGATGCTGGCGAATTACGAGACATCCTCTAAGAGGAAAAAAGTTAATGGACAGAATAAAATTGTGTGGCAACAGCGGAAATTGCCCTCTCAATTATTCATTTGTAAATTCCTGATCGTACGTTTCGGCAAAACGCCCAAAACATGGATCATTAGCTTCGATCAAAGTTTGATGAGAGAAATTCTGCGCGTTTTCTACGGCAAATCGTTTCTATTTGCCCGCGCGTCAGCAGGGCTCGGAATATTAACGAGTTCAACAGCAGCACCGTCGATATAAGCTCTAAATCTCCCGCACAGTTATTCGCACAGATGGACTCGTGTAGTTGTTTCTTCTATGATTGCGCGTCGTCACGAGGCACCGTCCGGCAGACTGGAGCTGATCCATCATAAAACGAGCTGCGAGCGTTACTACTTACTGCCTATCAAGCCGGGAAACCAGAACGACGTGTACTGATGAGAAGGGCAATGAGGGTGAAGAGGAGGAGAGGGAAGAGAAGAAAGAGAGTACAAGGAGGAGGAGGAGGAGGAGGAGGAGGAGGAGGAGAAGAGGAGGAGGAGGAGTATGATAATGGCCAAAGGAACGGTCATGTACATGTATATGAACTGCAGAATTGTTAAAAAGAGATAGAACGGCTGTTGCAAAAGCATAAAATCAGCACAGGGCGATTAGACGCTGGCTGCGCTATTTTTATGATTCGTCTAAAAGCCTCAGTTGAGTTTTTCTTTCTGCAATCATGGACTTGCCCTTTGGACGCGGCTCTTTCCTTCGTTTGCGCGATTCTGCGTCTGTCTGTCTGTCTGTCTGTCTATCTAATTCTGTCTCTTTGCGCGTCGTCAGATAAGAACCCGCCGCCTGTTTCTGCATCAGTAGCTTCCGTTTGCGAGTCGATGATCTTTGTCTCTGTCCTCTCTTGAGTATTTCGCGTGTTAGTCGTGTCCCTTCGCGCCAGTCTTGGAAAAACTGTTTGCAGTCAGTGTGCTTCAACAAACAGCACTCGAAGTCCTCTACTGTGGGATCGAGTTGTGCTAACAGATTATTGTGTTTATTTATTTATTTGTTTCGTCTATATTCCGGATCTCTTAAATGACTCATTCAGGTATAAATGTAACTATACGCTGATTTTCCACGATATAGGCATATATATATATATATATATATATATATATATATAGGTATATAGGTATATGTATATGGTTTTATGGTATATGGTATACGATTTTCCACGATATAGGCATATATATATATATATATATATATATATATATATATATGTATATCTGAATGAGTCATTTATACAGTGGCGGCATATGTATACTGAATGAGGGGCATTTATAATTTTCCAGTTCACCCTATACTTAATGCTAACATTTTTGGCCCCCATGATTAGATTTTTGCCAAGTCCTCCCCACTGCATTTATAATCTTCCATTTTCAACCCAACATCATTTTGCCTTCATTTTTCGTCGTTCAATTTCCCATTTATTTTAAGCCATTCCTTCAAGCCTTGAGTGTTCGCGGTTCAATCCCTTTCCTCTTTTCCACGTCCTTCCATGCAGCCATAAAGGACTCTTCCATCGGACAACGTCCGCCGGATTTCTCGAGAAGACGGAACAGCTGCTTCTCCTGTTTAATGTCGCTGTTCTGTGTAAACTGTCGTTAGGCTGTTCACACCAGAGCGGGGGCAGGCAGCGTCTTCCGCGTCCCGGCAATCGTCTGCAATGGCGTCCGTCCGGCCGGCCGGCGGCGGCGGCCGGGGGCGGTCGGGGGCGGCGGTCGCCTCCGCATTGCTTACCGGAACATTTCGACGCATCGTCGTCATCGTCATGCCGACTGAGTCTTCTGGTCAATTTCACTTCGAATGACGGTCGCTTGATGCCGCCGTTTGGACGAAGCACTGAGCGATTGGCCAAAAGACTGGAACGAATCCTGATTTTTAGCATTATAAGGTCCCGCTGCGACACGCAGGAAATCTTTGCCGAGAAAGCGTTAACTGGTCTGTTCAGTTCCACGATTCGCTGCCGGGCAAATTGAGGACCGTCGACGATAGATTTGATGTGTTCTTCTTCGTCGTCGTCTTCTTCTTCTTCTCTCAAAGGCTCGGTTGATCGCAGAAGTGACATTTTCTCAGAGAAATACTGATCGGAATCTAAATGGATTCCCGAAATTGGTTATTTTCGATCAGCTCAGGTCATCTCGGAATTGCATCCATCATCATTTTATGGATTGCTTGTGCAGGTAACGAGACGATTCACTTGATCAGTTGATTACGACGCAGCGCTATAGCCTATATCCAGATCGTCTAATTTTCCAACGTATTGTAAATAAAGATATGAGATCTCACGAATCACTGAGAGTCCATCTCATTCGACTGAGCAATGCATATTCTCTAGCAATTTTAATAAGATCGCACTGGACGATAGTAATAAATTCTCATAGGCGTAAGCTTCTATTAGGTCTCTAGGTTCGAGTCCTCACATTTTTTGAAAAGCTACCGTAGGAAAACGGAATGTATAATATTTTTTCTTCCAAGTTTTACACCAACGTAAATTCTAGTGCATAGAAAGGGAAAACTCTAAACGGGTCCCTAACTTCTACACAACTTAATATGTTAATGGTTCGTATATACAGCATGTGTGTATGTTTAAACTGCTACTTATGATTTATCAGTTTCATTGTTTTTAAGCATAGGCTTAAAACTGAACTACACTGTTTGGCCTACACTGATTATAGGACACGTGACTTACTCCGCACTTATGATTCTTCACTTAGGGGTTGTCCATCAATTACTTCAATAAAATAGTGGAGGGTCTGAAAAACGTTGACAGTTGTTGACAGGGGTGGGGTCAAGAGAAGTTGACGTCAATTCATTTTTCACAAATAATAAAAAAAATAGAAATTTACATGGAATACTATTTGTTACAACGGAAGAAGCCTGACAAGCAAGAAAAGGTCATCACCGCCACAGTTTGACACTCGATGGACAAAAAAGAATAAAAGGTCATCACCACAAAAATAAACTTCTAAACTTTCTAGAGGAACCCGTCACTGATCACTGATCATAGGAGGAATCCAAAAGTTTTTGTCATAATTCAACCGAAAGTTTGACAGTTGTTGACAAGAAGAGGGGTTAAAATTGCCCCAAAATTGTTGACATAATTAATGGACAGCCCCTTAATGAATGACTTAATGTGCGTTAACAGCCATGTAATAATAATAATAATAATAATAATAATAATAATAATAATAATAATAATAATAATATATGCATACATATAACATACAATATGATTTGATTAGCGCGCATTCTAGACCCTGTTCTGCCATGGCAACAGCATACATTATGGGGTGGGGGAGGGTTCAGATCTCTTCCGAAATCTTTTTTATAATGTTTGAATTTCGTTCCAGATGGTTCTTGCAGCAGCGACCAATACCAAAGTTGCCGAGAAGCAGGTAAATTTTAATCAGGGTTTCTGTTTGTTCGTCGTCTCATCTTCTCTCGCGTCTGCAGCAGCAGTAGCAGCAGCTGCTGGACATTTCTTTCGATTAAAGCAATCGATGGGCTGCCATAGAAACCAACGCTGAATTATAGATTGCGCGTCTGTACCATGTCCAATCACTAGACAGAGGCTGAGATGTCGTCTACAGTCGTAGAATGACCAGTTGGTTCTGATTGGTAGCTATAAACTAGCGTCATAAAAAGAACCACACATGAACCTAAAGAAACGCTTGATTTCACTGTTTCTTCAGCAGTACTTCTATTTGCAGCAGATTTTAAGTTAAAATCAAGCCATAAACTGCTAATTGGCCTAACTTGGTTGGTTCTTCTCTTTGCTTTCTGGAGTCTTTTTTCAAGTTACCACTATCCATAATAACCGCAATGACCGTAGCAAGAGAACGCATGCAGAATAGCGATTCAAACGAAGTCAGATTAACGCCAGATTCAATGGCGTAAATCTTCCGGATCTGGCTTTTAACACGACCAAAAGACCCGAAGCTTTTCTCAAGAGCACCTTCGCTCCGGAAACAAGAGACCGCACCAGCTGGAAAACTCCGTTGGCACTCGACACCAGCATTATTATTAGGCAGGCTTTGCAACCGCCGAGCTTAGTTTGCCACCAACGATCGAATCAGTGCATACAACAACAGTGGCGGTTCCAGGATTTCTTGGCAGGGGGATGAAATGAATTCATAGGAGTTGGGTGGAGGATGAAAAGAGAAGGAAAAATCAATAAACTTTGCCAAAAAGGCTGACAAAAAAGATTTTCTCTAATCTTAATACATTTTTACCGAAAAACAGACCGACAAGCAAAAATGGTCATCCGCAGCTTTTTCCTTGTAGTTTTACTAGACTTTCACCCAAAAATAGGCTTCACAAGCAAAAAAGTACGGTCGGGGGATACATATCACGCTCATCCCACACGTGGAACTGTCACTGTACAACAATCGCCTCGTAACTTTCATGACGCCTTGGTGTCACGAACAGCTGTTTCACCCAGCCACGTAACTCTGACTATGCGTTCTGTCGAAAAACACATTTTCACCTGCAATCAGCCTTTGGGCTTAAGCTTCTAGGCTCTGCAGCAGTTGAGGAGGGAGTAACAGTCATGAAATCTGTGGCAAAAAACTATAGAGATATTAAAAAAATAATTTCATGGGATTCTAAGCATAGCAGGCAAAACTATAGAGATGTTTATTTTTTAAAATAATTTCATGGGATTCTAAGCATAGCAGAAGAAAAGAGATGACATGTCAACATGATCGGACGCAGACAACGGAACAGACGAGGACACATCCTTAGAATGAAAGAGACCACAGGAGGATCGAGAATGAAAATACTTGGCTGGATGTATGAGGAAGAAAATGAAACTGCTTGCATCAATAATTCCATCTTAATGCAAAAAGAAAAGCACAAGACACAAGAAGGTGGAGCCATTAGAGCAAGGAACCGATGATGACGACGACGATGATGACGATGATGACGACGACGACGATAATGGTGATAAAATCTTCGTCTTCCGATCTAAAGAGGGGTTTTACGGTAAATACATTAAATAATAAATAACATCATTAGCCACATTTGGATAAATTTCGCTGCTCATTTACTGCAAAATACTTTTCATTTACAATGGATGAACACAGTGACTACAGGGAATGGATGTCACGTGTTAAAGTATTGAAGTCCAAGTCAATGCCCTTACAAATATTAACAGGTGAAAATTTGCTGTTTCAACGTGACCATCGCCAGCTCTGAGCTTTGCTTTCTGCCAATGTTCAAGACATGTTCCATATAGTGGCCATTTAAAACCGAGATGAATGAATTACAGGGAGTGCCAATAAATCCCGCTCGATTTTGAAGTGATGTAGCTTTATTAATATTTCAGGTACGAAGGAAATAAAAATACGAAAGTTGATAAGATTTACTTGAGAATTCGAAAAATCTGAGGTAATTAACATTGCTCTAACACATGACGAAGAAAAACGGTAACAAACAGGTAGACCCGATATTGACGTCATTACAACATTAACATACGATGCGTCACTTAATAGCTGACTTAAATCAACTGTCCCTTGGTTTCTCAACAGTAATCCCTCATCACCGAACTCATGTCGGAGCGATATATAAACATATTATTATTATTGACATCGCATTAGCCTAAGCGGAGTTGCGAGCAGTGCCGGGTTTCAACTGCAGAATAAATGTCTTTCAGGGGCGTAGCGACGGGGGGTTGTATCGGTATATATACCCCCAAAACAGGCTACCTTGAAGTTTTTAATGTGCTTTTTAAGATTTTTAACGTTTATTTAAAGATTTATACCCACAAATCGCATTATACCCCACAAATCAAATATCTGGCTACGCCCCTGATGTCTTTCACGTTCCGTATTTGAATTTGAATAACAGTTCAGAAGGAGGATTTGCAGTCGCTGGAGGGCGGAGGATATTGTCTGGCGAAGCCCTACATACAGTTCACCCACGTCTGCATCGTCAACAACTACACACCGAACGTTGATTACTGCTGTTGCATCATTCAGCAACAGCAAGAGCAACAAGCAACAGAAACAACGAAAGGAATACTATCATCAGCACCAACAGCCAGATCAGGAACTGCGTCTGGCCGCCTGTTGTCGCTATCATCAGGACTGGAACTACTTCCGGTGCACGGAGGTCAATGACGTTGTCGACGTCACGTCGTACGTCAATTAATTATTACATTATTAATATAGAATCATTTTCAACTGATTTTTATTCCGAAATTTAAATTCGAAAGTGCTTCATTCTGTGTATTTTGATAATTCAAAGTCAAGTTACGTGAATGTATGGTTGGAGAGAGAGAGAGAGAGAGAGAGAGAGAGAGAGAGAGAGAGAGAGTTTGTAGATAAGTGCGCAGCCTCGCGGTGCGTTTTATATAACGCTTCATAGAAAAATACTGCAGGCCTATATCAGATCATAGCAGAACACTGGTTCGATACAGGATCAAGTGTCAGAAGAAGCATTCTGACACTTAAATAACAGAAAATTCAGGATTCTTGTAGCATTTGGCCTTCTTTCCCTCAATCGAAGGTAGCAATTGCGGAAGGAATTGATGGAAATCCTAGTATTGTAAACTGTTGACGTTTTGATTGTCAGCATTTAGAGAAAAAGGAGATGGAAAAGTTCGTAAGAAAACGACTAAACTGTTGAAAATCGTAATAAAGTGGAGCACTAGAATTTATTACAAATTAGCCCCGACTTGTTAGGGCCACAGCGAAAAATATTATTAGCCTGCTTATCGATCTAAGCCACTTATTTAATTTAAGCTATGGAAAAAGACTTCAATATATAAAATGGATTCACAACATTAGAAAGGAGAAGAGAGATGGGGATTTGTACCATACGATCGATTCTTTAATTAGCACACTATATAGCAGCACAAGAGCCCCACATGCAAATTGTTCAAGCAGAGGGTGGGACCAAGGAAGGAAAATGTTTTTGATGCAAGGGCTGTGGACACCTTGAGCAGTTTGGGTGAAGAGACAGTTGAAACAATAAACGGTTTCAACAGTTATCTGGGAAAACTACAGTACTGTACTGTAGGTTAAGAAATCTAGAAAGTAATAACGATGGTTTCACAAACTTGAACTCCCGCTATCGTATTCCATAATCTGATACAGACCAACACAAAGAACTGTGTTAAGCGCTCTTGTTGTAGGCCTTAGCCTTGTCTACTGCGCTATATAAATTGTCAATAAATAAATAAAATAGTAAATAAATAAATAAAAGAAGTGTCTATAGCAAACAAACCCAGAGCATAAGAAAGCTATAGGACGGGCTAACTGCAGGGCAATAGACAGCGCATAGAACGGATCTTTGATAACATGGCGAAGCCGCGACCTTATTCTCCACACGCCGAGATGAAATATCTCTGGCGCAGCCTAATAGATTAACACGTAGCGTGCCTAGAATTAATATCCATTATTACGGCCGAATTGAAGCGGCGATCACCGACGACGCCTGCATGGCGTCGAATGCGTGTGACTCATAGACGGTCGTCGAGACCAATCTATTCTTGTATCGATTTCCCGTTCGATGCATCATCGTCCGGTCACTACACTGAAATGACCGTTTTCTTAGACAAACAACTATATATATATATATATATATATATATATATATATATATATATATATATATATATATATATATATACACACATACACGACGCAGCCGACGGCATTGGAAGAAGCTGCAAATCACTCCGACTACAGTTCCTATTCTACGCATTTACAGTATATGCATAAAAATGTCTTTTTGCATAGTGTTGGACTTTAGATATCAACGAATGTGCGTAGAGCATTTTCACCACACACATACACACATGAACAGAGAGAGAGAGAGAGAGAGAGAGAGAGAGAGAGACAGACAGACAGACAGACAGACAGACAGACAGACAGACAGACAGAGACAGAGAGTATGTACTCGAAGACGCAACAATAAATGTGACATAAACGAAGGAATAGAAGTCGAAATAGAGGGCCACTGTGAGTGAGATGTAGTGATCAACTGTCGTCTTCAGCTGATTTATCCAGCTGTCGACTCTGAAACCACGCCTTTCCATTGTTCTCTGTTAATTACCCGTTCCACGAGTGTCTTTCTTCCTCTTTCTGCTGATTTTCTTTTTTGGTTTAACCCATCTGGTTTGAGGTCTTTTTCTGTTAGGGTCCTTGTTTTCTGCCTTTCTCGCAAGAGAGATCGTGTACACACGAGAGATCCTACTATACCGCTAAAAACCCGGTTGCTATTATTATATTATTTTAAATGTAAATTCACAATATATCCAGGGTGTGCTTAAGCGTATAGCGGCTCGTGACTAAGCTGGTGCACTGCACCAAGCTTTCGGGCAGCGATATAGGAATTTAGTTTTACTTACTTACATATTTATGTAAATGCCATTTTAAATGCCACGCATAACAGATGCAATGAGTTCTAGAATTTTTGAAAAAATCAGCGAGGGCAAGCGGTTGCATTTGCATATTTTAAACTTTCAATGTACGGAAGGTTTCAGACTGCGCCGAAAACCTAAATTTTCGACCTCCACTTTCGGATTGCATAAGCGACCACTGGCGACAAAATTCCACCCAAGTGAGGCACGAGTGGATTGAGACAATCCATTCCGGAGAGAGATCCCGTTGCACCGAATTGCCGACGCTGGATGGGAGTTGTAGGCTACGTGATCTGGAGACGTGCACATCCATACGGTAAAAAGAGCTGGGAAAGTGATGTGAAGTAGTGTAAAACAGTGGCGAAAGAGAGTCCATTAATTTAAAAAAGCTCCTGACCTCGAAGTGCTGCTGAAGCAAAAAACCTGTTTCTGCTCAATGCGGTCAGCGATTGGTAGCCAGTGAAGATTGGTCAGCATGGATACTAGAATAACGAGGCGCTTTTGCCACAAGACGAGCTGCTGCAGCATTTAGCACAGATTGCAAAGTAGAAAGCAGGGTTTAGGGAGACAAAAGTAAAAAGCGCATTGCAATAGTCTGACCTACTGGCAATAGAAGCACGAACCAACAATTTGGCTGCAGACATAGAGAGCTAATAATTACCCTATTTCGTCTAAGGTGGTAGAAACAGGAACGAGATAGGCGAGCAATATGTCTTCAATGAAAATGCCAAGAATTTTTACACGTCCTGAGAAAGCTAGACTAGGAAACAGAGATTTAAATTAAGCATAGTTTTAGAGTGCCGATGGTATTGCCAAGTCAGAGAAATTGAGAGATGTAGAGTTTTATCAGGGTTTTTTGGAGTCTAAGTCTATTGGAGAACATTCAATCCCGAGGTTCAACCGATTGAATGAGTGAAGTATGCGAAGAATGAGGGTCATAGCGGTAGATATGGATGTAATCGGCATACAGATGAACAGTAAAGCCAAGCGAGCTAATAAAAAGGCGAAAGTCAGCCGTATAAATAATATGGAGACAATGGAGTAGGGTACCAAGAACCGATCCTTTGGGGGACACCGAATGGACAGAGAGACAGAATAGCAACAAAAGACAAATACAGTTATAGACACAGAAGATTCGTGTTCGTTTTAGATCAGAGGAAATTTTATTCCTTTGCAGTGAGAAGAATCATCTTAAACGTTTAGAATCGCTGCATAGTTTGTGTCAATTAGAACCTGCATAGAGAAGAGTAATGATCAAAATTTCTCGACGAATTCGATGCCTGTTGTAAGGAACATTTGACGACATTCCTATTTCACGAGATAGATATATAGCATAGATGTAAAAAACGTTGGAAGAATAATAAAAAAACGTTAAAAAACGTAAAAAATGTTACAGAAATAAAAAACGTTAAAAAACGTTGAATAAAAAACGTTAGGTTACCGAAGTTTTCGGAGCGACATTAATAAATGTGCCATATCCACCCACGGGAATCATAACTCAAGTCACATGTCAAAACGACTGTGAAATTAAATAAACAGCAATAATAATAACATATAAATTTTAAAACACAGGTTCACATTTTCTTATACTGTATTTAAACAATGACGGCAAAAATGCTCACTCTATGTTGTATTGAGTAAATGCCGTTGCTAGCACCAGGGTGCGATTTGTGACCTGGAGCAGTGGGGGGGGGGGATATGTCGAGCTTGGGGGGATGTAGTTGTTGGGAAATGTAGCAGTGGTGGATGTAGTGGTGAAGATGTAGCAGTAGGGGGATGCAGTTGGGCAGTGGGGGAAGATTCCCCCTTCCCCCTACAAATCGCGCCCTGGCTAGCACCACACGTCCGGTATCTAGTAGGCATTTGGAGCAGGTGGGCTCACCAAGCGTGACGAGTAATTGCTTTTATGAATAAAAGTAAAAGCGGCAATTTGCAGTTTGTGTTCTAGTAAACGAGTTATTCTTATGGGGCATCTGAACCCATTACTAACGCATCCAGGTGTTCAATAATTGCCCTTTATACTCCCCTTGCCCTGAAGGGAAATAAGGCGAACAATAACCCGTCCAGGGAGTAGGTACGGTATGTGCTTCAGAAACAATGCAAAGAATGCATTGTAGACACTGCAGAGCTTTTGAAAAGGAAAAGTTGCATTAAATGTAGCGCCAACTAAACTAAATTTTGTAGCTGGTTTAAGAAAATCTGTACTTTTAATTTTGCCAACGTTTTTTTATTATAAAAAACGTTGGCAAAATAAAAAACGTTAAAAAACGAAGAAAACGTGGGGAAAATAAAAAACTTAAAAAACGTTTTTTACATCTATGATATATAGTAAAGAAGTGCAGAGGCGGACCTTAATAACCGCCTTCATAATTATTATCATTATTCACCTCATGTCTGTTAAATATAGTAGATAGGGATTGGCTGTAATGTTATTCGCTGATTTCTTATTGGATGTTATCTCATAATAAAAGACTAAGTTCGGGGCAGCTGACGGCTTTCCTCTGACTCGCTTGCGACATCAGAACTCTGAGAATATTACACGGGGTCAGAGGATAGCACGGCGAACCGAGCAGTCAATTCCATCATCATAAGACTCTCGTGTGAGTTGGTTCCCCATGTAGTAGACGGGCCTAAACTCCCGTTTACTATATTTGGTGGAGAACCGGGGTACGAAAAACCCCTCGTCTAAAAGCCTCTCGTATCGTCGAACATTTCGTCTGGAGTTTCATTAGGCCTAATGAAAATCGGACAGAGTTTTCCTCCGCATCCCCACCGCCGCCCGACCGTCTACGTTATTTCAACTCGACTCGATGTCCCAAGCCGATAACGTGGCGCAGGGCCAAATACAACTCAGGAGTGGAACAATTCTCCGCGCAGAGAACGAATCGACTGCAGCGGGAGACGAAATTCAACATTTAACAACGACTCGAGACGCTCCAGTCGCTCCAGTCGGCACTTCAGATTCCTGCTGTACAGCCACAGAGTCAGAAAAATTTAGTAAGCGAACAACCAGGCATTTCGGAACAACGAGAACCGGTGAGGCATATGACATTTAAGAACGATTTAGAGAATTCGAGTTTTCAGTCAGTAATACTTACCGCTATCGATCGCAATACTCCTACGAACAACAAAATATGGCAGAAGGATCGAATTCACTGACTCCGAGTCCGTTCGGTGGTAAAGCAGATGAAGATATTTCAGACTTTCTCGTTAATTTTGAACTCTGGGCTACGTATCGTCATGCCGACCACGAAATAAGAACAGCAGCACTTCCACTTCTGCTAAAAGATGGTGCCAAAGCTTGGTATCTTACACAATCCGAGTCTATTCGCCATTCGTACGACGATCTCCGACAAGCATTGATGAATCGCTATGGGCCACAAGAGACTCATTCCTGAAATTAACCGCCGATTTGTGGCTGCTTCGACAAGAGAAAAATCAATCGGTCGACGACTATGTAACTTCCGTTGTCAAGGCGGGCAGAAAAATAGGGTAGATGAGAAGCAAATTTACTCGATTGCCTTGAATGGACTACGCCCAATAATTCGACAGCATGTGATCCAGCATCCACTCTCGGATCTGGAGGATCTAAGACGTTGGGGACGCATTACGGAGTTGTCATTAAAAGACAATGCCGTTGACGACACGCCTTTTGAAAACACTGCGCGGGAGCTTTCGGAATTGAAAGACGAAATCCGGAAATTACGCATCGATTCAATCCTTCCACAACCACGAGCTGCTTCACCATCGCTCGAGGCTGTCGTTCCACCGAAAAAATTCACTTCCAGGACGGTCCTCCTACAAATTTCAATCAGCAGGCATTCAATGTGCCTCGCTGGCAAATCGACAGCCACGGTCCCGAGACAAAGTCGCAGCTATCGAACGAATCAGCAGCAGCAAGGATCAACAACGTCGTCTTCAAGATGCCAGAAATGCGGAGGTAGAACACATTATAATCCTTCTTCGTGTCCTGCCAGAGAGAAGATTTGCTATTTTTGTGGACGACAGGGTCATTTGCAGTCAGTTTGCAGGGCAGCTCGCTTTCAAAAAATTTTCACCTAACCACTAGGGGCGCGCACCTACTCTATAGTGTCAACTACTGGGTAGGTCAGCGCATATAAATTAGTAACTGAATCGTTTGGTCAAAACAATTAATGTACAAGTTAAACGTTGTAAAACGTTAGCTTTAATCGACAGTGGGTCCTTTTATTCAATAATATCATACCAGTTTCTGACAAAATTAAATCTGCCTCTGATAAAATTGGAACATGAAGAGGTCAGACAGTTGGCTTTAGCCGATGGCAAGACAGTTAATGTGATTAAGGCAAAAATTACTGTCAAAATTAACGGTTTGTCCGTGCCCTTCCAATTTCAGGTACTTCCTCAACTTGCATAATTTGATTCTAGGTCTTGATTTTTAACCAAAGCACAGATTGATTTCTATAATCGTGTTATTACATTTTACGACGACTTGACAGCGACAGATCTGACTACCTTCAGAAACCTCTTAATATAATCTTTCCAACAAAGCCAGTTACCATAAAACCACATTCAGAGGTCATTGTACCTACATCAATTCCTAAATATTTAAAAACCAGTTGTGTTTAATAGAGCCGTTGTTGAATTGTACAGGTCAAAAATTTCTGTGTGCACGTAGCTTAGTGACAGCTAAACATGGGTTTACAGCTTGCAGGATATTAAATCCAACGGATGATGTTGTTTGGATTTCAAAGAGAAGACCATTAGCGTCTATAGAACCGCTGGATGATTATAATATTTTTGATCAGTCCTGCATATCTAATCAGTCAGATATTTCATCTTCGGCTTCTCTCTCTGCTGTCTCCCTCACTCTTCTCCTAATCCCTCACCCACACCTTTACGTCCTCACACAAACATACACACTCAGCGGAGGCACCACAGCCTACAGAATCACAACGACACACAGTCATACACTCAAACAGAGCCGTCATTTTCCCCACAGTCACCGATTGTGCCAGAAATAGATAGCACAGTCGCGGGATGTGATGCCAAGTCTAAATCGGTTTTGTTAGACAGTATCAGGTTAAAATACCATTCTGACTCGCTTACAGAGCAAGAAAATATTCAATTGCAGAAATTTTTAGAAAATAATTTTGACGTCTTTGCCAAATCATTGGATGATCTCAAGGCTCAAGTCTTCCACCAATTACCATAAATACGACTACTGAAAAGCCAATTCGCCAGCGTCCATATCGTCATTCGCCTACTGCAAATAAAGAAATCGATAAAAAATTGAGGCAATGTTGAAAGCGAATATAATTGAAAATTCTACATCTATGTGGGCTTCTCCAGTGGTCTTAGTCCGTAAGAAGAGTGGTGAAATTAGATTCTGCATCGATTTTAGAAAAATTAATAAAATAGTATGTCAAGTAAATTATCCTTTGCCAACAATGCCCCAGGTTTTTGATGCATTAGCGGATTCGAAACCTGCCCTATATTCATGTTTAGACCTACGGTGCGGCTATCACCAAATTTTGCTAGACCCTGCCTCAAAGGAAAAGACAAGTTTCGTCACAGGATCTTCTCAATTTCAATTTTTACGTCTTCCGTTCGGAATCTCATCAGCCCCCGGTCATTTTCAAAATTTAATGAGTCACCTTTTCAGGGAACTGAATTACAAGACTGTTCTTTGTTACCTTGATGATATATTGGTTTTTAGTAAAGATTTTGATTCTCATATTACTCACTTAGAAGAAGTTTTTAACAGATTGAGATCAGCTAAATTGAAACTACATCCAAAAAATGTTCGTTTTCTTTGCCTCGAATTTTATACCTAGGGCATATTTTGTCCGCCAAAGGAATTGAGGTCGATCAATCAAAAATAAAAATTATTCAAGAATATCCGATACCTAAGACTCAAAAGGAAGTTCGCTCATATTTAGGAATTGTAAACTATTTTCGAAATTTATCCCAAATGCCGCAAAGAAAGGTCATGGTTTGTACCGATTGCTCAAGAAAAATGTAGAGTTTTGCTGGGATGAAGCAGCGCAGAAAAGTTTTGATTCTTTGAAAGAGGCACTTTGCACGGCTCCAGTGTTGGTGTATCCTGATTTTTCTAAAACTTTTCTCGTTTTTGTGATGCTAGTTCGAAAGGAGTCGGATATTTGCTTGCACAACAGGACCAATTTGGACATGAGCATCCGATATGTTTTGGGGGGTAGAGCACTGACAAAGGCGGAACAGTCTTATTCTATAACTCATTTGGAATGCCTTGCTCTTATATCTGCTATACGTGAATATTATTGCTATTTAGCAAACTCCCATTTCATCGCATTTACAGATCATATCAGTTTAACTTTCTTACAAACACTAAAGCAGTCAACTACGGGTCGTTTACTTAGGTGGTCTCTGTTTTTACAATCTTTTAACTTTGAGATTAAATATCGTTCAGCTCGTCAAAATCAACCAGCAGATGCAT
The DNA here is from genome assembly GCA_018105865.1 of Metaphire vulgaris. Classification (NCBI taxonomy): domain Eukaryota; kingdom Metazoa; phylum Annelida; class Clitellata; order Crassiclitellata; family Megascolecidae; genus Metaphire; species Metaphire vulgaris. Next base: position 11,219,832 of record CM030843.1, read on the forward strand.
TGTCCCGTTTGGACTTGCCAACTCCTGCAAAGGGCGAGTCCACAGCAGACGACGTCGTGATGGCTAATTTAGAGCCATTTGTTGAACATTCAGAGCCAAGTCCTAGTCTAAATGTAATTTTAGATTCAGAATTAACAGGCCCGGATGTAAATTCATTGCTAGCGGATGATATAGCAGAACAGCAAAACCTATGTCCCGAGTTATCGCCAATTATTAATTATCTAGAGCATGAAATTTTACCTGAGGATGATAACGAGGCTAGAAAATTAATTCTAACGGCTAGTGAATACATCATGCATAAGGGCTTGCTTTGTCATCTGTTTCAGCCAAGATCACGAAAGTCATCTAGAAGTGTTATCTGTCAAATTGTTATTCCCAAAAGCTTGAGGTATCAAATGTTGCTTGGCTTTCATGAAAACAATTCGCATCCAGGGAGCTTACGGACGTATTTAACACTTAGATCTAGAGTTTACTGGCCACATTTGCATAGAGATGTTGAAAATCATGTTGCTTCTTGTGAAAACTGTCAAAGATGCAAAATTGTTGCCAGAAAAAATCCATTGCAACCTCTAGAAATAATGAGTCCATTCTCCCGTTGGAATTTCGATATTCTGATATTACCTGAGAGCAAAGAAGGATATAAATATTTATTGTTATTTGTAGAAAGCTCAACTCGCTATCCTGAAGCTTTTGTTTTAAAAAAGCAAACAGCAGACATAGTGGCAGACATATTATATGATCAAATTATTTGTCGTTACGGGTGCATGACCTATCTCGTATCAGACAGGGCCCCGGCTTTTCTATCAAATGTAATATCAGAATTATCGCGCAAATTTGGCATAAAAAGAGTTTTAACATCTGGTCACCATCCACAATCCAATAGCCAAGTTGAGATTATTAACAAATCTATTGCGGCAGCACTTAGGATTTTGTGTCAGAATGAATCAGATTGGCCGAGACACATTCCCAGTATATTATTCTCTCTTAGAGCAACAATTTGTCCCAGATTGAATTACAGTCCGTTTCAAATGTTAACAGGAAATCAGATGCGAATTGGCGCTGATATGTCGTTGCCAAATTTGGACGATCATAAAATAACACCCGAGGATCAAGTGATTCAAACAGCTGTACGATTAGCGCAGATTAGAGACGAGGCCCGAGTGCGTACAAAAATATCACAAGATTATAATAAACAGCAATATGATAGGACAGCCACTATTGTTCATTACGATCCAGGAGACCTGGTCTGGCTCTTAACACCACAGGTTAAACCCGGCTTGTCAAAGAAATTGTCTATGCGTTATCAGGGTCCTTTTTACGTAGTTAAACAGCTTGGGCAGAATACGTACATGCTGCGTAATAGGGCAAATAATCGTTTGTTATCTCACAGTGTTAATAGTGAGCGTTTAAAGCCTTTTTTTGATAGGCGGGATGTTGCGAGCCCTGAAGTACAAGCACCCTCTGACACTAAGGATAATTCCATAACATCAACAACTGAAACACCTGAGGGTGATTCAAGAGAGCCACCCTCGTTGACACAAAACGATAATTCAGTAACAGTCCCTGTGACACAATCTTCTGACTCACGTGTAACTGAACCATCGTCTACCTCTACCTCTTCTGATTGGTATTCGGTTGATAAGCTTTTAGCTTTGAAAAAGGATGGAAATGATTTATATTTTAAAAGTACAGTGGTCTGATGGTTCAGCACCCAGTTGGATTCATGAGAAAGACATTACAGACGCACTTAAGCGCGAGTTTTATATCAATAGAACGAAAAAGGAAAAGAAGAAAGAGAATTCCCAGAAATAATTAGAATATTATTATTATTATTATTATTATTATTATTATTATTATATTATTATTTCTCTAGAAAATCTTTTAGATAGGTTTGTTTTTTGAATTTTCATTGTAAAATATCACAGGTCAGAAACATGACATATTTGAATGCACGTGTGATTTTGTTTCTAAGCTCATATCACTGTTGTGGTCTTAGAACGACCCCAAGAAAGGCCAGTAGAGAATACAATCAAATCTGGGCACTAACATGATAGTGAACCACCAAGAAGATAATCCGAACGACGGATAGGATATAACAGAACAACACATTAAAATATCCTGAACCAGTATTGCTTTATAAGTTTGCTTCATTTAAAAATTAATTTTTAATTCCCTGCAGGGTTATTAAGCTCTCTAGGGTTCCAAGTGCGCCATGACTTAATCAGGCCAGACGGAGACTACTAGTTTTGTGTTTTCGCAGATTGCCTCCTAGTATCGTTAGTAGGAGAAGAATGCAAGTGAATCGAATGAAAGCAAGCTTCGTTTTTTAGTACAACATGGTAACAATTGTGGCTACTTCGTGCAATACTGGGTACGCCACCGGCCAAACCAAGGATAGTCCTTATAGACTAAAATTTGGCATATTTTTCAACTATATAACGGGCTTCGAAATAATTACGCACAGAATACGCATCAATCGTCGTTACATCACATAGGCTGTAAGACTCGTTCTAATATCTATGTCCAAGAGTTAATTTCAGACCGAGACTGAGACTGAGACAACTAGCGAATAATTTTGAAACTAATGTGGAATTGTGAACAATGCTTTATACGTTTATATATACTTTTCATATGATGATCGTGAACGAATACTAAACAAGACTATAGTACCTGAATTACATTATAATTTTGAATACTATTGTTTGTTATATAATTTTTGCTGTTGCTTGCAATTATGCATTTTCTTCGTATATAACATGCTTATTTTTATGAGAACACGCTCTTGATAAAAAAAAAATCCAAAAGAGCTTTTCACACTCATATATTATGAATCAGACATTGCGTATTGATGACTGTCATTAATTAATTTTTTTAGTTACTTAGAAAGACAATAATGTCCTAAGTAATGACTGAATGCTAGACACGTGAAACCTATTTATGTTAGCCGTTAGTGCTTCGGGTTTCCAGTCGGACAGATGTTCCTTGAGATAGTGTATTTACTTAAAATTTGTGGATTTGTTCAGTGATTGAGACAGTTTGAGACAATATTAACAGATTGAGACAGCATTATTTTCAGTTTACCATCAAGATTCAAGACTATTTCGTAGTTAACGTGTATTTTTTAGCATTTTGCATTATTTCGTTTCTTATCCATGCTTACCTAGAATTTGATTGTATAAGTTGTATTGAATTATTTTGATCATTATTCACTTTAAATTCATATTCTTATTTTAAGCCGTGCTATATAACTTTTGCCAACATATTCGTGTTATCTCTAAATCTAAGTGGATTCGCTTAGACTAGCTTTTAACATTTCCGCCTTAATCGTTTTCGAGTTCCTGTCCAAATAGTCTCTTATTACATTTTGATAACTAGTGTCGTCGGAAAGAGTCGTATTATATCCTGGCCCGAGTCCACAAATGACTTTCCAGAGTTTGGCTTTCCACACATTCTTTTGAAGTGTTGTATTCGCTCATTATCATTAGTTGCCGGAAATGTCTTTTGACGTGTGTTTCCAGTTCTTCGCAGTTGCCAACTTTTCTACTTCGGGTTATATGCTATTTTCAGAGAGACTTTGGTGTCTATGAAGCGATAGTTTTCCATTGGTTGCATGCCAATTCTAATCTTGAGCGTGGAAGTACACTTCATGATTGTTGTATATAGGCCTAACATGTTGATCTTAGATTTCATTTCCTGTAGAATTTTGCAAGTCGTCTAATCAGCGGATGTGTCTATTCTAAATAATCTCTACCTTGTGTTATTTTAGCAGTTATGAGATCACCTAGATGTCCTCATCAGTTTCATGTTTATTTTACCCTCTATAGCGAGGCAGAATTTTCAGATTTGAACTCAGTTTAAACTAATTAGTCTTGCACATTGTGGTTGTAACATCAACATCCCTTTGCCAAGTTTCTCTGTGCTTTTATAACTTGTTTTATTAATGGTTTTGTCTCGTATTACAAGTCGTTGAGAATTTTGGCGAGTGTTTCCATAATCGTTCGCCTAAATCTGATTTAGAATCGCATATCTTTATGTTTGTTTAAGCATACTTCTTCCCTCCCCCGAAACCCCGTTCCTACCTCTAGTCCATGGTTACCTTGATTTTGATTTCAACGAAGGGAAATCCCCATGACCACCTTACATTTTTACAAGGATTACATATATATTTTTAAAATTCGTTGGGTGGGCCCATATTACTCTTATAGCATATATTTTTTTTACATCCAAGAACCGATGTCCTGAGGACACCGTATTATAGTAAAGAAGTGCAGACAGACCTAATAACCGCCTTCATAATTATTATCATTATTCACCTCATGTCTGTTAAATATAGTAGATAGGGATTGGCTGTAATTTATTCGCTGATTTCTTATTGGATGTTATCTCATCTTAAAAGACTAAGTTCGAATGACGGCTTTCACTCGTTTGACATCAGAACTCTGAGAATATTACACGGGGTCAGAGGATAGCACGGCGAACCGAGCAGTCAATTCCATCATCATAAGACTCTCGTGTGAGTTGGTTCCCCATGTAGTAGACGGGCCTAAACTCCCGTTTACTATAGATAGATAGATAGATAGATAGATAGATAGAGAGAGAGAGAGAGAGAGAGAGAGAGTCTCTTAGCTTCCTGTATTAACATTTCTATCTGCATATTGACGATCGTGACGACTACTCTTCTTACTTAACTCTACTGCTACTCAACTACTGCTCCCGCTTTGAAGTTCTACTTACTGTTCTTTTTCAATGCCAAAGTCATCTAACCAAACCTCTGAATTTCAATAATAAGATTAGGCCTATTATAAAAACGCCCTGACACTTTTATTTTGAAAGTAGTATTTTAAAAGTAGTTTTTATGCTTCACTTGTTCCGTTTAGACCAAACGTGAAATCTTCAGGAATGGAATGGATGGTTGCTGCCGTTATATTCCCCGTTGTCGTAACTGTCGTCTCCCTCTATTGCATCGTCAAGTGCTGCTGTTACCGCTACGACGGAGAATCAAACACGTGCTGTTGCTCTCTGTGTACGTTACACCAACGCAATCATTGATTCTTATGTGCAAGTAGTAAGTAAGTAAGTAAGTAAGTAAGTAAGTAAGTAAGTAAGTAAGTAAGTAAGTAAGTAAGTAAGTACAATCTCATTAACTTCTATAGCGCTTTCAAAAGATGCACCGAAGTAGCTCCTTATTCCTATGCGCTTAATCTAAAAAATGAAGTAGCTATAGCCAAAGGTGGGGTCATTGGAGTCATTGGGGTCATTTGGTCAAAGTAGCTATTAGAGCTCTCTCTTATGGACAAGAGAGAGCGCTAAGACAAGCCATCTCATATTCAGACTGCAGCTGATGTTGCTCATCGGCTGAGGTCTCCTATACGGTGGTTTAAGCAATCGACTGAGAAGGGCCTTAGCAGTGTTTAATCTAGGCCGTTTCCGGGGAAGAAAATTGCCCTTTTCCCCCGGAAATTTTATATTCCCCCGGAAATTTTGGCATACTACATGGACTAACAGCAGCTCCTTAGCAGAATTCCACCCCTCGGCTTTGTCAATTTTCCCTCCCGGCTTTGTCAGTTCCCCCCCGGAGTCCAGGAATCTAGATTAAACACTGGGCCTTAGACGTCATTTGTTCTCCAAATTGGGCAAGAGGAAAGTTTTATGGAAGCGAAGCAGGCCCTTCAAAAGCAGCAACGGGACTCAAAAATAAGTTTACGCTTTAAATATTGTGACGTGCCGAACAGTGGTAATTCGTGGGGGAACGGTTGGGAACGGCGTTCCCATTGTTACTACGCCCATTCTCTTAGTTAAACAGACAAGGGAGAGGAGAGGGAGCGTTTCCATTGTTGCCATTTTGTCAAATTGCTCCTGGCGCCGAACCTCTTGAGCAGTTGAAAGTGCGAGTGATTTTCTCACTTCACTTACTTGGCAGGTAATCTAGGGATATTATTCTTAACTTTGAAGGAGAATAGGCTAATGTTCTTTATGATGCGAATCGATATGATTTTTAATTAGACTAAAATTTAATAAATAAAATATCCTTTCTCAAACGAGTAACACTAAGTGAAGTAAAAGTCGCGTTTTCATGTATCGATCGGAAATGAAGTCGAATATAGACTTAAAAATATTTAAACTTTAAAGAATTTTAAGTTTAACTAAAAGACGAACATTCTTTCAACATTTCTTCACCGTTCACCGACGCGAAAGATCCAATCCCTTCTTTCTTTCGGTCACGTGACGACGACGGCAGCCAATCAGGAGATCGCCGATATTCATAAACGGTTACTCCAACGAGGCTCTTCAATGAGGACCAATCACTAGGCACTAAGAACTCTGCGTTTCCATAACCACGTCCACATTATCTACTTTACATAAGTTAGAATATTAATTAATGAGTAACAGCCTAATTTAAAATGTTAGCCTTTTCCTAATCAAATAGACTAATACACGTGCCTATCACAATATGCATTATTGGAATTTGCATTTGTTACACAGATGGCTGTGGATACCCCTTCACGTTCCTGGAGCAATGGGCGTCCGCAAAATTTTTCCAGGGGGCTGCAAAACTAGGGTCTTGTGACGAAAGAAATGAAAATTTTTTCCAGGGAGGGTGCAAAACAAGGTGTTGTGACGAAAGAAACAAGTAATTTTACTTTTTTCATCACTCCACAATTTCTCCAGGAGGTGCAAATGCACACCCTTGCACTCCCATCCGAACGCCCATACCTGGAACTCGGAAAAATTGTCCTTCCCCTCGCCTTTATATGGTTTTGGAGCCAAGCCAAGAGGGGTTCATTAGGTATGAGAAACAATGCTTCCAAGTGTCTAGTCACCAGACTGGAACGGGTAGAAGTCCTTGCCCAAGATTTTTTGCAGCTGAACAAAGTCCAATGCATAATCCTCATTAGTAGTTAGTCGCAACGTCGAGTAAGGTTCTGACCGGATCTTTATTGTGCGCCTTTCAAGTTTTGTGCAACCGAAGCTCGCCAAACGGATGCGATCTCCCGTCTTGATTTGGTTCTAATACGAACTGGGTTTGGTGTTCCGTTGGGTCGGCTGACGTCATCGGCATTGTGATAGTGGCGCCATAGAAGTTTACTGATTGAATGACCTCAAGCATTTTAGGATCGTAGCGTAGCAGGGATATTTTAACACACACCAACACTCCCCAACACACACCCCTCCAATAAGACTGACACCCCCAACTCCCCCAATCTGAATCTTGGATGACCTTTTTTGCTTGTCAGACTTTTTTGGTAGGGACCCCCACAATATACCGACACCACCAAATTGATAATCCTAGAAATAACACTGTAGCAAAGATCTGCTCAAAGCGCTGTTCGTGTTTTTTTTTATCTAAAGCTATTTATTTTCCGTCACAGATTTACAAATGCTTTGGGCGCGAATGTGGCTGTTTTCGTTAAACCTTAAGAGAATTTTTCTTTTAGTCAGTTTCGACTGGAAATGTTCTCCCGCCGCGAAGCGTGTGGTGAAGGTGGGAGGAGGCGTCTGCTCGGAGGAAGAGGCGGAGGACGAGCAGTTGTCGCTGTCGCTGACTTTCGAGCAGCATTCCTCCTCCTCCTCCTACTACTACGGACGTCACTTTTGGCGTTCCGGTTCGTCTCGCTGTACCCCGTGCGATCGTCTGAATTCCTCGGCGTGGCGCAGCTCCAACGAATGGCACCGGATGCAGTACGTTCCGTCGGCTGTCGGTCCCGGTCAGAAGTACGTACTCGAACCTCCGCCGACGAGACTTCTGGCGACGACATTTCCGAGCAGTTTCCCCGCCTACTGCGATTACGCTAACTATCATCAACCGATCGGCAGTTCCCTACATCATGCCCGGAAGACGGCGCAGCGGTGCGGCTGCTGTTGCTGCTGCTGCTGCTCCTCGTCCCACTCGACCGGTGGCGGACCGGGGAACCTTTACGGCCAATTGGTCGCTGCTCCATCGCCGGCGAATGCATCATTTCTCGACCCCCTGCTATTTACGCCGACTGCCGCCAGCTGTAGCTCCGTGACGTCATCGCCCCGCCGCCTGTCTTGCACTGCGCATGCGTGTCGTCGATGCTGCTGTCGTCTGCCGTCGGTTCACGAGGCGTCGTCGTCGTCGTCGCCTCGGTCATCTTCTTCCGTCACAAAATGTGCAAAAGACTGTCTTCCTTGTGCTCCTTCAGCAGCAGCAGCAGCAGCAGAAGACGGCGAAATTTCGCGGCTTAAGTGCGACGACAGCGGTTGCGGCGGAGAAGATGGTGGAGGAAGAGACTCGTCGAAGATGGAAACGGATGACCGTCCTCAGGACAAACCGACGGTCGACCATCAGACGTCGGTTGATTCAGCGATCGATGCCGATGATCATCAGAGCAACGAGGGAACGAACGGTCGAGAAGGCGGACAGACAGAGTGACACTCGAACGCATCGGAAGCAGCGTCAAAGTGCTCCTCTTCCCCCCGATTCTGGAATCCTGACTATACGCCACTGATTTTGTCAGCGATTCGCATTCGCATTACTAGCAACACCTCGTCTAATGCGGCCGTTATCGAGGCACAGATGGACATGGAAACAATGACATGACACCATCAGAGCAGCACAGACTTAACTCATACAAGACATTCGGAACAATAGGATATAGACGGACGCATTCGACGAAACTGTCGAAACAGATTCAACTACAGACGAGACCAGCCAGAAATACGACAAACAAATGCAGATATATTGAACTGAAATAATTTCAAATGCATTTGATGCAAAGTTACGGACATCAGAAGTCGTATTAACATATTTATTAGACATATCTCAGCGTTTGCTGAAGTGAACCATGGTGTCGACAATATAGTAATTATCATTATTAGTAACCAGGGTACGATTTTAGAAGGAAGGAGCGAATTTTTCTCCCCACTGCCCAACTACATCCTCCCACTGAGGAGGCTATTGACATCCCAGCCAACGAAGTGAATCTTCCCCACCACTGTGAGTCTGTGACAGAAAAATGCATTCACCGTCAGCAGAAGAAGAAAATTTTTCGGCGCTTCGCCCTGGGCTGGACATGAGTAAAAAATGAAACTTGAGGTTCGGTGGTAACTGGAGAGCGATTTGTCTTAACCTTTGAAAAATGTATCTGTGTTGCTGATTAAACAATTTATACATCGTCATGGCTAGACAATAAAAGTAACAGATCATTATTTGGTGACAGAGCAATAGTTTACCTAGCAGAACTGTGCAAAGTAGATCCGTCACTAGCCTTGAATCAGTTTCGACAGTACAAGAATAACAATGTGAAAGTAATCGTCAATGTGCTTGCTTCAGTACTTAGTAGAATTCAAATTTTGCCTAGGCCTATCTCGTCAGATGAATGTGAGCTGGGTTTCTCGTGCATGAATATAAATGATACAAATCAACTAATTAAAATAAATCAAACATTTCTTCTGCAGACGTTGACATCTTGACAGTAGGTCTGTAAATAGCATACGAAAAAAATGTAAATGCAGATATTAATTTTTGATGAACGTTGTCGGTTCAATCGAAGGTAATTGACCAATTAGAAATCAACTCAATGTCCAACATCTCTTGTTTTCATGAAGGTTAATAGGCCACCACCAACACTGTACAGTACAATCCTGCCAGTTATGCTGAAAATGGGTATGCAATGGGCGACATGCTGCTTCAGATGCACCAACTGGCAAGACATCTGCGTCAATTCCTGCCATGGCAACTCTGTATTAATGTTAGATGATAGTTGCTTGAATTTAGTTGCAGATTTTCAATTGTTGCAACTTGCAGTTGCACTATTACATTTATGGTCTAAATAATTGGCGTGTGGCGATTTGATGAAATAATATTGAAAATTAGAGCAAAGTAATATGCATTAAGCCATGCATTTTCCACATTTCCCACTGTTCGTCATGTTTCCCCACCAACTGCTCGCCATCCCACCCCCACAGCTCCAGGTCGCAAATCGCTCCTTCCTAGTAACGTAACTATGTAGTATGTACTTTATTATTGCAGAAGCACTTCAATAGCAGCAGTTCTAATACAGGAGGGTACAATGGCGTAGCGAGGCAAAGTTCCGCATGGGTCGAAAAGAAAAAGCGCCGCCTCCGAAAAAATCTACCTTCCAACTTCACAAAATCTCGACAAGCAACAAAGGTCGTCGCATGTGTTTGTTTTCAAAATGAAAAAATGCTTCTGTTAAACCTGAAAATGCCGTCACTGCGCCCCTGCTGCCGCCTTCATTCAACTTCCTAAAAAATCTTCTTGACAAGCAAAAAAAGGTAGTCACATAAGAAAACTCGAAAATACCCCCCCCCCAAAAAAAAAACGGCCCATAGAGCAAGTATCGCCTGGGGCGGTTCGCCCCCACTGCCCCTCGCTATGCCACTGGAAGGTATCAATCTATGGTATCAAAAATTCTTCCGCAAAACGTGTTAAGATCAATGCTAGAGATAAGTCAGAGCGGGAAACAACGAGGCGACTATGTAGGGAAAATCACCTATAGAAGAGATGCACCAACTGGCAACTTACTTACTTACTTAATCACTCGTGTGATTCGAAAGCACCTAGTAAATAATAGAGTAGCCTATCTAGCAGACGAGTAAAGTTTCAGAGTTCAGATGTAAAAATTCGATTGAACCGACAAAAGTTCAGCAAAATATCTGCATTTACGTTCTCTTGTACTCTATTTATAGGCCTACTGTCAAGATGTTAAAGTCTGCCGAAGAAATGTTATGCGACCTTTGGTTAAAGTTGGAAGGTTTTCGTGTATAGAATGATGTTCGGAAATTTGTTTCTCGCAGCCGGACCCTGAGCTTATCTTGCATTGTTAATGATGCCCTGCTGTTACCAGTGTATTTCAAAGCAGGCGTGTTGTCAATAAGACCGCTGCAGTTCTTAAAGTCCTCTAACTCTGCAATGTGCTCACGTTGTCCACCCGTGGACGAGTCGCCACAATAAACCGAATGTTTACCTACTTACTTACTTACTTGCTTACTTACTTAATACTTAAGGCTTCAACGATTTATAGACGATCGCGTGACCTAATTTAGCGCCAGTCTTAAAAGGGTTCTTGACGAAAACCATCTTTAAACGAGCTTTGCATTTTATTTTGCTTTTGCCTGCAATTTTTAACAGAGAGACATTGAGTAGGTAGGCTACTCATCTGCATTATTCGATTTGGTTACCATAGGCAAATAGGTCGTTGGGCGAAGAAAAGATACAAACATTCTTGAACATTATTGAACATCATCTGGCGATACTTATTCTTATAAACACGTCCAATCTAATCTAATCCTAAACCTCTATAGCGCCACTCCAAAATGCACACAAGCATCAGCCAATGGCACAACAAATCAAAATCATTTAAGATTCAGGTCACGTGTACAATGTACTGTGTATTACAATAGGCCTACAGTATATTGACATAATAATACACAGTAATTGGTCTAGCCAGATTTCTTTAAGTTTTGCAATAGAAATCTTCTCAAATGAAACTTCTGTTGCACATCAAGGTTTTAGGTCTTTGCAGTCATAATTCAACTAATGTCCCATTTACAAGCGCTTAGGGGCCTACATAAAAACTGTATTTGCAAAAACGTCAGCTTGTTTCGAAGCATCTAGAAAAATTTCTCGATTTGTCAAGGCGTAAGTTTCTTAGAACAATAGACGGTGCACTGTAGACCTATAGATCGAAAGAAGATCAAGTTGCTAAAGACACTATGGGCAAAAGCTTAAGACAGAGAGAGGGGGCACACACACAGAGAGGGGCAGAGGGAGAGAGAGAGTGGCCCCCAGAGGACCCTATAGACATTAAACAACAAATGGTTGGCCCCCAGATTAAGTTGCTAACCCCCCACTTGCCAAATCCTAGAGCCGCCACTGGAGAGGGGGACAGAAGGATCATTTCATACAGTTCAAAGGCACTTAATTTTGTTACGTAGCATTTTTACTGTGCCATTGCGTACTTTTGCGTTGAAACTGAAAACGAAAATGTTCCCACGCATGGCAGCAATGCAGCAAAGTCAAAGTCCCTATTAAAGTGACCATTGGCATATACTATATAGCTGTAAGCATAGGCCTACAATATGTTAGTCTATTAGGTGACAGTATTTGGTGATTATAAAGAATTGCTTCTAGTTATCGTCTTAAACATTGTAACTAGAAATATTGTAACTAGTAATTAGAAAACATCCGATATGAAGATATGCGGAGGTCTTCGTGCATCTTCAGGTTTCAACTGGATCTTCTCTTTGATCCTAATCACTACATGCTGCTTCAGAGCTGGTAATTCTATCTTAACAAACTAGCAATCAAGTCGTTTAGAAAATCTGATATGAAGATCATTTGATTCGCATTTTGACGTTGGACTCAGCAATATAGGCCCCTAACAGTAACAGGTACAGCACTAAAGAGAATACGATTCTTGCATTTGCGTAATAATTATAATTAATTATTTATGACTGTGATGAATCTTAACAAATAGATGTACAGTAAATGCTCGTGTACTGTTTTTAAACAATGCAGCGTTTAGTGAGTGCGGATCCGATTGTCCACGGAACTACGATCCAATCTGCGGTTCCGACGGAAGAACGTACGGCAACGAATGCGGAATGAATGCAGCCAGCTGCCGGTCCCAGAAAAGCGTCACTATGGTACACAAAGGAAGATGCAGAAAAGGTTAATGCATTAAAACACCAATAAGTGAAATAGAGGGATTGCAATAGCGTGGTAGGCCTTTTCGAGAGTAATACCGGTGTGGGGAGAGGGTGGATAAAGAATCCGACCAGTGGATGAAAGAAATTTTGTTTCAGTATGCTAAATAATAATAACGTTAAATACGTATTTTTCGTTATGCCAAAAAGATTAGTTAAATAAATTATAAAGATGGCATGAAACTGCGACCTTGTTATTCATAGAGCGGACGAGTGAGGAAAATCAGTAGCTAGTTAGCAGTGACCAGAAAATTATCTTCTCCTCCCCTACAAAATACCACATTGAATTAGGATAATACCCACTCTTCATTGCTGATTCACTAAAGTTGGAATAACTATTAAAGAATAAAAATCGTTTGAATCGTTTTGAGATGTTTTGCTAATTGCAATTCAATTCAAAACTGACACGAAACTGAATCTTTGATTGCAATTGTTAATAATATTATTTTCCTGTATGTTAAAACATCGTATTCATTGTCTATAGTTCTTACCTTCGTGTGTCATTGTGCTTCCGAAGCATTCGCTGCATGTTCAGATCTAGCTCCAAATTAGAGGAGTGCACGGTAAAGGCTATTGCGGTTTCACCGCGGTAACGGGGTAAAAACCTGTAATTTTACCGAAATTTAAATAGGAACGGTAAAAATATGGCGGTAGTACCGCGGTAACGGGATCCGGGCTGACGGTAGTACCGCGGATGCGGTTTGAAAAATGCCGTAAAACCGCGGAAATGGGGACAATTAATCTCGTAGATCTACAGTACCATGATAATGTGCTCAGCCGATATCGGCGTAGCTACTATCTGTAGCAGTGCATACATTTCAGTTTCAAATTCAAAGGCCATTTAGTTGGACTGTTAGATCAGGTAAGATCTAATTTGGATCAATTGGCTTCCATTGTTAGTATGCAGTGGTAAACAATAAGGAATGTGTGTTGCGCTAAGACCTGGAATGCAGTAGGCGGGAGCGGGGACGGGGATGGGCACCGAGATGCGGAGACGGAAATGGGGAAAGAGATTAGGGGATGGGGTCAGGCATGTGATGGAGCCGGTTCGGCCGAACCGTTTGTTAAAATGACGGCTATATCAACGAACCGTCTCCTTGCTTACTGAGCTGGTTTTCGTTTTCATGAATACGTGTGGTAAACCTTTAAGCCCTTGGATCAACATTTCATTTTTAGATGGTTGTCGGTCTTGTATCGCAGCGGTATTCAAATGTTACTCTACAATACCATGGCTATAATTACAGCGGATGTGGTTAATTGGCTAACACTTAAAAGCACCCACCATATGGTCCATGTCAAAGAGCCCACCGGTCACTTTTCCAGTGAACATTAGACGGCTGACCAGTCCGTCAAGGCCGAAGCTGGCATCCAACTAGACCCTGAACACAGAAGAAGTCTAAGTTCAAATTGCCGCCGCAGAGGAGCTTTAGAAAGAGACTTCAGTGGATGCACCTATGTTCAATGATGATAGATTTATAGTATGGCCTAATGTGAAAACTGAGATCAACGAATGCATTCCATTGGAAGCCGGGGACATGGTAATTAGTAGATATATCGTCTTGATTCAGGTTCAACGCCATCACGAAGCATTTCGAAATCTAGCCAACGGCTAGTCCGTAACCTCACACTCGTGATTTATTATATATTTCTCTGGACATTCCAGTACGGAGGGCATAAAATATATATATATATGGATATATATATATATGCATTATATATATATATATATATATATATATATATATATATATATATATATATATATATATGCCTGCACATAATGGACAAACCATAGGCTATATAGGCTAACTTTGTCAACGTCAGCAATTGGTTGTTAATCAATTGGCATCACACCGCCGGATGGGTTGGGGATGGATTTCAAGTCAATGAGGGCTGGGTGTTGATGGAGAAAAGCTTTGTGGGAACGGAAAAGGATAGGGACAACAAACAGTCCCCGTGCACACTGCACACCTCTAATCTGCACCGATAAATTATTGTTACCTTGATTCATTTGACGAACAAAATCTGAAACTCTCTTCCTCTGCCTGCTCGATATTCCAATACCTCGATACCTTGAAATCTAAACAAGAACATGTCACTTCCAGTTGACTCATCATCTCTTCATTACTGATCTGTCTGGCTATTTTTCACTCTGGAATTTACCAATTAACCTTCAGCGGAAGATCACCTTTCGATACGATATCGACCAATATCTTTGATTATAACTATTGTTTCTAAAGCCTGTGGCTATTGCTAAGTATTAGTAATTGGCTGTTTAGGCACAACGACAGAAAGGAGTTGTGGTCTGGTTTGTCCATATAATTATGATCCAGTTTGTGGATCTGATGGTACCACCTACCCTAACGAATGCGGAATGAATGCAGCTAACTGCCGATCGCTGACACGCGTCACAATGGTGCACAAAGGAAGATGCAGAGAAAGTAAATGCATTAAAACACCAATGAGTGAAATAGAGGGATTGCAACAGCGTGGTATTTGAGAGTAAGATCGGTGGGGGTGGATAAATAATCGGACCAGTGGAGGAAAGAAATTTTGTTTCAGTATGCTAAATAATAATAACGTTAAATACGCCTTTTTCGTTATGCCAAGAAGATTAGTTAAATAAATTATAAAGATGGAATGAAACTGCGACCTTGTTATTCATAGAGCGGACGAGTGAGAAAATCAGTAGCTAGTTAGCAGTGACCAGAAAATTCCTTTCTCCTTCCCTACAAAATACCACATTGAATTACGATAATATCCATTCTTCATTGTTGAATCACTAAAGTTGGAATAGCTATTAAAAAAGAAAAATTAATTGATTCATTTCCAGATGTTTTGTTAAATGCAATCCCATTTAAAACTGAGACGAAACTGAATCTTCGATTGTTACTAATGATTCATTTGACGAACAAAATCTGAAACTCTCTTCCTCTGCCTGCTCGATATTCCAAAATCTCTATGCCTTGAAATCTAAACAAGAACATGTCACTTCCACTTGACTTATCGTCTCTTACTTACTGATCTGCCTTGCTATTTTTCACTCTGGAATTTACTAATTAATCTTCAGCAGAAGATCACCTTTTGATACGATATCGACCGATAATTCTTTGATTATAACTATTGTTTCAAAAGCCTGTTGCTATTGCTAAGTATTAATAATTGGCTGTTTAGGCACAACGACAGAAAGGAGTTGTGATCTGGTTTGTCTAGCGAATTATGATCCTGTTTGTGGATCTGATGGGACCACCTACGGCAACGAATGCGGAATGAATGCAGCTAACTGTCAAAAGGAGACAAGAATTACTATGGTACACAGAGGAAGATGCAGTCAAGGTTAATGCAATAAAACACCAATGAGTGAAATAGAGGGATTGCAACAGCGTGTTAGACCTATTTGAGAGTAAGACCGGTGGGGGTGGATATATAATCGGACCAGTGGAGGAAAGAAGTTATGTTTCAGTATGCTAAATAATAATAACGTTAAATACGCCTTTTTCGTTATGCCAAGTAGATTGTTAAATAAATTATAAAGATGGCATGAAAATGCGACCTTGTTATTCATAGAGCGGACGAGTGAGGAAAATCAGTAGCTAGTTAGCAGTGACCAGAAAATTCCTTTCTCCTTCCCTACAAAATACCACATTGAATTACGATAATATCCATTCTTCATTGCTGAATCACTAAAGTTGGAATAGCTATTAAAGAAGAAAAATTAATTGATTCATTTCCAGATGTTTTGTTAAATGCAATCCCATTTAAAGCTGAGACAAAACTGAATCTTCGATTGTTAATAATGATTCATTTGACGAACAAAATCTGAAACTCTCTTCCTCTGCCTGCTCGACATTCCAAAATCTCTATACCTTGAAATCTAAACAAGAACATGTCACTTCCAGTTGACTCATCGTCTCTTCCTTACTGATCTGCCTAGCTAT
Organism: Metaphire vulgaris; assembly: GCA_018105865.1. Lineage (NCBI taxonomy): Eukaryota > Metazoa > Annelida > Clitellata > Crassiclitellata > Megascolecidae > Metaphire > Metaphire vulgaris. The sequence goes on from CM030843.1 coordinate 11,236,463, forward strand.
TTTCAAGTCTGGAATTTACCACTTAACCTTCAGCGGAAGATCACCTTTTGATACGATATCGACCGATAATTCTTTGATTATAACTATTGTTTCAAAAGCCTGTTGCTATTGCTAAGTATTAATAATTGGCTGTTTAGGCACAACGACAGAAAGGAGTTGTGATCTGGTTTGTCTAGCGAATTATGATCCTGTTTGTGGATCTGATGGGACCACCTACGGCAACGAATGCGGACTGAATGCAGCTAACTGTCGGTCGGAGACAAGAATTACTATGGTACACAGAGGAAGATGCAGCCAAGGTTAATGCATTAAAACACCAATGAGTGAAATAGAGGGATTGCAACAGCGTGGTATTTGAGAATCAAAAAGGTGGGTGGGGTGGATAAATAATTAATCGGACCAGTGGAGGAAATAAATTTTGTTTCATTATGCTAAATAATAATAACGTTAAATATACCTGTTTCGTTATGCCAAGTAGATTAGTTAAATAAATTATAAAGATGGCATGAAAATGCGACCTTGTTATTCATAGAGCGGACGAGTGAGTATAATCAGTAGCTAGCTAGCAGTGACCAGAAAATTCTCTTCTCCTTCCCTAAAAAATACCACATTGAATTACGATAATATCCATTCTTCATTGTTGAATCACTAAAGTTGGAATAGCTATTAAAGAAGAAAAATTAATTGAATCATTTCCAGATGTTTTGTTAAATGCAATCCCATTTAAAACTGAGACGAAACTGAATCTTCGATTGTTACTAATGACTCATTTGACGAACAAAATCTGAAACTCTCTTCCTCTGCCTGCTCGATATTCCAAAATCTCCATGCCTTGAAATCTAAACAAGAACATGTCACTTCCACTTGACTTATCGTCTCTTACTTACTGATCTGCCTTGCTATTTTTCACTCTGGAATTTACTAATTAATCTTCAGCAGAAGATCACCTTTTGATACGATATCGACCGATAATTCTTTGATTATAACTATTGTTTCAAAAGCCTGTTGCTATTGCTAAGTATTAATAATTGGCTGTTTAGGCACAACGACAGAAAGGAGTTGTGATCTGGTTTGTCTAGCGAATTATGATCCTGTTTGTGGATCTGATGGGACCACCTACGGCAACGAATGCGGACTGAATGCAGCTAACTGTCGGTCGGAGACAAGAATTACTATGGTACACAGAGGAAGATGCAGTCAAGGTTAATGCAATAAAACACCAATGAGTGAAATAGAGGGATTGCAACAGCGTGGTATTTGAGAGTAAAACCGGTGGGGGTGGGTGGATAAATAATTAATCGGACCAGTGGAGGAAATAAATTTTGTTTCATTATGCTAAATAATAATAACGTTAAATACGTATTTTTCGTTATGCCAAGTAGATTAGTTAAATAAATTATAAAGATGGCATGAAAATGCGACCTTGTTATTCATAGAGCGGACGAATGAGTATAATCAGTAGCTAGTTAGCAGTGACCAGAAAATTCTCTTCTCCTTCCCTAAAAAATACCACATTGAATTACGATAATATCCATTCTTCATTGTTGAATCACTAAAGTTGGAATAGCTATTAAAGAAGAAAAATTAATTGATTCATTTCCAGATGTTTTGTTAAATGCAATCCCATTTAAAACTGAGACGAAACTGAATCTTCGATTGTTACTAATGACTCATTTGACGAACAAAATCTGAAACTCTCTTCCTCTGCCTGCTCGACATTCCAAAATCTCTATACCTTGAAATATAAACAAGAACATGTCACTTCCAGTTGACTCATCGTCTCTTCCTTAGATCACTATTAACCCCTCAGCCTCCTCGACCCACACGTTCATCATCTTACCTCACTCTGTCACGCCCACTCAATGAGTCATCCCTGAAAATTTGCAACCGTGCCTTCTCATACGCCTCACCTGAACTTTGGAACTCGATCCCAGCTTCCCTCCGCAGACTTGGACACTTTCAAACAATAAAATCTGATTCCTCATTTCCTATAATTCCCGCATTATCTCCTCAAGTCTTCAGGTCTAAGCTTAAATCATTCCTTTCTCTAAAATCAACTCCTCCATAGCTGTAACAACCTAGCCTCACTGCCCTTCGGATATTGACTATTGCCTGGCTGATCTTTCACCTTCCCCATAGCTATTTTAAGAGAGGCTGAGCGCCTAAGAATAAGCAGCTACTGTTGTGCTGCTTTCCAAGGCGCTATAGAAATCCACGAGATTTTACTTACTTACTTACTTACTTCCTTACTGATCTGCCTTGCTATTTTTCAGTCTGGAATTTACCAATTAACCTTCAGCGGAAGATCACCTTTGATACGATATCGACCAATATCTTTGATAACTATTGTTTCGAAAACCTGTTGCTATTGCTAAGTATTAGTACAGTAGTTGGCTGTTTAGGCAGAACGACAGAAAGGAGTTGTGGTCTGGCTTGTCCAGCGAATTATGATCCTGTTTGTGGATCTGATGGGACTACCTACCCCAACGAATGCGAGCTTCTGAGAAGCCGCTGCATGAAAAAGAAACGTCTCAGAGTCGCCTGCAAAGGCGTTTGCAGAAGTAAGAACGAGTTTCTTTCTGTTGGTCTCTTTTATTCCGATTGGTAATGCCCATAATAATTACGAAGCCGGCACTTCTTACCCTCATTAGAATCGAGATACGTGTGGTGTCCTAGATCTTTCTGAGAAAATAACAGCCACACTGCAGGTCTCAGTGGCGTAGCCAGGATTTCCACAAGGGGAGGGTTTGGTTCTGGTCGTGACCAACTTTGAAAAAGGTCTTCAACGTACCAGCCGGGGGGGTTCAACCTCAAAACCGCGTCCAAAATTAAAATGCATAAAAACACGTTAAACATTTTTGAATCACTAAAGCCAAGAGGGTTTAAAAGAAAAATTAATTGATTCATTTCACTGGCAGGTCTAGCTTTCATGTTTAAGAAATAGTGCCCGAAACATGTGTTACTGACATATCTACGATGTTATCTGATCTGATCCAACTTTTCAAACAGTTAGTAATTAAGCTTTGGCAGCAGGGGCGTAGCGACAGGGTTATATCAGTATATACACCCCCAAATCAGTATATATAAACTGTATAATACAGTATATATAACAAGATGGAGAAAGATTGAGGCAAATTGCTAATCAGGCTGTCGACACCTACGGGTACGACACCCGTGGAGCTGGATGATGCTTATGATGATATATTAATAATATTGTATATACCATTTATAATGTACACACATACAAAATATATAACGCGTGTAATATATAGTATATATAATTTATATATGTGTGATATCATATATTTGTATCTATATATTATATAATACAGTATATAACAATATATACTCCAACTCTATAACCCCAAATTGAATTTCTGGCTACGCCCCTGCTTGACAGTTACCTTGGGTTTTTCACTGGTCTAGGATAGCCATTTGTCTATTATTATGCAGTATTATTACAAATATTTAGTTTGTTAGGCTCCAGTGTAACATTATAATAACTATTTACCATTTGCCGTATACACTTGTGCATTTATTTTATATGCTGTCTTATTTCAATTTTCATACAATACATTGCTACCAACTTACCACGCAACCTCTCAAAATTAAACTATAGATTCTCCGTACCACGCATAGGACCTATGGGGTGTGTATGTTTCACCGATGCAGTTTTTTCCGAGAAACTGACAATTCTTTGGTGATTTTCAATCAAAATTATTATCATATTATCATCATCATCATCATCATCAGCTCATAGTCCCCTCAGGAACCGTCGAGACCAGTAGCATGCTGAACGATTCTTTTCCAATTTTCGCGGTCTTGTGCCGCATGTATTGCCTCTCCAAGATTTAATCCCGTCCACTCTCTGATGTCGTCGAACCATCGTCTCCTGGGCCTTCCAGGAGGGCGTGTTCCCTCCATTGTTCCCTCCATTGCAACGTTCAGAATTCTCTTCTCCTCCATGCGACTGACATGACCAAACATCTGGAGCTTCCTTTCTTTGATTGTGTTTATCACATCACTGTCGATCCCGATTCTTCTCCTTACTTCTTTATTCGTGATTTTCATTCCCCACCATATCTTAAGAAGCCGTCGGTAGCATCGCATTTCAAATTTATCATATTATCTTATATAATAATTCTCTTTGTCCGGTAAGTTTGTCATTCACGATACACGGCAGATGTTGGAAGACGACGTTGCTATTGGTAACCAAACTTTATTATCGAAGGAGCGTTTGACGAAGCGTCTTCGATGCAGTTTAACGAATCGTCCTGATGCCTGCCTGATTGGAGACGGATGAGCAGGCTGATGTTCGGCGTCCAAAAACAGCACAGCAAACAAGAGAATCACACACTGCACGTCGTTCGACTCTGCCTAATCATTACACCTGCGTCGACTATGAAGTTGCAGAACATTCGTGCGGTCAAATAACACTCGAATGCCAATATTGCGAGTCACTAAACTTCCAAAGTGAAAGGTCATTTGATGGAACATTCAAATATTGCTGCCACAAAGGAACAGTCTTGTTGGAGATCAATAATCGACTCTGAAATGGCCAATAATGAGAGAATGAATCAACCTTCAAATTCCAGACTCAATCCAGCCATCATTGCCAATTTGTGAATGGGCGTTAATTCGGTTGAACGAAAGGCGGCAAATTAAGGACAATTCATTGGACAAAATGCTAGAACATTTGCAAAAAAATCAGGTAGTAAATTAGCCATTCTCCCCCGTCATTTTTGACGGGTAAACAGCTAGTTTCTTATAAATTTAATAGAGAATACTCGTCAGATTGTGACGCTATCCACATTTGAAATCTATTCGACAATAACTGCTAAAATTTAGCATAACTTGTGGTCTCTAAAAATAATTAGTTTTAAACTTAAGAAATGTGGGTGTCAATACGAGATAAGAGACTGTCCATTAATTACGTCAACAATTTAGGGAAGGGGTTTGAAAAAGTTTGACAGTTGTTGACAGGGGAGGAGGTCAAGAGAAGTTGACATCAACAATTTCATTTTTTACAAATGATAAAAAATAGGAAATTTCATGGAATACTATTTATTACAACGGGAAAAGCCTGACAAGCCAAAATGGTCATCAACATCACCTTATGACACTCGATGAACAAAAGAAATTGAAAAACTTCTCATCGCTGCAAAAATAATGACCTTCTAAACTTTTTAGAGGACCCGTCACTGGTCTTAGTGGGGAGGGGGCAAAGTTTTTGACATAATTATAGGGGTCACTGAAAGTTGACAGTTGTTGACAAGGGAGGGGTCAAAAATTGACCAAAAATTGTTGACATAATTAATGGACAGCCTCTAATCGTTTTTTGTTGTTTCTATTTTTCAAGGATCAAGATCTAGGAGGCTGACTTGTCGAAATAGACCTAGGGCTACTCTTCAAAACTAATCTGCAAGTCTTCAATTAATGTTGGGTGATGTCATTAACGTGTCCACTCAAGGTTTTCTGATTCATTGAAAATAGTTGATTTTATGTTGACTTTTTGTTGAATGACAATCTTATAGAATATACACCTGTAGAGATATCTCTCAATACAGACTGACTATGGGTTTGCGCACTAATTATAAGTGTTTTATTTGACCGTAATATGTTCTGTGTGGCAGAAACTTGAGTAATAGTGTTTGTAGTTAATCTGCATTGTTTTTTATGATTAAATAAAAGTATTCTCCTATTACTCAGAGTTTAAGTTCAATGTGTGAATCGGCCTTAACAGTTATTGCATCTAATGTGAGCCATTTTGAGCAGTTCCTTGACTCGCTTTGTGCTGTCTAGGATGACTCACAACAATATATATTTATTGGTTTGACATAAGATTTTGTTTCGTATTTCAGAATCATTTATTGTCTGCAAACCTGATATCAGTATTTTTTTTTTCTTTTTCAGTGTTGTATGGCATCGAAGAGCAGTCTACAGGCGAATGTTTTGATGATCGCTTTCACTGCTATAGATTACGCATGCATTGCGTCCATTAAACTAGACTTGGCGATCGGCGTCTTATGCGCTCGTTTTCGCTATAGCCAGTGTTAACCAAACTCATATTCTCAAATTATTCGGACTGTTCTTACAAAACCAACCAACAATTTATTCATTGTCTAATGCTAGTGTCACATATAATGATATGTAGATGTAACAAACGCAGATAACGTTCAGAGACTTATTATTATTAAATACTGCATTTTCTCAATCTTGCCAAAAATTTATTTTCAAAGATTGCTTAAAAGCATCAAATTCATAACTATACTTATAGTTAATAATTTAATCTAATTAACAATGTTTCTTAATAATGTAAATATGTACTAATTTTAATTAATGAATTAAATTAATTGTATCGTTGCACCGCAACGTTAATAAAAATGCTCCAAAAATTGTATCAAAGAAAGCTGTCACACTTGAAGAGAATTTTTAGGCAGGAACAAAAATTAAAATAATAGCAAAATTCTGAAATTCTTTCACGGCTCTCAGGACACTGAAGGTTAACCATTCAATTCTCATTATTCGACTTCTGCTAATGCTAGTGTCAAGTCCGAATAGCAGATCTTTCATTAAAAATACAATAACAATTAAAGATTGCATAATTAATAATTAATAATAATAATAATAATAATAATAATAATAATAATAATAATAATAATTATAATAATTAATTAATTAAGTTTTAATTCATTAATGAAACGGACAAAATTACGCGCTGAAACGGACAAAGGCTTCGGTAAAAGACGCTTAGAATTTAAAAAAAATAAAATTATTAGAATCTGCCCAAGACCGAGAGATGGGTTATAGAAACCGGCAACGACTATAAGTCCACGGGAGAGCCTTCGGTCTTCAGCAACTGGAGGGTTTGACCGCTGAAGACCGTCGCATGTTTGACGGAGGCTGCGCGGAGCGAGGCTTCCGCTGGGGACCGTGCGTCTGCATCGGCGCCCAGTTACCAGGGGTGATTAGCGAAGGGCTGGGCCGTAGACGGGGTCGCTTACCACGGCTAACGGCGACACCGCTCCCTAGGACCCCTAGTTTATTCTCCTTTCACGGCACCTAAGCGGACGTGGCTCAACAGTTTAAAACTCCTCCAGAAGACCGGCGCCCGGGAACCAGGGCCTGTCGGCGATGCGCTTCGCCGGCAGCGACGCTTCTTATCGCCGCTGACGACGACACCGGGGGTGGATCCTAACAGCGTTTTAATAGATCTAAAGAATTGAAATTACAAAAACAGGCAGAAATGATGCAAATACGAGCAGCAAATTCACTGCAAACAGGATCTGTTTGAGACAAGTGGTCTACTGTACCTAGAGTAATTAGGCCTGCACACATCCACAGTCAAATACTATTAATGTACTGTATTAATGTATAAATCTAGCGAAGACAGAATTCCCATGGCTATGCACACCGAGGAGACAGAACCTGATACGTCGTGAATCCTTCAAGGTGGGTGGACTGGACCCCTCTGCGTCCTTACGGCTCCTGGGAATACAGCTCGACGAGACTCTGACGTTCGAGCCGCACATAACGGAGCTGTATTCGCCGCTGCCACTACCAGCTACGGAGGATTAAGTCTGTCCGAAGTTATCTACCGGTTACTGGAGCGATTCAACTCATCCGTGCCTTCGTCCTGTCGAGACTTGATCATTGCAACAGCGTGCTACTCGGGATTACAGCTGCTAGACTGAATCGACTCAACTGGTCTTGAACCTTGCTGCGCGAGTAGTCTATGGATGTCGCCGCCGGATGTGATCACGGCAACAGATCCGCCGATCGGTAAAGACCGGCTTCATTGGCTCCGGGTCCCGGAGAGACCGATTACTTACAAACGCTGTTGGTTTACTTTTTTTTCGCTAAAGTTCGTATTCAAAACCAACTTGCCTTTAGCTACTCGCCTCACTTGTAAAGAGAACGGCGGTAAATGATCGTAGATCAAATCTCAATTCCAGTCATCAGGAAAACTCATCGCTCCTCCGCCATCCAAGACTGTGAAGATGGGGGCGAGGTCATTACATATGAGGGAATCCTATAATGTGGAATACTCTTAAAAACACAAACATTACTAGCACAGAGACTCTGTTGGACTTTTTACAAGAACCTAAAAACCCACTTTTATTTGGATTGAGTTACCCGTAATTAGTATGTGTTCAATATCAAGCTCTTGTTGTTGGCTCTTCCGCCCCTGCTACTGTTACAAAGTTAATAAATTGGCCTGAATAAATAAATAAATAATGTGACTCTTGGCATTATCAATTTATCACATCATTTCAGATTCAGGATCCCTGTTTTATTCACCGCCAAGCGCTCACATTCTCTGTCAAAAATTCCGCAATAATAGACCTAAGCCTTAATATCATACAAACGAAAAAGTACACTTTGAATACAGCCTTTAATAAGCGGGGTTTGACTGTAGCTGTTCGTCAAAGACCATCGACGACAATTTATTAGGCCCTAACGATTTGCTGACAGACACATACAGGAACTCGTTTCACTATTTCGTGGGAAATATGATCGACCGGTGTGAGACAGGACTACGTATCGATTTAAGTTCCAAAGCAACGTTCGATGGACCGACTCGTTCAAATACTTCGTTGAAAGCATTTTCGACTTCCTGGCTTTTGGATAATTTCGGCTGGTTCTACATCTATAACTTTTAAAGCGTAATATTTTATTTGGCCTAGTCGATTTAGCCAAGTCGCTAAAGTTCGCATCCAAAACTTTCAATATGGATATGAATTGCATTTGAACCGACAATAGCTCTGGCATATTAGCTGCTTATGGCAGTTAAGACGATAATAATTGTGTGCCTGTAGCCTATATAATAAAATTTCAATTTGTAGAAAGCTTAGGCCAGCGTGGTCCGCGCCTCCCGCGGTCCGTGAAGCCGCTGAAGCGACAGAAGGAGGTCCGCGAAGAGCGTGCATGGTTGTGGCGGCATTGTTCTGAAATCTAAATTTGAATGATTAAAAACACAAATGGCACGCAGAGTGAAATGAAATTTGACTCTGAACTGGGCTCGACTTTACAAATTCACACTTTAGTCTAGAGTTTTAGAATTAGTAATTTAGTATAGGCCTAAGGTCTAATTCAGTAAGCTACTAGTGTTCAATATCAAGCAGTAAATTTGGGGTTGGCAATAAGGTTCCGCGAATTTAAACTGAGTTACAAAGTTACCTTGATGTAAAAAAAGTTTGAGAGGCGCTTTCTATCTTTGTTTTTTTACAACGAGAAACAAATACTGCACAACATGTCTCGAAAATTTTAATCTCACGCTGAGCAACGCTCATTATATTGAGTCGACCTTATTTAACAATGGGAATTTCTCATTTCATGAGAACATACCTACGAAAATTTGCTCGCAAAAGAAAGTAAGCATGATATTAGAAATGAAATTCAGAATGCAAAACGGAGTTCATTTAGGGGTATCCAGTGTTTACCAACAAAGTCCGGTTGTTCCGCCCACTGGTGGGCAGAAACCATAGAAACCATTGTCGTCTATTAATAGACGCCAATGGCAGAAGCAGATTTCTAGCTGGTGGGCATATATCAGTGACCATAGAGTTTGTTCTGGATACTCTTATAAACTAGAGACAAGCAAGGAAGCAATTAAAAACGTTCAAGAGCATAATTTTGGTGGTGCATTTCTGGAGCGTGCGTTATCTCATACAAGAGGTTCGGAATAATGACATGACACCATCAGAGTAGCACAGACTTAACTCATACAAGACATTCGGAATAATAGGATATAGACGGACGCATTCGACGAAACTGTCGAAACAGATTCAACTACAGACGAGACCAACCAGAAAGACGACAAACAAATGCAGATATATTGAACTGAAATAAATTCAAATGCATTTGATGCAAAGTTACGGACATCAGAAGTCGTATTAACATATTTATTAGACATATCTCAGCGTTTGATGCAGTGAACTATAACTATATCCTCCCACTGAGGAGGCTATTGACATCCCAGCCAACGAAGTGAATCTTCCCCACCACTGAGACAGAAAAATGCGTTCACCGTCAGCAGAGGAAGAAAATTTTTCGGCGCGTCGCCCTGGGCTGGGCATGAGTAAAAAATGAAACTTGAGGCTCGGTGATAACTGGGGAGAGATTTGTCCTAACCTTTGAAAAATGTATCTGTGTTGCTGATTAAACCATTTATAAATCGTCATGGCTAGACAATAAAAGTTACAGATCATTATTTGGTGACAGAGCAATAGTTTGTCTAGCAGAAATGTGCAAAGTAGATCCGTCACTAGCCTTGAATCAGTTCCGACAGTACAAGAAGAACAATGTGAAAGTAATCGTCAATGTGCTTGCTTCATTACTCAGTAGAATTCAAATTATGCCTAGGCCTATCTCGTCAGATGAATGTGAGCTGGGTTTCTCGTGCATGAATATAAATGACCAATTAGAAATCAACTAATTAAAATAATAACCAAAGGTCGCATAACATTTCTTCTGCAGACGTTGACATCTTGACAGTAGGTCTATAAATAGCGTATACGAAAAAATGTAAATGCAGATATTAATTTTTGATGAACGTTTGTCGGTTCAATCGAATTCAAATAATTGACCAATTAGAAATCAACTCAATGTCCATACACTTTCATCTCTTGTTTTCATGAAGGTTAATAGGCCACCACCAACACTGTACAGTACAATCCTGCCAGTTATGCTGAAAATGGGTATGCAATGGGCGACATGCTGCTTCAGCAGTGGCAGCTCCACCGGGGGGCCAGGAGGGCCCGTGCCCCTATTGAGTGCCTGCCCCCCAGTGGCCCCCTGTTGGGACCCTATACTTAATGCTACATACATTAAACAACAAATGGTTGGCCCCCTCATGATTAGAAGTTGCCACCCCAGCGGCCCCCCACTTGCCAAATCCTAGAGCCGCCACTGTGCTTCAGATGCACCAACTGGCAAGACATCTGCGTCAATTTCTGCCATGGCAACTCTGTATTAATGTTAGATGATAGTTGCTTGAATTTAGTTGTAGATTTTCAATTGTTGCAACTTGCAGTTGCACTATTACATATATGGAATAATATTGAAATTTAGAGCAAATTAATATGCATTAAGCCATGCATTTTCCACATTCCCCACTGTTCGTCATGTTTCCCCACCCACTGCTCGCCATCCTCCTACTGCTCCAGGTCGTAAATCGCCCTTGCTAGTAACGTAACTATGTAGTATGCACTTTATTATTGCAGAAGCACTTCAATAGCAGCAGTTCTAATACAGGAGGGTACAATGGCGTAGCGAGGCAAAGTGCCGCATGGGTCGAAAATAAAAAGCGCCGCCTCAGAAAAAATCTACCTTCCAACTTCCCAAAATCTCGCAAGCAAAAAAGGTCGTCGCTTGTGTTTGTTTTTAAAATAAAAAATGAATCTATTAAACCCGAACATGCTCCCCTGCTGCCGCCTTCATTCAACTTCCTAAAAATCTTCTTGACAAGCAAAAAAGGTAGTCACATAAAAAAGCCCGAAAATACCCCCAAAATGCCGCCCCTAGAGCAAGTACCGCCTGTGGCGGTTCGCCCCACTGCCCCTCGCTACGCAAATGGGAGGTATCAATCTATGGTATAAAAAATTCATCCGCAAAAAAAGTTCAATGCTAGAGTTAAGTCAGCGCGGAAAACAACGAGGCGGACTATTCAGGAAAAATCAACTAGAAGAGATGTGTACTCGTGTAATTTGAAAGCACCTAGTGAATAATGGAGTAGCCTATCTAGCAGACTAGTAAAGTTTCTGAGTTTCAGACAGTCATAACAATTCGATTGAACCGAGAAACGTTCATCAAAAATTAATATCTGCATTTACATTTTTTTCGTATACGCTATTTATAGACCTACTGTCAAGATGCCAGCGTCTGCAGAAGAAATGTTATGCGACCTTTGGTTAAAGTTGTAAGGTTTTCGTGTAGACCAGCGGTTCTCAACCTATGGGTCGCAACCCTGAAGGGGCTCGAATGACGCTGCAGTTCTTTAAGTCCTCTAAATGTGCAATGTGTTCATGTAGTCCACCCGTGGACGAGTCGCCACAATAAACTGAACGTTTACCTACTTACTTACTTATTTACTTGCTTGCTTACTTACTTAAAGCTTCAACGATTTATAGAAGATCGCGTGACCTACGAATTAAGTCTTAAAAGGTTTCTTGACGAGAACCATCTTTAAACGAACTATGCATTTTATTTTGCTTTTTCCTGCAATTTTTAAGAGAGACATTGAGTATAGAATGATTTACCCAACGTTTCATCGTTTTTTGCATTTTTACTTTTTGCTGATGATACCAATTTAATTGCAAGTCACAAAAACTTGAAGGAACTAACTACTCAAATAAATTTTGAACTAATAAAAATATCAAATTGGTTTAAAATTAATAAACTTGCCCTTAACCTAGATAAAACAAATTTTATATTCTTCCACAACAAAAGCAAGGCTAATAGTCCTAAATTAGATCCGATAAATATTAATGATACCACCATAATACAAAATCATCCATGAAATTCTTAGGTATTACTGTAGATCAGCATTTAAACTGGAAAGAACATGTGGATGAATTATCAAATAAATTAGCTAAGAATTTAAATATAATTAGACATGTAGAATATCTATTTGACTCAAGAGCCCTTCAAAAACTTTATTTTTCCCAAATCCACTCTTACCTAACATATTGTACTATAATATGAGGAAATACATATAAATCAAACACAGAGAATTCAAATGCTGCAAAACAAAGCTATAAGACTGATATTTAAAGATTTAGATTATACCAATACTACTAACCTATACAATAATTTTAACATTCTAAAAATTGAGAATTTACATAAACAACAATCTGCTTTATTTATCTTCAAATATCGACTTAATCTGTTACCACCTATTTTCTATGCAAATAAATTTTTTGAAATAATAGATAATAAATGTGATCTTAATCTCAGAAACAAGGAAAATATCTATCTCCAATATTCTTCAACTAATACTAGATTATTTACTGTTAAATTTTCTGAACCTAGGATCTGGAATAGTCTTCCTTTAGAAATTAGGAATTTAAATCAATTGGCTACCATTAAAGTTTGTGCTTAGTTTCTTAGTTATTTTTAGTTTATTGCATTGAGTTTTGTTCAGTTGATTTGTGTTATTATTGGCTGTGTTTTAACATTTTTTGATGCTGTGCTTGTCACGAAATAAAGATTACACTGGTCTACGTCAATTTTGCTGACTTGAAGACAACATGTGATCTTTATGTATTTTGGTGTGCTGAATCCAAAAATCACACCCATTTTCTCCTATCACGTCCAGTTTTTCCGCAAAACGCTGTTTACTGATTTACTGTTTACTGTAATAATGTAGCATTATGTATTATAATTCTTTAGCTATAGTGAATATGCAAAAAGATAAGGATGTGCAAAAAAATATGCTTAATATGCAGTGGGCATAACTATTTAATAATACAACAGTTTAATAGGCAGTTTTAAACTGCAGACGTCAGCATTTTATGGATATAGGCCTATTTAAGCAGCGTGAAACCGACGGCAGCATTCAGTCGTTCATGAGGCTTTTGTCGCAGCAAATTTAACTCTTCTAAATAGCTTTCTGAAATATGTCACCCAGCACTCGAACACTTCGTGAGCAGTGCAGGAATGATCCTGACAAATTTTGCTACATTTGTGGTTGTTTTACAACACCTAAACAAAGGAGAGAGGCGTCTGAATTTGTGCATAAAAATAGCATGCATATTTCGCAGTTAAATTGGGTGACCAGGAAAACCTTGGGCACCACATAAAGTGTGCAGGACATGTGTTGAAAGACTCAGACAGTTCATAATGTAACTAAAGGTCAGAGAAAAAGTCTTAGCTTTGGAGTTCAATGGTGTGGCGAGAGCCTCGAAACCATGCATGTTGATGACTGCTACTTCTGTCTGGTAAAATATTTCAGGCATGTCCACAAAGACAAAATCTTCCATCCAGTACCCAAATCTACCCTCTGCTCTGAGACCACTGCTCACTGTGACAAAGTTCCTGTACCTATTTGCACTACTTTGGGAGTTTCTTACGACGATGAATTTTGTCAGTCAACAGACACCGATGGTGGAGATTTCGTGGCCTTAGAAGTTGACGCTGGAATGCACCAAACATTCAACCAAGCTGAGTTGAATGACCTAATATGATACCTAGATCTGCCGAGTCGTCAGCAGAGTTACTGGGTTCAAGACTGAAGGAAAAGAATCTGTTCAGTGTTGGCTCCAGGAACCATGCTTATGTATCATGGCAGAGATAATGAATCTTTTGAAATATTTCCATATGGAGGAGGAGTTTGTATACTGCATCAACATCAAAGAACTTATTGAATCAACGGGATGTTATAGTTGTAGACAAGATGCTTTTTGCGACCTGATTACTGACTTACTTGGCAACTTAAGAGTCGAGAATTATGACCTTTCAGTTCAAAATTCGAAGATTGCTTTTCGAAGACTGGGAGCAAACATGAGTGTCAAGTTGCATTTCTTTCATAGCTACCTGAACTTCAAATCTTGGAGCTATGAGTGAAGAACAAGGAGAATGCTTCCATCAAGACATCAAGACCATGGAACGTAGATATCAAGGCAGATGGAACTCAAACATTATGGCAGACTACTGCTGGTGTTTACAGCGTGACAACTGTGACCATAACTATACCGGAGCATCCAAAAAGAGAAGGTTCCTTTCTCAAAACTTAAATTTAAGCAACTAGCTATTGCTCTTATTGCTCTCTTGGTTAGAAGACAGACTCATTTTTTGGCTGAATAAAAAATATTACGTGTTATCGGTTCTTCAGAATTTTCTATTTTCCCTTATGTTTGACTTTAACACCTTTAATTATGCATTCCTCATTTGCGAAAAAATTTGACGTATTGCATAATTTTTGACTTCATATCTGGAATCAGCACCTCTCAATTGGGTAAAATCAGCAAAAATACCTAGGTCAGCAGAAATTTTTTTAAAAATGTAGACCAGTGTTATTATTATTAAGATACACCTTTAAAATACCTTTTAACACTTCAAACTTAGATTCTTCCCTTCAGATAACTAAATAAACAAAATTTCAATAATGTATAATTCCTTTTAATAAATTTCCTTATATTTTACTAACTTTTTACTAACTAAATGCATATAAGTTTCATTGCTTCTGCGGTTATCTTATTTGACTTCTGCCAATATTACTACTTATTATTCATGTACCAACTTATATCCAACTTGCAGTATTCAATTTACATATCTCAATTACTTAACTATCTAAGGTTGACCAAATTACGGGAACTATTTCCCTTAGGTCAACCCTTTTCTCAAAGATAATCCTTATTTATGTACTGTGGCACTGGTCAAATTTGTTGTTTATCAATCAGTTTAATATATCTATACTATCAATAACTATAGTAACTCTGGTGTCATAGTGCCGAGAGAGTGCATAGAGACTGTTCAGATTAATCCTTCCTTTCTTGTTTTGTATACAACATGATTTTTTGATGTATACGTATAAGATTAATCTGTCTGTATCCACATTGTTGTTGTTGTTGTTGAGAAATAAAATGATTGATTGATTGAAACAAATGTTCCCACGCATGGCAGCAAAGTCAAAGTCCCTATTAAAGTTCACCTTGGTATATGCTATATAGCTCTAAGCGAACCATATGTTAGCCCATTAGGTGACTGTATTTCATGTATTAAGTGACATTATATCGTGATATAAAGAATTGTTTAAAGTTACTGTAATATTGTAACTAGAAATATTGCGACTAGATATATCGTAATTAGAACCTAGAAATCATCTGATATGAAGATATACAGAGGTCTTCGTGCATCTTCAGGTTTCAACTGGATCTTCTCTTTGATCCTAATCACTACATGCTGCTTCAAAGCTGGTAATTCTATCTTAACAAGCTAGGAATCAAGTCGTTTAGAAAATCTGATATGAAGATAGTTTGATTCGCATTTTGACGTTGGACTCAGCAATATACTCCTTTAAAGTCAGAAATAGAAAAGGCAATATCAAGAACTGCCAACAGGAAAGCTGAGGGAGCGGATGACATACCAATTGAATTACTCAAATTGGGAAAAGATGAGTCAATCACAATTATGCATAAATTATGTGTTAGAATTTGGGAGACGGGTGAGTGGTCAAGCGATTGGCTGAAATCAATATTTATACCGTTACCAAAGAAATGAGACAAAAACGAATGCACGAATTATAGAACTATAGCCCTGATATCACACATTAGTAAAATATTGCTACGAGTCATTCTGGAAAGGATAGACAATAAAATGGAGGAGGAGATTGCAATAGAGCAAGCTGGCTTCAGAAAAGGACGTGGCACAAGGGATCACATAACAAATTTAAGAAAAAATTTCAGCAGCCACTGTATATCTGCTTTATAGACTATACAAAAGCATTTGACTCTGTACCTCATGAAAAATTATGGTATATAATGTTGGAGATGGGCTTTCCGGCACATCTGGTTCAACTACTAACAAATTTGTACAAAAATCAAAAAGTGTGCCATACGAATAATGGGAACAGTCACAAAATGGTTCAAAATAAAAAAGGGCGTGAGACAAGGTTGTACAATATCCCCACGTCTGTTTAATATAATAGCAGAAATGATAATGCGTGTGGCTTTGGAATGGTTTAAAGGGGGATGCAAATTAGGAGGACTAACCATTAATAATCTAAGGTATGCAGACGATGTGGTTTTGCTGGCATCGAGCGCACAGGGACTTCAGGAACTAGTTAGCAGAGTAAAACAAGCGAGTGCGAAATATGGGCTTCAAATAAATGTAAATAAATCAAAAGTAATGACAACTAATGGAGACAAAGTTTCCATCAGAGTATATCAGAAGGTATTGGAACAAGTGGGAAAGTTTACATATCTTGGCGCGACTATATCAGAAGACTGCTCTCTAGAGGAAAAAATAAAGGCTAGATTGACAAAAGGAAGGGTTGCCATCAGAAAAATGAAGAACATTTGGAAAGACAATAATATCAGCATGAGAACAAAGAAGAGAATAATCGAGAGTGTTGCATGGAGTACAGCATCATATGGATGTGAAAGTTGGAATCTGAAAAGAAAAATACAGAGAAGAATAGAAGCTTTTGAAATGTACTCATTACGTACCATGCAAAGCATAAGCTGGAGAGATAGGAAATCCAATGAAGAGGTTTTGAAAATATCAGGCACGGAAAGACGGTTCCTCAACATGTGCAAAAGAAGGAGCTGCAATACTTCGGACACGTACAGCGGAACAGCGACACTAGGTCAACATTGGAGAGGACAATCCAACAAGGAATGATGTCGGGAACTAGACGAAGAGGGCGGCCAGGAGACGATGGGCGGATGACGTGGAAGAGTGAACAGGAATGAAAATGTCAGCAGCAGTCAAGACGACAGAGGATCGACATGGTTGGAGGAAAGAAATTCATGCTGTCACCTTAACTTAAGTACATGAAGGAACAAGGAGAAGATGATGAACAGTAACAGGCACAGCTCTAAAGAGAATACGATTCTTGCATTTGCGTAATAATTATAATTATTTATGGCTGTAATGAATCTTAGCATATAGAATTAGATGTACAGTAAATGCTCGTGTACTGTTTTTCAAACAATGCAGCGTTTGGTGCCTGCGGATTCCTGTGTCCACTGAACTACGATCCCATCTGCGGTTCCGACGGAGTAACGTACGGCAACGATTGCGAAATGAATGCAGCCAGCTGCCGGTCGCAGACAGGCGTCACTATGGTACAGAAAGGAAGATGCAGAGAAGGTTAATGCATTAAAACACCAATGAGTAAAATAGAGGAATTGCAACAGCGTGGTAGGCCTATTTGAGAGTAAGACCGGTGGGTGGGTGGGTGGGTGGGGAGGGTGGATAAAGAATCGGACCAGTGGAGGAAAGAAATTTTGTTTCAGTATGCTAAATAATAATAACGTTAAATACGCCTTTTTCGTTATGCCAAGTAGATTAGTTAAATAAAATATAAAGATGACATGAAACTGCGACCTTGTTATGCAAGCTGTTATGCTTTATGCCTAAACAGTAGGCGGAACAGGGACGGGAATGGGCACCAAGATGGGAAGACGGGGATGGGGAAAGAGATTAGGGGATGGGGTGAGGATGGATTTTAAGTCAATGGAGACAGGGTGGCAATGGAGAAAAGCTTTGCAGGTACGTAAGGGAATGGGGACAACAAACAGTCCCCGTGCACACCTCTAATCTGCACTGATAAATTATAATTATTGTTACCTTGATTCATTTGACGAACAAAATCTGAAACTCTCTTCCTCTGCCTGCTCGATATTCCAAAACCTCGATACCTTGAAATCTAAACAAGAACATGTCACGTCCAGTTGACCCAACATCTCTTCCTTACTGATCTGCCTAGCTATTTTTCAGTCTGGAATTTACCAATTAACCTTCAGCGGAAGATCACCTTTTGATACGATATCGACCGATAATTCTTTGATTATAACTATAAATTGTTTCAAAAACATGTCGCTATTGCTAAGTCTTAGTATTTGGCTGTTTAGGCTCTGCGCCAGAAAGAAGTTGTGATTGGGCTTGTCCACATAACTACGATCCAATCTGCGGTTCCGACGGAGGAACGTACAATAACGAATGCGGAATGAATGCAGCCAACTGTCGGTCGCATACAGCCGTCACTGTGGTACACAAAGGAAGATGCAGCAAAGGTTAATGCGTTAAATCACCAATGAATGAAATAGAGGAATTGCAAAAGCGTGGTGTTTGAGGGTAAGACCGGTGGGGGTTGGATAAAGAATCCGACCAGTGGAGGAAAGAAATTTTGTTTCATTATGCTAAATAATAATAACGTTAAATACGCCTTTTTCGTTATGCCAAGTAGATTAGTTAAACAAATTACAAAGATGGCATGAAACTGCGACCTTGTTATTAATAGAGCGGACGAGTAAGGAAAATCAGTAGCTAGTTAGCAGTGACCAGAAATTCTCTTCTCCTTCCCTACAAAATACCACATTGAATTAGGATAATACCCATTCTTCATTGCTGATTCAATAAAGTTGGAATAGCTATTAAAGAATAAAAATTAATTGAACCATTTTGAGATGTTTTGTTAAATGCAATCCCATTTAAAACTGAGACGAAACTGAATCTTCGATTGTTAATAATATTATTTTCCTGTATGTTAAAACATCGTATCCATTGTCTATAGTTCTTACCTTCGTGTGTCATTGTGCTTCCGAAGCATTCGCTGCATGTTCAGATCTAGCTCCAAATTAGAGGAGTGCACGTTAATGGCTATCGCGGTTTCACCGCGGTAATCCGCGGATTTACCGCGATAACGGGGTAAAACCCTGTAATTTTATCGAAATTTAAATGGAGAAGGAAAAATATGGCTGTAGTACCACGTAACAGGATCCGGGCTGACGGTAGTACCGCGGATACGGTTTGAAAAATGCCGTAAAAACCGCGGAAATGTGGACGATTAATCTCGTAGATCAATGACCATGCGTTCAGCCGATATCGGCGTAGCTACTATCTGTAGCAGTGCATACCTTTCAGTTTCAAATTCAAAGGCCATTAAGTTGGACTGTTAGATCAGGTAAGATCTAATTTGGATCAATTGGCTTCCATTGTTAGTATGCAGTTGGTAAACAATAAGGAATGTGTGTTGCGCTAAGACCTGGAATGCAGTAGGCGGGAACGGGGACGTGTATGGGCACCAAGATGCGGAGACGGCGATGTGGAAAGAGATTAGAGGATGGGATGGGGATGGATTTTAAGTGAATGAGGACGCGGTGGAGATGGAGAAAAGCTTTATGGGTACGGAAGGTGATGGGGACAACAAACGGTCCCCGTGCACACCTCTAATCTGCACCGATAAATTATTGTTACCTTGATTCATTTGACGAACAAAATCTGAAACTCTCTTCCTCTGCCTGCTCGATATTCCAAAACCTCGATACCTTGAAATCTAAA
The DNA here is from genome assembly GCA_018105865.1 of Metaphire vulgaris. NCBI lineage: Eukaryota > Metazoa > Annelida > Clitellata > Crassiclitellata > Megascolecidae > Metaphire > Metaphire vulgaris. The sequence goes on from CM030843.1 coordinate 11,256,470, forward strand.
CAAAAACATGTCACGTCCAGTTGACCCATCATCTCTTCCTTACTGATCTGCCTAGCTATTTTTCAGTCTGGAATTTACCAATTAACCTTCAGCGGAAGATCACCTTTTGATACGATATCGACCGATAATTAATTCTTTGATTATAACTATTGTTTCAAAAGGCTGTGGCTATTGCTAAGTATTAGTAATTGGCTGTTTAGATTCTATGACAGAAAGGAGTTGTGCTTGGATTTGTTCAGCGAATTATGATCCTGTTTGTGGATCTGATGGGACCACCTACCCCAACGAATGCGGAATGAATGCAGCCAACTGTCGGTCGGAGACAAGAATTACTATGATACACATAGGAAGATGCAGAGAAGGTTAATGCATTAAAACATCAATAAGTGAAATAGAGGGTTCGCAAAAGCGTGGTATTTGAGAGTAAGACCGGTGGGGTGGATAGAAAATCGGACCAGTGGAGGAAATAAATTTTGCTTCAATATGCTAAATAAGAATAACGTTAAATATGCCTTTTGCGTTATGCCTTTTGCGTTATGCCAAGTAGATTAGTTAAATAAATTATAAAGATGGCAAGAAAATGCGACCTTGTTATTCATAGAGCGGACGAGTGAGGAAAATCAGTAGCTAAAAGCTGTCCATTAATTATGTCAACAATTTTTTTCAATTTTGACCCCTTCCTCTTGTCAACAACTGTCAACTTTCAGTTACCCCTCCATAATTACGTCAAAAACTTTTGACCCCACCCAAGATCAATGACAAGTCCCAATAACAAGGTTATTATTTTTTGCTGTGATGACCAGTTTTCTCTGTTTTGATCATCGAGTGACAACATGTGATGGTTGTGACCTTTTTGCCATGCCTTTTCTAATTGTAAAAGTAGTATTACATGAAATTTCCTACTTTTAGATTATTTGTAAAAAGTGAAATTGTTGACGTCAGCTTCTCTTGACACCCTCCCTCTGTCAACAGCTGTCAAACTTTTTCAAACCCCTCCCCTAAATTGTTGGCGTAATTAATGGACAGCCCTTTAGTTAAAAGTGACCAGGAAATTCTCTTCTCTTTCTCTACAAAATACCAGATTGAATTAGAATAATAACCATTCTTCATTGCTGATTCACTAAAGTTGAAATAGCTATTAAAGAATAAAAATTAATTGAACCATTTTGAGATGTTTTGTTAAGTGCAATCCAATTTAAAACTGGAACGAAACCGAATCTTCGATTGGTAATAATATTATTTTCCTGCACTCATCGTCTGTTCCTTGCTGATCTTTTTTGCTAGTTTTCACTCTGGAATTTACCAATTAACCTTCAGCGGAAGATCACCTTTTGATACGATATCGACCGATAATTCTTTGATTATGACTATTGTTTCAAAAACCTGTTGCTATTGCTAAGAATTAGTAATTGGCTGTTTAGGTTCTACGACAGAAAGGAGTTGTGATCTGGTTTGTCCAGCGAATTATGATCCTGTTTGTGGATCTGATGGGACCACCTACCCCAACGAATGCGGAATGAATGCAGCCAACTGTCGGTCGGAGACAAGAATTACTATGATACACATAGGAAGATGCAGAAAAGGTTAATGCATTAAAACATCAATAAGTGAAATAGAGGGATTGCAAAAGCGTGGTATTTGAGAGTAAGACCACTGGGGGTGGATAGAAAATCGGACCAGTGGAGGAAAGAAATTTTGCTTCAATATGCTAAATAAGAATAACGTTAAATATGCCTTTTTCGTTATACCAAGTAGATTAGTTAAATAAATTACAAAGATGGCAAGAAAATGCGACTTGTTATTCATAGAGCGGACGAGTGAGGAAAATCAGTAGCTAGGGGCTGTCCATTAATTATGTCAACAATTTTTTTCAATTTTTGACCCCTTCCTCTTGTCAACAACTGTCAACTTTCAGTTACCCCTCCATAATTACGTCAAAAACTTTTGAACCCACCCAAGATCAATGACAGGTCCCAATAACAAGGTTATTATTTTTTGCTGTGATGACCATTTTTCCCTGTTTTGCTCATCGAGTGACAACATGTGATGGTTGTGACCTTTTTTGCCATGCTTTTTTCCATTGTAATAAGTAGTATTCCATGATATTTCCTACTTTTTGATTATTTGTAAAAAGTGAAACTGTTGACGTCAGCTTCTCTTGATCCCCTCCCCGGTCAACAGCTGTCAAACTTTTTCAAACTTTCCCTCCTATATTGTTGGCGTAATTAATGGACAGCCCCTTAGTTAGTAGTGACCAGGAAATTCTCTTCTCATTCTCTACAAAATACCAGATTGAATTAGAATAATACCAATTCTTCATTGCTGATTCACTAAAGTTGGAATAGCTATTAAAGAATAAAAATTAATTGAACCATTTTGAGATGTTTTGTTAAGTGCAATCCAATTTAAAACTGGAACGAAACTGAATCTTCGATTGGTAATAATATTATTTTCTTGCACTCATCGTCTGTTCCTTGCTGATCTGCCTTGCTATTTTTCACTCTGGAATTTACCAATTAACCTTCAGCGGAAGATCACCTTTTGATACGATATCGACCGATAATTCTTTGATTATAACTATTGTTTCAAAAAGCCTGTTGCTATTGCTAAGTATTAGTATTTGGCTGTTTAGGCTCTACGAGAGAAATGAGTTGTGATTGGGCTTGTCCACATAACTACGATCCAATCTGCGGTTCCGACGGAGGAACGTACAGTAACGTATGCATGATGAATGCAGCCAGCTGCCGGTCGCAGACAGGCGTCTTTATGGTACACATAGGAAGATGCAGAGAAGGTTAATGCATTAAAACATTAATAGTTTAATAGAGGGATTGCAAAAACGTGGTGTTTGAGAGTAAGACCGGTGGGGGTGGATAAAGAATCGGACCAGTGGAGGAAAGATTCGCTAGAGGGCGCCGCATGTGGCAGCCACAGAATTTGAATTCCGTCGTGATTAATGTTGTTTTTTCTTACTTCACGAAGTGTTCTCATTTTTTATGCGTAGCAAATTTTGGTCTTAGTAGTTATTAATCGCATGAGTCGTGGAAGGCCTGATTTTTTCCGCGATTTTAGTTGATTTAAGACTGTTGAACTGACTGGCGATACCGGCGTTTAGTTGTATACTGATCGTCACTTCGCTTGAATTTCCGTTATCTAAGATGGCGTCCTCTGTGATTAGCCATTATTACTGCGTCGTCTCCTCGTCAACAGTGAAATTCGTTTAGTCTCTTACTGGATCTTGACAGCTGGCTGCTTTGTTTTCTGTTGCTACTGAATTTACTGATATGGCCACGGTAGGTCAAATTGGAATCGTTCAGTACTACGACAGAGCGGATCTGTTGTCGTTCTACTCAGGCCAACTGTCGCCGTCTACTGACGTGTTGCTTCGACTTCAAATGCTCGGAATATATGCTGTTTATAAGCATCGGCGATTCGGTCAGTACCTGCGTATTTGTCACTATCGTGGCCGCCGTGCAGGCTTACACCATAAGCGGTATATTCGTCACGTTGAGCGTAGTAATGGCAGTACCATCGTGACTGGAAACCGACCAGAGGCTCGTGCTATTGCGTGTGACTCAAGAACATCGATTTCTATCCGGGAACCTGCACTGGTATATCCGAAGATCGAGCGCCATACCAACCCTCCGACTCGTCAGATCAGAGCGGGGCTGCTGAACATACGGTCTGTGAGAAGTAAGCTGGAGAATATTCCTGACCTTCTTAATGAGTTCAAACTGAATGCTCTCATTCTCACAGAGACTTGGCATGAGAGTGCTGACAGCGTTGCCATCAAACGACTTCGTGGCTTTGGCCTCAACGTCATTGAGGCCGCACGGGTCTTACCGTCGGGAGTGGACTTAGACAATACCCACTTTGTCAATCACGGCGGATTAGCAGTCATTTCTAGACCTGGGACTATTGTTGCCAGGATTGAATCGAAGCTGAAGCTCAAGTCGTTCGAGCATCTCTGCTGCCGAGTTGGCAGTGGATGTACGTCGCTAATTATCGTCGCCATCTATCGTCCTGGGTCTCACGTCGTTCGTGACCTTTTCTTCGCCGAACTGTCAATGTTACTTGAATCTTTGTCTACCTATAATTGTGGAATTCTTATTGCTGGAGACTTTAATATTCATCTCGAGCGTCCTTCTGACATGGATAGCCAGAAGCTTGAGCAACTTATTTCCTCGTTTGAGCTGAAGCAATTCGTTCGGGACCCGACCCATGAACACGGCGGCCTTCTTGACGTGGTTATAGCGTCTGAAAAGTGTGCTCCACGCGACGTGGTTGCAGTTGAGGTCGGAATGTCTGACCATAAACTAATTCATTGGACATTACCTGTAGCAGCGCTGAACTTGCAGTACACTACAATTTTACGGAGGAGTTGGAAACATTTCAAGATTGAACGGTTCGTCGAGCGGCTCGAGCGGTCACCGCTCTGTACACCGGTCGACCCCAGTTCTACAGCAACTGATCTGGCGCTTTGCTACCAGTCTGTCATCACGGAAATCTTAGATGACATTGCACCGATGACAAAGCTGACCGTGCGACCCCGGATACACAGGCCCTTTTACGACGGTGACTGTCGACAGGCTCGACGGCGAGCGCGTCGTCTCGAGAGGGTCTATCGGAACAAGAAAGGTTCAGACGCCGAATCTTACGCTCTGTCGTCTTGGCGTGATGCCCTCAGAGCGAGCAGAGCCTTAGTAAGAACGAAAGGTCGTCAATACTGGCGCCAGGCGATCGACTCTGCGCATGCAGATTCTAAGCAGACGTGGAAAGTATTGGACAGTCTTCTTAGAAAGAACGACATATCACCTCGCGTGCCTTCCAATTTCACGGCTGCTGATTATCATGCCTTCATTGACAGTAAGGTTACGAACATTCGGGATAGAACAGCTGAAGCTGGACCAACAACTTACCACGTCTACTCCGGTCCCTCCTTTGTCGGGTTTTTGCCGCCGACACTGGCAGAAGTCGTAGCGAGTGTCAGATCGTCGCCCAACAAGCAGTGCTCATCTGACCCACTGCCTATGTGGCTTCTTAAGGATGTGATCCTCACGTTGGCTCCGTTTCTGACAGCCATAATGACTGCTTCCTTCGTTAATGGCGAGTTTCCGTTGCCGTGGAAGCATGCCGTTACTCGCCCGCACCTTAAGCGGGCAGGCCTTGATCCCACTGACCTAGCCAGTTTCAGACCAATAGCCAACCTTCCATTCCTGTCGAAGCTGCTCGAGAGACTGGTTAACACGCAACTCGTCAGGCACCTGGCCTGTAACGGTCTCATGCCGCGTCATCAGTCTGCCTATCGAGCGGGCCATTCCACTGAGACAGCCCTGCTCAGGATTTTCAACGACATTGTTGACGCAATTACCAATGGGGATCAGGCGCTTCTGTGTATGCTTGACCTCTCCGCAGCGTTCGATACCGTCGACCACTCTATCCTCATTCGCCGCCTCGAACTATCCTTCGGTATTAAAGACCAAGCGCTTCTTTGGCTGGCTGTGCGACTACCTCTCCGAGAGGACACAGTCTGTCACCTGGGAGGGTCGCACGTCAGCTAAATGTCCTGTACGCTGCGGAGTACCACAAGGGTCGATCCTAGGTCCACCCTGTTTATCTTATACGTCGCGGATGTGGGACGCATTGTAGACTCGCATGGGCTAGCATGGCATGCTTATGCCGATGACGGGCAGGTGTACTCCTCCTGCCCATCCCTGGAAACAGATCATCTGCGAGCTCGCCTACAAGACTGCATCTGCGAAATAATGCAGTGGACAGCGACAAATCGCCTTGCATTAAACCCTGAAAAAACTGAACTGTTGTGGATTAACACCCCTCGAAGGGTCCACCAGATCAGTCGAACGTCGTTTACGATCGGAGATGCTGTCGTCGCTCCGTCTACCGAAGTGCGCCTCCTCGGTGTTCTCCTTGATGACTCCCTATCGTTCGTCGGCCAAGTGAATTTCGTAACCCGCGCTTGTTACTTTCAGCTCCGAAAGATTAGGGAGATTCGTCGTTACATCTCAACATCAGCTGCGATACATCTAGTCCGTGCCCTGGTGTTATCCAGGCTGGATTATTGTAATAGCCTCCTCCTCGGTCTTCCCGACTATCAGCTGGGCCGACTGCAATCGGTCCTGAACGCCGCCGCCGGATGATTTTCGGTGCCAGGTGGCATGACCACGTTACCCCGTTATTAAGGGATAAGCTCCATTGGCTCAAGATCCCGGAGCGTATCGTTTTTAAACGATGCTCGCTGACCTTCCGAGCCTTGCATGACCCTTTCTGCCCCGAATATCTTTCGGCGTTGATACGCAGGCCGGTGATGACAGACTGTCGCAAACAGCTTCGTTCTAGCAAACGATCTCACCTCTACGTTCCCCCTCCGTCTAAGACCGTGAAGCTTGGAGAAAGATCTGTGACTCAATCTGGGCAATCCTCTCCTTTGAAACGCACTTCCAGCTTCTGTGACCACGACAACCAACTTCGAGTCGTTCTTATCGAACCTTAAAACTCATTTATTTCGTTTATCGTATGACTGTCTTTTGTAAAACGCTCTTGCCTTTGGCCTTGGCTATGCTATAGCGCTACATAAATTATCAAGTAGAATAGAATAGAATAGAATAAAGAAATTTAGTCTCAGTATGCTAAATAATAATAACGTTAAATACGCCTTTTTCGTTATGCCAAGTATATTAGTTAAATAAATATTATAAAGTTACATAAAACTGCGACCTTGTTATTCATAGAGCGGACGAGTGAGGAAAGTCAGTAGTTAGCAAGCGGTGACCAAAAAATTATCCTCTCCTTCCTTAAAAATACCAAATTGGATTAGGATTAGCGGTTCCTCTACCGAAACAGCTATCCTGAAGATCTTCAGTGATCTGGTGGATGCGACTGCAAACGGCCGAGTAGCTCTCCTTAGTCTGCTCGATCTTTCGGCCGCCTACGCTACGGTCGACCATCAAATCCTTATACGGCGGCTCGAGACCTCGTTTGGTGTTGCAGGAAAGTCTCTTGAGTGGATCATGAGCTACCTGGCTGACAGGACGCAGTCAGTCTGGTGCAACGGAGAAATGTCACCGATGGGAAACGTCAAACATGGTGTCCCGCAAGGCTCCGTCCTGGGCCCTCTGTTTTTTATTCTTTATGTGGCGGACATTGGGACAATTGTGAAGTCCCTCGGGCTGTCATTTCATGCATACGCGAATGAAGGGCAAATTAGCAGCTTCGGAAGTCTTTCGATAGTTGCCTCTCCGCTGTTACCGCTTGCACACGAGAAAACCGTCTTGCACTGAACCTAGACAATACGGAATTTATGTGGATCAGTACCCCCGGCAGAAGGAGGCTGTTGAGCCGGGATCCTTTCGTGGTCGGTAATGTCTCCATCGCACCTTCAGAAAGTCTGCGTCTTCTAGGAGTGATATTGGACGAAACTCTGACACTGGAAGCCCATGTCAACAGTGTAGTTCGATGATGCCACTATCAGATACGCAGAGTCAAGCAGGTCCGACGCCACCTTACGGTGAGCACTGAGATACAGCTGGTCCAGGCGGTTGTACTGTCAAGGTTGGATTACTGTAACAGTGTCCTGCTTGGCCTACCGGACAGCAAGCTGCATCGCCTACAGGCGATGATGAACCTGGCCGTGCGTGTCATCTTCGGGTGCCGTTGGAGTGATCACATCTCACATTTGCTGCGGGACCGTCTCCACTGGCTCAGTGTTCGACAGCGGATTGTCTTCAAACGCTGTTGGTTCACTTACCGCGTACTTCACGACCCGTCCTGTCCGGAATACCTCACTACGCAGGTCCAGCGAACAACCACGAATGAGCGGAGATCAGTACTCCGGTCGGGCCAACGAATGAGATTGATCGTCCCCCGCCATCGAAGACCACCGTGTTCGGTGAGAGGTCCTTTTCCAAAGCTAACCCGATGTCATGGAACGAGTTACTTGATGTCGTGACCGAGGCAGCCTCAGCTGAATCCTTCCGCAAAAACTTAAAAACATATTTATTTGATAAGGTTTGACTCGACTTGTTAAGCATTCTTGCCTTGGACCTTAGTCTTGTTTATTGCGCTGAAGAAATTGTCTGGTAATAATAATAGGATAATACCCATTCTTCATTGCTGATTCACTAAAGTTGGAATACCGTAGTTACCAAAGAATAAAAATTAACTGAATCATATTGAGATGTTTTGTTAAATGTAATCCGATTTAAAATTGAGACGAGACTGAATCTTCGATTGTTAATAATATTATTTTCCTGTATGTTAGAGCATCGTATCCAGCGTCTATAGTTCTTGCCTTCGTATGTCGTTGTGGTTCTGAAGCACTCCCTGCATGCTCAGATCTAGCTCCAAATGCTCTTTGTGACTCATGAGGCAGCTCCCTTGAGGTCTTCATTTCCTCTGTCATTTGCTGCCCATTTCCTCGGCGTTCAGTCGATTTCAGTGCAACGATGTACAAAAGGCCTTGCAATCAAAGTCTGGCTAATATCTACACTTTGTATCGAGCGGTGTTATGCTTTTACTGTGTTACATGTTAGCTGCACTGAACAGAAATTGCTAAGTCAAGCCTCTGTTATTTGGCGAAATAGATCATAGGCCTACATCTGCACGCGATAAATTGTTATTGTTACCTTGATTCATTTGACGAACGTATTGTAGGCCTGCCCAATTTCTGTCGCTGGCCATCAACAGCTGAAACTCTCTTCCGCTGTCTGCTCGATATTGCAACTTGAGTACCTTGAAATCTAAACAAGAACATGTCACTTCCAGTTGACTCAATCGCCTCTTCCTTACAGATCTGCCTTGCTATTTTTCACTCTGGAATTTACCAATTAACCTTCAGCGGAAGATCACCTTTTGATACGATATCGACCGATATATCTTTAGTAAGTAAGTAAGTAAGTAAGTAAGTAAGTAAGAGAACGTCAAGATTATAGTGGTAACTTGTCTTAAAGACTGCGCGAACACTTTAAACAAAATTAAACTAAGTAGCTAGTCTTAAAAAGCCATGACTTCAGTCGATTCCTGAAAATATCTAGCGACGATGACTCCCGTATTTCAGCAGGAAGCGAGTTCCAAGTACGCGCAGCAGCCACTGGGAAGGCACGATCTCCGACGGTGACAAGACGCGTTCTTGGAACCATAAGCACCGAAGTCGCGGACGATCTAAGTCGTCTGCGGCCCGCGAGGTCAGAAACACTACGAAACTCGGATGCAAGATAATTCGGACCCATCCCGTGAAGGCAGCGATATACAAGAGTTGATAACTTGAACATGATGCGCTCAGGCACTGACAGCCAATGAAGATCAACAAGAAGCGGGGTGACATGATCACATCGGGCCGAACGATAGATAAGACGAGCGGCACAGTTCAAAACAGACTGCAACCGGTCGAAAGAATAGGCAGGTGACCCCGCAAGAACTGCATTGCCATAGTCGAGCCTAGTAAGTACCAGAGCAACAACCAACGTCTTAAGGACGGCTTGAGAAACAGACCGACGCAGACTCCTAATCAAACGAAGTGAAGAGAAACAGCTGGCGACAGTCTTGGATACATGCAGCTTAAGGGTCGCTGCACTATCAAGGTAGATTCCCAAGTTACGCACTGAGGCAGCCGGGTGGAGCTCGAGATCGTGGATCTTGACACAGTCATGCGGCAACAGGTGCTGTTGCCTCTCGGTGGCTAGCCAGAGCACTTCCGACTTAGAGACGTTAAGCTGGAGCCTATTAGACTTAAGCCAGGCTGACAACTCATCCAAGCACCGGGTGAGACGCTCAAGAAGCAGATGCGTTTCAGACGGCCAGCAGCCACCATAGATCTGAGTGTCATCCGCGTAAAGATGTCCATAAAGCCCATGTTTAAGAATGATACGTATAAGGTCGGCCACGTACAAGGTAAATAAGATGGGACCAAGGACCGAGCCCTGCGGTACGCCGCAAGTCACCTGAGATGGAAGGGTCCTGGAGTGAGGACAGCGGACGAATTGCGTACGGTGGTCAAGATAGGAGGAAAACCATCTCAAAGCCACATGACTGATACCATAGGAGATGTTAAGACGACGCAGTAGGATGGAGTGGTCTACGGTATCAAATGCGGCCGTGAGGTCGAGAAGGACGAGGAGGGCAAACTTTCCCTGATCAAGTTCACGAAGTATATCGGAAGTGATCTTAAGAACAGCCGTTTCAGTAGAGTGAAAAACACGATAGGCAGACTGTAGCTCGGGAAGGAGACCAGAAACCGCGAGATGGTCCATGAGCTGCCTAGAGACGAAGCGCTCGAGCAGCTTCGATAGAACAGACAAATTGGAGATCGGTCTGTAAGAGCCAACATCAGAGGCATCGAGACCAGGTTTCTTGATCCGCGGTGTCACGAAAGCGGCCTTAAACGACTTCGGGACCTCACCCAGTTGTAGTGAACGATTCATGAGCTCGGTAACAAACGGCGCCAGGATATCGGAACACTCACGAAGGAGGCGAGTCGGAAAAGGATCACTGGCGCAGCACTTGTCAGGCAAGGCGCCTAGCTCTGCGGTTACTTCTTCCACAGAAAGAGCGCGAAAACCGCCTAAGGAACACCCAGACGGAGCCGAAGTAAAACAAGGGGGCTCATGTTCCGAGGTAGCCGTCAATACAGCGGACACTTTTTTGCTGAAGAAAGCAGAAAAATCATCAGCCGTGAGTCTATCAGGTAAAGGCGCGCGCCCACGCCCCATGAGCGCATCAATCGATTGCCAAAGCCGACGCGGTGAAGCACGCTCCCGCTCTACCTTACGACACCAGAAGATCTCTCTCTTCCGACTTATCAGTCGTCGGTATGCTCTGCGATATTTGGTCCACTCAGCCGTAGACGACACGGCGTCAGCAGGGGAGGCACGCCGAGCCCGGCGCTCAGCCTTACGAAGCATCATCTTAGCGGTACGGCATTCGTCGTCAAACCACGGATCGGACGATCGCTTTCAGCTTACGGTCTTGACCGGTATAAACTCATCAAGCAGTCGATTTTTACTCTGTAATCTCACAGTCATAGAGCTGAGCCATAGACTCGGCATCTAGGCCAGACCAGGACGTGGCATCCGCGAGTGAGGAGAGTTTGATTATAACTATTGTTTAAAGAACCTTTGGCTATTGCTAAGTATTAGTAATTGGCTGTTTAGGCTCTGCGACAGAAAAGATTTGCAATTGGGCTTGTCCAGCGAATTATGATCCTGTTTGTGGATCTGATGGGACCACCTACCCCAACGAATGCGAACTTCGGAGTCATCGCTGCATGAACAAGAGACGTCTCAGAGTCGCCTGCGAAGGCGTTTGCAGAAGTAATAACGAGTTTCTTTCTTTTGAAGTCTCTTTTATTCCGATTGGTGATGTGCCTATAATTATGAAACCGTCACCTCTTGCACTCATTAGAATCGAGATACGTGTAGCATCCTAGACGTTTCAGAGAAAATAACAGCCACACTGCAGGCCTAGGTTTCATGTTTAAGAAATAATACCCGAAACGTATATTACTGACATATCTATGATGTTATCTGCATGATATGATCCAACTTTTCAAACCTTCGTAATTAAGCTTTGGCATCAGGTGCGAGCGACCGGAGGTATATCAGTATAATATTATACACCCCCCTCCAAAAAAATCAGTACATATATATACAGTATATATAGCAAGATGGAGAAAGATGGAGGCAAATTGTGAATCAGGCTGTCGACACCTACGGGTACAGCAACCGTGGAGCTGGATGATGATTATGGTGCACGATATATACCATATATATATATATATATATATATATATATAATACCCTCGGTACTTGATATATATATATATATATATAAATAATATATAACATATGTAATATATACTATATAATATATTTATATTTATAAAATATGTATAATACAATATATAACAATATATACCCCCAAATTTATAAACTCCAAATCAAATTTCTGGCTACGCCCCTGTTTGACAGTTACCTTGGTATTATCACTGGCCTATAGGATAACCATTGGTCTAGTATTACACAGTATTGCTACAAATATTTAGTCTGTTAGGCTCCAATGTAACATTATAATGACTATTTACCATTTGCCGCATACACTTGTGCTTTTATTTTATATGCTATCTTATTTTAATTTTCATACAATACATTGTTACCAACTTACCACGCAACCTCTCAAAATTAAACTATAGATTCTCCGTACCACGCATATGACCTATGGGGTGTGTATGTTTCACCGATGCAGTTTTTTCCAATAAACTGACTATTCTTTGGCGATTTCCAATCGAAATAGCATCATATTATTTCTTATAAATTTTATAGAGTAGGCCTATGCTCATCAGATTGTGACGTTATCCACATTTAAATACTTTTTTTTCTTCCATCATCTAGGCCTATGTCATGATGACGATGAGTTTGATACAAGATAACTCCAGGTCTTCCTGTCTCTTGCCACATTTGATACATTGATTATGGGTTTGCGCACTAATTGATACATTTAAAATCCATTCGACAATAAATGCTAAAAATTTATCAGAAATTATTGTGGCCTCCAGAAATAATAAGTTTTAAACTTACCCAGTGGCGTAGCGTGACTTTTGGGGGCCCGGGGGGCATCTTTGCCATGAGGGCCCCAGAGTTTCGAGCTGACGAGCAAAAAAAACGTCATCACCTCTTATTTCACATCCTGACGAGCAAAAAAAAAGGTTGTCAGCACATAATTTCGGGTTATTTGTTGTTAACCCTAACCTATATCCTTTTCAGGGGCCCCCAGCCAGGGCCAAAAGTGCCCCCCGCCCTCTCACGCCACTGAACTTACCATTAAGAAATGACTGAAATCGTTTTTGTTCATATTTTTTCAAGGGCCAAGATCAAGGAGACTGAATTGTCAAGGGTCAAGACCAAGGAGACTGAATCATCGATATTCTCCTGAAGACTAATCTGCAAGTCTTCAATAATGTTGTCGATGTCATTAGCGTGTCCACTCGTGGCTTCCTGATTTATTGAAAATAGTTGATTTTATGTTGACTGTTTTTGTTGAATGACAATCTCATAGAATATAGAGATTTCTCAATACAGACTGACTATGGGTTTGCGCACTAATTAATTATACAGTGTAAGTGTTGTACTGAACAGTCTGTGTGGCAGCATCTTAAGTAATATTTAATTTGTAGCATGTTTTATGAATAAATAAGAAGTATTCTCCTATTACTCGGAGTTTAAGTTCAATGTGTGAATCGGACTTAACAGTTATTGCATTTAATGCTAATCTATCCTTAAAAGTGAGCTATTTTGAGCAGTTGCTTGACTTGCTTTCTGCCGTCTAAGATGACTCAGCCATCACAGCCAGTGGCGAGGCCACGGGGGTTGGGGGAAGGGGGGGAGGTTGAACACCCCCACTTGCCATCAGGGCCACCCGTGAGATTCATGCAAAATTGCAGAGAATTTTTTGTAAGAGCAGGACCGTCTTAAGGTCTTCGTAGGCCCTGGGCACTCTCATATTCGTAGGCCCTCCTCAACTTAAACCTCCGAGTTGCTAAAAAGCCAAAAAGTTGACATATTGTAACACTACTCAAGTGCTCATATTGATAGATATTGCACTGTTTGATATTATACTGTTTGTGACTGTTAGAGTTAAACGCTACTAAATTTGTATCTGCAAGTCTGCAATTTCTGCCATACATTTCACTCCCTTCATGTTTTCCATACACATCTGACTTTCGTAGGCGCCCGAAAAGTTCGTAGGCCCTGGGCACAGTGCCCCCAGAACCCATCAACGTGCTCGCCATACCTCCCCACTCTCAAACATCTGGCGTCGCCACTGCTCACAGCAATATATATTTATTTATTAGTTTGACATAACATAAGATTTTGCTTCGTATTTTAGAATCATTTATTGTCTGCAAAGCTGATATCCGTTTTTTTTCTTTTTTTCTTTTTCAGTGTTGTATGGCATCGAAGAGCAGTCTACAGGCGAATGTTTTGATGATCGCTTTCACTGCTATAGATTACGCATGCATGCGTCCAATAAACTAGACTTGACGATAGGCGTCTTATGCGCTCGTTTTTCGCTATAGCCAATGTTAAACATTCATATTCTCATTATTCGGACTGTTCTCATTATTTATTGTCCAATGCTATATGCCTGAAACTATTAAATGGCATCAAAAAACTGCTTGCACAATACAGGCGCAATAGTAGACATACGGAATTCTTAATCAAATGGAGGAACAGTTTCTTGCCCTTGGGTTGAAATACTAATCTAGACCAATATTTGCGTTTATAATTATTCGCAAATTTAACTGATTCTCGATTATATCAAAAGTGCAAATACGTTTAATAAGTTGTCATATTTTACAGAAAAACGTTAACTTTTGCAGCTTTCTGAAACTTGAATGTATCGAGCCTCATCGCCAAAAACATTATAAAATAACTTATCATTGGGTCCATTTAAATAGGTCCATTTAAATAATACGAATAATAAATAATACGAACCTATAGCCTAATCGGCATAAATAGCGAAAGATTTGCAACAAACATGTTTAAAATTGCACTGTAAAAGTATACATCTTAATAAACAGCAGGTGATTGTTATTTTAGAATTTTTCTTCTTATAGTCAAAAGTGACATTTTAGAATACGTAATAACAATCACATACAATTAAACTGCAGGCTCGGAACACTATATACAGTACAGTTGATGTATCTAAGTCTCTAAGAGAATGTGCTGTAAAAATAAAAGCTTCTTTAGAAATACCGAAATACTAGTGACTGCTATCTACATCTTAATAATCTAAGCACCGAATTTCATCTGTGCGTTCAATCAAATATAATAAGCAGAATGGACAGTGCCAGTGGCGGCTCCAGGATTTGGCAAGTGGGGGGAAGCGTTGGGATGGCATCTTCTAAGCATGGGGGGCCAAGAGCCAACCATTTGTTGATAGGTATGCAGTAGTAAGTTTAAGGTCCCAACAGGGGACTACTGGGGGGCTGGCATACAATAGGGGCACGGGGTCCCCTGGCTCCCATGTGGAGCCGCCACTGGACAATGCTAACATGTCACAGACGAGAGCCGAAGCGACTAGATTATCTGATAGTACATGGATCCAGCTTCATCTCTAAAAAGGTCGAGCGACGGGTTCCCCGGTACTCGGTATAATTCGCAGTAACAGCAACCGCTCCCTCCAGCAGCTCGAGGACGTCGCAGACAGACTGCAGAGCAATTCGTTCTCGCCATGCACTCACTGACGCAGGCCGTCCACCGACAACTGGGATTGGAGACAACGTCAGCCGAACACACGGCCAGACATTTACCAGTCGCCAGGCGGCGAAATTTCGACGACGTCTGTAGCGCAATCGCAGGCCGAGGACGAACCAACGCTGCGTGAAGACAAATCGCATTTAAACATATCAGCGCTATTACGAATTCAGGTTTAAATGACGGATAGGGTTATCCAGAACAATCTCTATGGTCACTGATCTATGCCCACCAGCTAGAAATCTGCTTCTGTCATTGGCGTCTATTAATAGACGACAATGGTTTCTATGGTTTCTGCCCACCAGTGGGCGGAGCAACCGGACTTTGTTGGTAAACACTGGATACCCCTATAGTATTGCTATAGTATTGCTTGCAACTTCCCGTCCCTCTACTGCATGACCCTAAAACTTCGTAATATAGATGGTATAGGCTAATATATACGGTTTCCTATCCCATCGTTGGGCACGTGGTATTCGAAACTCAGACCCAATCAGATTTATTCGTCTGGAATATTTGGCATTGGTAGAACCAGTGGCGTAGCGAGGGGCAGTGGGGGCGAACCGCCCCGGGCGGCACTTCCCCTAGGGGCGGCATTTTCGAGATTTTCGAATTTTTGAATTTTGATAAGGGTTTTTTGCTTTTGATAGCGTTTTTGCATGTCAGGAAATTTCGGGAGGTTGATAAGGTTTTTTGCTTGTCAGGAAATTTCGGGAGGTTGATAACGTTTTGTTTGCTTGTCGGGAAAATTTCAGAAGCGGCACTTTTTTTCTCGCCCCGGGCGGCACTTTGCCTCGCTACGCCACTGGGTAGAACTACCCAATATTCTGTCCGACAGGCTCGTTTTTAGTTCAATCTATGGCGAATTATCATCACCAGTGGCGTAGCCAAGTGGGGTTGGAAATTAAACCCCCTTGGTTGTCCGACCAAATTTTTTTATTGCGTATTATTATTCTGATGCCTACATAATTCGATGCCTATATGATTCACCTAATCAAGCGCAAAATGCAAAATAACAGTTTCCGGTGACATTGAATTTGAGTGCATGTCCGGTGTATATGAACTAACCTTCGGTGCTGAAAAAGTAAGGGAATTTAAAAGTGATTCCGCCAGTCATCAGAGCCGTCATATTTCTTACATTCAGAGTTTCACTGATATTGACAACAAGGAACTCTCGTTGACCTATAACGCCACCAAATCCATAGACCAGCATTTGATTTTTCCACGATATCCAATACTCCGCCGGCGTTTCTGCCAGGATACGTGCCGGAGCTATGCAAGCCGCTAATGCCACGCCGTTTCTACACAGTAAAACACACAAGTTAGTTACATTTATAGGCAACAGAGGCGGCGCTGGTTTTTTTTGGCTGGGTGGGTCTAATGCAATCTACACAACCAGGACCCGGCTAAGACTATCCCTCCCCCAAAGAAAAACAAAACTTCTTTGCGGACTTGCACGATTTGCTCGGGTGCTCCTGCCCGAGGCCAGTGGTTGGGACGTTACAGCTACAGACGAAGAGTCAGTGGCGTAGCGAGGGGACAGAGGGGGCGAAGCGCCCCAGGCGGCACTTGCTCTAGGGGCGGCATTTTCGAGATTTCCTAATTTTGTATAATTATTAGGGTTTTTTGCTTGTTAGACTTTTTTAAAGACTTGATTGGTAAGGTTTTCCAGGAAATTTAGAAAATTTTCCGCCGCGAAAAGGCGGCACTTTTTATTTTCGTCCCAGGCGGCACTTTGTCTAGCTACGCCGCTGGCTACAATTACAAAGTCTTAGCATTGCATGATTGCAGGCAATAACTAAAACGGTCAACCAAAGGTCACTTCATAGAAGTGAATAATTGCCCGTTCGACAAGTGAAAAGGGACGTTCTGAAATTTTTCCTGGCAGCGGGTGGATAAGAGGGCGATTGACAGCCTTTCCCTTCTTCCATCGAATTAATTTATTATTTCGTAATTATTTGCTATTTAAATGTTAGTGCTAAATTTATACTAGATTAACTCAATCGCATCTGTGTCCATAGGGCTAGCACTTGAAACCAGTGGCGTAGCCAGGATTTCCGGAAGAGAGGGGGTTGATTTTGACCAACACCAACTTTTGAAAAATCTTGACAAGCAAAAAAGGTTATCGCCTCTTAAACACCGTTACACTCTATATTCTATGTCCAAGGGGGTTTTCACCCGCAAAGTCGCGTCAAAAAATTACAAACGCATGGAAAGTCATTGAAAATATTTTGTTTTCGGCAGCCAATGGTTTTTTTAAACCCCCAATACCCCTTGGCTACGCCACTACAATCGAACAGTTTCTGCCACCGATCTCACGACTGACCTGCAGCACCGACATAGCTAATCACTAGAACAGGGTTTCTCAAACATTTTGGAATTGCGACCCACTTCTGCGGTTTTGTAATATGCCGCGACCCTAACAATAGCATTAATATAAAAAATTAGAGCTGTTGTGCGATTAAAAATTTTAATCGAAATTAATCGCACGATTAAAATATTTAATCGTAATTAATCGCTGTTTAATCGCATAATTTATAAATTGCAAATATTTTGTCTTAATAAAAAATGCAATTTTTGAATATGTTTTCTTTACACTTTGTACATGTTAGTCATGTAATGTATGAATTTGGCAAACCAGAATTTCAATCTGTCGTGGTTGACATTGGCAACCTGTCTTGACCCACGTTTTAAGAATTTGAAATGTCTGAGAAAAGAACAACGGAACTAGGTATTGACTAAGCTCCAGGCTGTTTTCGTTGTTCCATATCAGCCTTTTGAGACTCTTTGAATCGTATAATAAATGTCGGACCATCAGACTCTAGCATCTCAAACTGAAGATGACAGAGAGTTGGAAGAATTATTGAACAAGAAATGTACTAGTACATTGTACTTCTCTCCACCTAAAAACTCAGTAGCAGACCTACATGGAGTAAAGTCTTTCTGTAGATAGCCAAACTGACCGGAAGCGGAAATTTCCTGTAAACTAAGCCACTGAACTAATAATATTTTAAGCATGACTATGCTTTCGTAAATGTTCATGTAGCGCCATTTTACCAATTTCTTTACGTTTACGAAATTATTCGGCGCGATAGCTTGCGCTAAAATAAATAGTCAGCGCTTAAAAATTGAATCATCGATACCTTGCGTTAAAATAATTAATCGGCGTTAAAAAATTTAATCGCGTTAAAATTTTTCGCGTTAATCGCATGCGTTAACGGCGATTAATCAACAGCCCTATAAAAAATGCATTAGGCCATCTGGCGAACGTTGGTTGAAAAGTCTTCTGAGTTTTTAATAAATGGCAAAACAAAGGCTTTTATTCAATTTTAATGAAAATATGGCAAATACGTTAGGCAAAATTATTCATGTTTTGCCAAATAATACAAAAGGAGAGAATTTTATTGAAATTTTTTCAAAATTATCTTTTTAAATGTGCCAGGAACATACCTTTGTTACGCGTCTTAGAAATCCTATGAGTATGGCAAAATTGCTCAACCGCCAGGTAGTTGCTACTAAACGACAAGAGATTCCTATTGTTATTGGAGTTTCAGAGCAAAATGATCGCAATACGCTTTCCTCGCGTCATTGCAAAATAAGATTAATTTTAAAGAGTGCTATAGGCCAATAGTCTCCTAAACTTTTTGGAACTGCGATAAACTTCAGCGGCTTTGTGGCATGCCACGACCCTGCTAACTTATTGACAACTAAAATTGGATAAAACGCTAATGTTAATATAGGCCTAAGCCATGTAGGGAGGATTGCAAGAATATAAATTTCTTAAAACCTAAGCATACTTGCAACTTTCAAGGCTTGTGACATTGTGGTATTGATTTTAAAAATTGCACTTTTGAATTTAATTCCGAGCTATCCCGCGACCCATTAAACTGAACCCTGTGACCCACAGTTTGGGAAACACTGCACTAGAGGACCTAAACATTTGTCGACTGTCCCTTTATGAGCTTAAAAATACGAAACAATCTCAGACGAGAGACACTGTTGTAGCAGTATCTGCCACTTTTTTCTGGCATTGGCGTCAGTTTTGTGCAGTTGAAACACTGACTTCACAGGTCTTAAGCTAAGCAGGCCCGTCTTATACCCGTGTGAGGCCCCGGGAACCTGGCGGCCTGCGGGGCCCTAGATGTGAAGAAAAAAAAGGTCATCTCCAAACGTTTTTCGATGTTGGCAAGCAAAAAAAGTCTGCGCGCGGCGCGGGGCTCCTAAGATGCGCGGGGCCTCGGGCACTGTGTCCGATTTTTAACACGCAAAGACGGGCCTGAGGATAAGAAATTCAAATGGTTGAATGGTTGAAAGTTAGGCCTATACGCAGGCTGTTCAGATACGCTTCTTACGACGTCTGTTATCTTCTGTGGCGTACTGTGCAGAACGACTCGTAAGCTGGCGACTTAGGACTGCGCTGAATACCCTTCTCTCAGGGCCCAGCGTAACCCGGTTTTAATAGTAAAACAACGGCGAAACAATAACAATCACGAACACAAGCTTCTAGCTTAAAATCGGCGGTCTTCTGCAAACATGACGATAGCGACGATAGCGACCGATACTCGAGTTTCGACAACAGTTATGACGTCAGTTCATCCAATCTAGTTTTAACTATATTATTCATAACTTGCTAGTGACGTCCGTAGGCAGGGTAGATACGCCCACGTTAACTACCTCCCCGTGGCTGCATGACGTCAGAGCCAAAGTTTGACGTCAGAGCCAAAGTTTTCCGTGTAAGCAATTTCGCTTTTCACAACACAGCTCAACCTACGCTGTGGGTGTTTCGATTGACTTCTTCTTTGGCGGGCTCCGCCCCCAAAAGCCATCGCAAATTAATCTAGGCCTTTGACCTTATATGCTTCATCTCCCATCGCTTAAAGATTGACGTGGCCCACGGAATAAAATTTGCAAGTAGACACACGAGTAATCAGTCGATCGAAAATCTCAAGCCGAGAACTACAGTACAAGGACATGGATAGCAGCGGAACCAACAACGCAAAACAGGTAAGCACTAACATGATACATTGTAACAATATCGTGAGACGGATTTGTTTTTATGAGAAAGTGGATGCTAAGTAAATTCGAAAGTTATAGAATATTAGGCCTATGCTTAGGCTTTAAGCTTACAAGATACGCAAAAGCCTAAGAATAAAAGATTTTCCAAAATATTGAAAGCTGATTGAACGTGAAAAGCCAATGTGCAATCGCGGCGTATAAATAATAAATGACGCCACGGACAACCGATTAAGCGCAACGCTCTGAAGAGAAATCCAATGCATAGCATCAAAGACGCAGACGCAGAGGCGAACCTAACTGACAACGTCTGCTGTATCAATAAAACAGTCGGATAACAGAAAACCGGCTACAGTTAAAAACTGAAGCGACAGCATACAAATAGGCTTACAAGAATAATCGTGCGTAGACATTGGTGCAAGGGTGAAATGGCACAACCAAAATAAATTCCTAGCTACGCCACTGTGCGTAGAAGCGAACTGTTCCATTGAAAATAAAACGATATAAAATACAGTAAGTATAAATGAGAACATGAATTTGTTTCTGCAGGGTGGTGAACAACCAACAGAGGGGCATGGGGCAACGGGACCCCCACCCGCGGCGTCAGCCGGGATCGATACCGGAATCTGGCCGTTTGTCATGTTTTCGGGAACGTGTACAATTATAATGCGCCCCGATTGTTGGGTGATCGCGGTCCTGGGTGCAAATGGCGCCCCAACAGGAGTTCTTTGTCTTCCAAGGTAGGTACCCAAAAAAAATTTCAAGTATATAAATTAAAACTAGGCATAGACTCAACACTTTATGGATGCAAAGCAAAATTTAAACATCCTGAAGATAACGAAATATCGATAACATAGAATAGGTGCATCATGCGGGTAAACTCTGTTTATTTGGTCTTGTAGGGTTTCGCCACGATGATCCGAAATCAAGAACACTGTATAGTAGTATAAAAATCATCATCATTGTCGTATTTTTTTTACACAAAAACATCATCGATGTCATCCGTTTTGACAAAAAAATATTAACAACCAAGTTGTTAAATTACTTGATCAATTTGAGGTCTATTACACCATAGGACCTATGTAAAACACAAAAATCAGCGAAAAACACATAAAAAATGAATCGACAATGACTTTTTATAAGTCTCAAACTAGCTAAACATCAACAATATCGATAAAATCTTACACCAATTTGAAAAACTATAAGTACCCATTGGGTCGTAAAATTTTAAGCGTGCCGCTGCAAGGCGATCAAAAACCTCTTGTAAATGCTGTAAATGCATTTCGAAATTCTGACTGAAGACCAAAATATCGTCTAAGTAACACAACACTGATTGAAAGGTCATGCCCTTAAAAATATGTGCCATGAGACTCATGAAGGATGCGGGTGCATTTGATAAGCCAAATGGTAATCGTAAAAATTGATATTGACCCGAGTGTGTTACAAAGGTTGTCTTTTCTTTGGACGCTGGGTCCATTAAAATTTGATGGTAGCCAGATTTTAAATCTAAAACACTGAATATGGCTGGGTGGTTATCAGCTAAAGCATCGAACACGTCAGTCAAATTTGGCAAAGGAAAATTAATTGGAATCGTTATTTTGTTAAGTTTTCGATAATCAACGCAAAAACGAATCTCGCCGTTTTTCTTTTTAACCAAAACAACTGGTGAACCCCACACAGCTTGTGACGGTTCAATAACCCCAGATTTTAGCATCTGCTCCACTTGAATGTCTATTTCTTTTTTTAGCTTCAGCCGAATGTCGATAGCATCTCTGCCTAATTGGTACTTCAGTGGTTGTATGAATCGTATGCTGAATAAGATTAGTGCCTTGTAAATCATCAAGCGATTTTGCAAAAATATCAATATTTCGTCCCAATAAATCTTCTAATTTCTGATTCTCCGAATCTGTCAACAAATCTGAATGATATTTAAGTCCAAGATTTTGCAATGCAGCAGTGACCGAATTGTTAACTAAATCGTTTGTGGAATTATTCATTTCTGCAGGAAAAGAAGTGGCCAAAGTAGAAGAATGTGGTGTATTTGGATGATTCATGTTTGTAGACATGGGAATATCTGTGGTACCATGAAATGGAAAAGACGATGGTTCATCAAAAATATCACTCTGCGATACAGGCTCAATCGATGCTAATGGTCGCCTTGGAGATAACCAGATCACACGACCCGTTGGATTCAACACGCGGCACACGGTTGCTGAAGGGAATGTATAAACTAAGCTGCGTGCCAATAAAAATTGTTGACGGCTTTGCGATTTCAAAGGTTCAATTAAACATAACTGCGGTGTTATGTGTCTGGGTACCGACATAGGAACCAAAATTTCAGAATGCGGAGGCAAAACTGTTGGACGTTTCGGGAATAAAATATTGGGCTCTTTTCTAAACGTGGTAAAGGCTGCAGCGGTCATATTGTCGTACAACGTTAAAATTCGTTCTTTAAAGTCAATTTGTGCTTTAGTTGCCTCCAAAAATCAAGACCTAGAATTAAATCATAGGCAAGGTTTGGCAAAACACGACATTCAAAAGGAATAGAGAGACCATTAATTTTTATTGTAATTTCTACTTTTCCCAAAAGGTCAACGGGTTTCCCATCTGCTAAACATAATTTTTGAAACTCGTTAGTTTCCAAACGACGCATAGGCAAGGCCAAACGTTTGAAAAACTGTTCAGACACAATTGAATAATAGGCACCCGTGTCGATCAAGGCTAAAATTTTAAATCGTGCAACCTGCACTTGTACAGTATTTTTGCTGAAAGATTCTGTGATTAATGCAGCTTGGACCCTGCCCATTCCAGCGAAATGGACGGGTGAAATGTCCTATAGGTTTGGCTGTGACCGAGCAGATCGAGCTGCTCGACATACTGACTGTAGATGGCCTCGGCGATGACAATGGTAACATGTTTTTTCACGAGCAGGGCAGGAATAATTTCTATTATGCTTACCTCCGCAGTTTCCACAACGCGGCGGTGTTCCTTGGTTAGTCCAGGCGGGTTGATTTCCTTGATTCTGTGTCTGGCGCTGGTTCGTAAAGAAGCGACGCTGATTAAAAGTAGATTGCGGCGATGTACGACGTGAGTCTTCTCGGAATTGAACTCGACGCTGCGTTGTTGTAGTATCCGCAGACGGTGACGGTGAGCGCGACGAAGGATTGACCACATTGATCCGTAACTTACGGATCTCGGCTTTCATCTCTGCTAGTTCGCGAGCGGTGGCTTCGAAAGGAGAATCGTCGAGAGCGCTGTCTCGAAGCGAGAGTTCTGTAATTCGTCCCCATTGACGAAGGTTTTCTAGCGACGACAGTTCATGCTGGATTACGTGTTGACGAATACTCGGTCGAAGACCGTTGAGGGCGATAAAGTAGAGGTTTTCCTCCCCCACACCAATTTTCTGGCCTGCTTTTAAGACGGCGGTGAGGTAATCGTCGATTGATTGTCCTTTCGCTTGTTTTAGGAGCCACAGGTCGGCTGTGGATTTCAGGCGTGCGCGGCCTGTGGTCCATATCGCTCAATTAATGCCCTTTTTGGTCATCGATCGATTCTCGAATGCGCGACGACTGGGTATGGTACCAAGCCGCCGCCCCTTCTTTGAGAAGCAAGGGTAGAGCTGCAAGTCTAGAGTCTCGATCCGCACGTCTGAACGTCACCCACAGTTCAAAGTTTTTTAGAAATTCGTTGATATCTTCCTCGGGCTTCCCGTGGAATGGACTCGGGAGTAGCGCGTTAGAACCCTCGGTCATGTTGTAGTTGTAGAAGAGAAGAGGCGAATCGCGCTGGAGCTCGTCAAACGATGTCTCTGTATCGAAGTGTAGAAGCTTCCTCCGGGGAGTTGGCTCAGGACAACCGCAGGCGTCTGGATCCGGAATCGATGTTCGACTGTCGACTGGTAAACACGGTTCGACTGCCGGATTTGGTTCGACGGATGTTGTTTCAGGCTCGGTCGGTTGTGTATTGCCGGGATTGAGAAGTCGTCCACTGCGTAAGTAGCAATACCCGGTAGTATTGTTTTCGGGAGCACTCATAAGTGTAGAAGGGTCGTTTCGACTTTCGTGCCCCGAAGTTGTAGATGTTTGGTGATCGTCGAAGTTCGTTGGATTGTCGACTTCTTCGGCGAAACGGAAGATCCAGTTGATCGTTGGCACCAGATGTTCGTTCTTGTTGATCATTCAGTTGTGGATCTTCATTCAGCGGCGATTGTTGAAAGTTGTTGCTCGTAGAAGAATTCTGCGAGGTCCGGTCGTCTCCACCATCTGTGGCGTACTGTGCAGAACGACTAGTAATCTGGCGATTTAGGACTGCGCTGAATACCCTTCTCTCAGGGCCCAGCGTAACCCGGTTTTAATAGTAAAACAACGGCGAAACAATAACAATCACGAACACAAGCTTCTAGCTTAAAATCGGCGGTCTTCTGCAAACATGACGATAGCGACGATAGCGACCGATACTCGAGTTTCGACAACAGTTATGACGTCAGTTCATCCAATCTAGTTTTAACTATATTATTCATAACTTGCTAGTGACGTCCGTAGGCAGGGTAGATACGCCCACGTTAACTACCTCCCCGTGGCTGCATGACGTCAGAGCCAAAGTTTGACGTCAGAGCCAAAGTTTTCCGTGTAAGCAATTTCGCTTTTCACAACACAGCTCAACCTACGCTGTGGGTGTTTCGATTGACTTCTTCTTTGGCGGGCTCCGCCCCCAAAAGCCATCGCAAATTAATCTAGGCCTTTGACCTTATATGCTTCACTTCATATGCGTCTGGAACGACGGCTGGCGCATAATTATTGACTAGCGAGAGTTTAGGAGTCACCCCCCTCCCCACGAAAATTCCCCCGGACAAACCCCTCTGGATTTTTCCCAGGACATTACCCACCATGAGTGATAATAGCAAGGACAAATGTCTTGGGGAAAAGACAAGAGGGATTTGTTGGGGGGATTTCCGGGGGGGTGGGGGATACATTTGGGAAATTTTCCGGATCCCCACTAGCTATTAGCAATATTTCAGTCTTCATTGACTTCGTATTGAGGTACATTAATGGTGGTATTTGAAGAAACTCACTTGTGTAAGTATGCAGCGTCGGCGCCGTGCATAATTCCGTAGATGTTTGTGTCACAATTGAGATTCATAAATGAAAGAGCTGCAAATTTATCGATTCTGTACGTGATAGAAGTTCTTCCGTCCAAGAAAACCAGGAAATTTTGATAACGCGGATCTTTGGTAGAACCGCTGAAATCAACTGTGGCTGAAGAAATCCAGCAAGTTTAATTACAACAAAAAGAACGGTTAATATAAAACACGAGATGTACTTCGCCACTAGAGTACCATTATTAACTTTTAAATAACTACTTGTTTACCGTACAGTATATGGAAATCTGCATTGTATTAGCCTTTGGCAGTAATCTGTCTATAGTATCTCTATACCAACAAAAGGACGGTTCTAATTAATTACTGATAGGGGTATTTATTATTATTATTATTATTATTATTTATTATTATTATTATTATTATTATTATTATTATTATTATTATTATTATTATTATTATTATCATCATCATCAAGACAATTTATATAGCGCTGTGTAAACGAAAGTCAAGGGCGCTTTGACAGGTGACACTTGTAAGAGTTGCTAAACATGTGAGTCTTCAGATTATTCAGAAATGAAATGATCGATTTGCAACGCGTGACGTTAACGGGCAATTTGCTTACCTTTGCATACGGAAGAATCGTAGACTGAACGACAGACAACAAAAAACAAGACTTTTGAGTTTGAATCATTCAAATTACTACAAGTCAAAGCTTTATTTTGGGGAGGGGAGTGTCTTTGAGCAAGCACACGGCCAGAGACTACTGTAGGTGCCTATTTTGGAGAAATTGCAGAGAACATCAGGTTCATAAGAATTACATTACTCGTTAGGAAATATATTAGCCTATTAGGATCATAGCTCTTGATGTCTTCACAAATAACGTTCAACTCATCCATTTGTGTTCGCTTACATGTTCACTTGTTCAGGTATATAATATTTGGGGTGACTTTTAATGCTTTTAACACCCGCCAAGACACCCCTGGCTACAAACAAATGCAATGATAAATTTTTAAAATAATTCATCAATCGAAAAGTTAAAAATCTTCTTATAGACAGTTTTCTGAGCCAATAAAAGCTGCATATATGCTAAAAAATCACAGTCAGTCTATGGTTTGGTTGAGAAACTGAAAAACTGTCGCTTTCAAACTTTCTTTAAATGTTGAAAATACGGCGATGCTAACGATAGTACTTATGATTATGTTGGTGATATTTATTATAATGGTGGTGATGATTATGCTAAATTGCTGATGACGATGTCGTTGACAAGGACAAAGACCACACAACTACGAGGACAGTAGCGAAGATCAGAGCTGGCTTTGAGTCACTCAAAATGACTCATGTGAACCTTAAAACTCCAAACCCCATCTGATCCTTTGCATGACCCCTGGATAATTGGCAATCCAGTATCATTTATATCTTTTCAAAGCCATTAAGTCGTGTCAAAACTAATGTTGAGTATCAATCGAACTTAAAATACACGCAACTACTCTACAGTAAAATACACGCACAACAGAACGAACCAATAAAAAAATTGACAAACACGACAAGCAATCAAGAAAGAGTAGCGTTATTACGAGGGTTCTCTCTAGGATTATCAGTTTTGGGGGTGTCGGTAAATTCTGAGGGCCCCTGCCAAAAAAAGTCTGACAAGCAAACAAAAGAAGGTCATACCATAGCTGAAATTGGGGGTGGTGGTGGTTTTGGGGTGTCGGTCTCATATTGGGAGTGTTGGAGGGATGTTAGGAGGGTGTAAAATATCCCTGGTTATTACCAAAGTGCAGATGTAAAGATTGCATTGCTAATATTTTTTCTGTTAATGAACATGAACTTAGAATTTCATGTGCGGCATGATTTGCACCCGCAGTCTTCAAATGTTGGTGGGACCATGGATCAAGACAGATTGACCCATGTGACCTTTCGAGTATTGACGACCCATTTGACCCATGACCCTTGACCATTTGACCCACTTCCTTCTCTGACGAATATTATTATTATTATTGTGATTATGGTGATTATTATTATTATTATTACTGTTTTTGCTATTATTTTTACTGACTTCTGTACAAAATGCCAGTACGTTATTGACTTAAACGTCGTTTGAAATCATTTATCGTAGCTTCAGTGCGGGTGTAGGCCCACCTGTGTCGTTTATTGTATCTTCAGTCTTGAACAGAGTAAACCTTGGAATACCTGAAGAAACATTTTCTTACAGAATATCGCAATTTTATTAATTTTCCCTTCAAACAATAAAATAACATCAATTGTGTCTATGCATTGCGACGTACTGTGATACTGAAAGCAATATTAGAGCACACAATAGCGAATTATCAATTACTGTATTCTATTCTAAGTTATTCTAGAAACAATATTGCAGGTTACAAAATAATAATAATGTGATTTTAAGTGGTTTAGGAGGCTAAGCAAGCCTGTGTGAAAACCACTGATATACGGTATATTACCCGGAGGAGGTATATATATATTACCTGATGAAGGTATATATAGATAATGGCTATAAGCAGGTTTGCTTTTTTACTTCTTCTCGATAAATGATTATTGAGCAACACGTTACGAATCTTGAATCGTTTAAATGTTGCTCAAGTTGGGTCATTATTTTCAGTGTGAATTTTGTTGAGTTTTGTGACATGATTCTTTCTTCACGCCTATCAGTCGAGTTTATACTGGATATATATCTAACAATGCATCTATCTTCGAGACCTGCATTCATATCTGGACATTACCCGAGCTTTGACTGTAGGGTACCGTCCACGTGCCGGTCGTGAAACGCGTCGAGACCGCCGCTGTCGTGACGTCGTTCGTCAGAGGTGTGTCGTAGTGGTCGGAAAGTTGGGCCAGGTAGTTCACACCGACGACGTTGCCACGTCCGCAGGTAACTCTTCCGTTATACCAGGACACCCACAACCACACCGGAACCGCTCCGCCTTCGAGCACCTGCGTGCCGAATCCGAAACTGTGCCCCGGAGTAACGTTTCTTCTGCAAATGCAATCATTTTCGCAGCGCAGTGTAAAAAGAGATTCCAGGATGTCTGTGTGTGAAATCATAAGCTGTAATAGCAGGCATGAAAAGATTGCGTTAAAAGAAGATTTAAAGAAATGAATACGCTTTGTGTTTCAGGGCAAAGACCAGTTTACTGCAGATATTTGATACGATCATCATTATCAGGTTTGATACAGAAATCAATCGTTAATTTATCATGAAAGAGATATCTTAGTAAATTTTTCTAATAGTTTCTTTCTTCACTTTGACTAACGAGATTTTTCTAGAATTTTCGATGCAGGATGCTCTGCCAAACATGCAACAACCTGTCTTAACCACGATGACCTTTTGGATGAAATTTCCCTTCCTGCCTGACCCTCACCTTTTGGCCCTATCTATTTACAAATTAGACCAAGCGCCTAGAATTAAGCAACTACTGCGATCTTCTTCCTACTCTTTCTCCTCTTCTTTGTCTTCTTTGTCTTCTTCTTCGTCTTCTTCTTTCTTCTTCTTCTTCTTCTTCTTTAGTTTCGTAACAATGCTTTCGCGCGCTGTGACAGCCCCGACAATTTCTTCCACTTCTTCCAATGTTTTTGTTGCTCTTTTTGCGTGAACTAAGTTTATATTTAGATTTAAATCTTGATCTAAACTACTGCGGTACTACTTACGAATGCCCTATGTAAATTCGCAAGATTTTACTTACTTACTTACTTGCGTTTACTCAACAGCCATCGACTGAAACTGTCGACGCAAGGAAGGTGAATTCATATTAGATTGGATTGATCGATGTGAAATGCGAATGGATTAGACACTAACCCGATGGTCGTGATTCCATTGGAAGGTCCGTCAAACGCGACCATGTACAGGTCCGTATTCTGGTTAGGCTGTTTCGTAGCCAGAAGGACCATCGCGTAACTAGTCGCCTGGACTTGAAACACGAGACTGTGCTTCCCCGTTAAGTTGACTCCAGTCCAGACAATCACGCGATCAACAGTTTTGCCTTGAACTGGTAGAGATGAAAGATACAATAAAGGAAGGACATCGCCAAAATCCTGACAAATATTCTTATCCTCGGACGATTTGCAGAAAATAAATTCTCCATTGTTTATTAGTGTTTTTATTCTTAATTAAACCTTCCGAGTCACCGCGTGGGTGGACGCGAGGTACTAACGTCTTAACTATAAAAACTTTAAAGGCGGTGCTGTTTGAGATTTAAATGCGCGAGTTCATGAGAAGCAAACATATCATACGTAAACATTTTCCCGTTGTGTCACTATAATGTTATTTGGCTTTAAGTTTTGCGATAGAATCAATTTGCATCTATTATTCTTGATCATACTTACATGCGGTTGACGTTTGGACTCCGAAAACCGAACCCGCTGCGTAGGCGTTAAACAAAAGCAGATAAAAGACAGACACGATTAGTCATTACAGAAAATAATAATTAATTATGAAATAAAAAAGCATAGCAGCACGTCGTGTAAACTAGAAGATCCATAGTTAGATTCTTTTAGAAATATTACTATTCTTTATATGCTATTACTTCTATTATATATATATTATACCATTATTACTATTTTTATTATTATTTTTATATTAATATTTATATTTAGATCCTAGTTGGATTCTTTTAGAAATGTTACTAAGAAACTTATAGAATTAGCAACTAAGATTCCTATTCGAGAACGTTAGAGACATCATAGTGTAAAACCTACTAGGGGCAACTAGGCCTAACGGCCTACGTGAGTCAAAATTAGGCGGTTTAAGTTAGCAGAGTGGTAAGAACACCGGGCGATGGAGCAGAAGGTTCGATACCCGCTGAAGCCAAAGATCAACTCAGTTCTACTCGCTAGAGGGCGCTGGTAAAATGAGGAAGCAGCGTTAAGCTGCGAGGTAAAACGCGGGTATGGGGAAAGTAATGGCAACCTACCCCTGATTAAAGGCTTATGCCACCTACGTCGCTGATTGTCTAGACCGGAGATAAGCGCCGGAACCCAACGCTAGGGACCTACCAATCTAAATTACGAACACGCGTCAAACAGGCTGCTACAGCAAATTTAAATCGTAATTTCAAACTATTTTTCCAATGTTTAGAGGACTGTCCTGCGAATGTCTAGATTGTATCGTCATGTTTGCTGAATTCTTTGGGAAGAGTCCAGTCTACGAAAACGCTCTTCTTTGAAACCACCAGGAAGCTTTATTGTATTAATTTTCGTCATAAGTGTATTGCTAATTTTAAAAAAATTGTTCGTAATAATTCAAAAATAGGAGATTGAATGCTATTATAGTAATTTGGTAAATTGAACAAATAATCGCATCCTGGATGATCTATTGCACAAGTGGTTAAATATATTTCACAGGAAATTTCTTTTCTGATGGAATGAATTCTCACAAAAGTCTCGTTTCAAGAAGAGGCCAGATAACTCCGTAAGACATTGCATAAAGCCTAAATGCAATTTCCTAAAAGATGAACATTGTATCTATGCGCTGTAAGTTCACAAATAGTGAACAGATAATCGGAAAATGGCAAATGAATAAACCAATTAATCATTAAAATATGCACACATATAAAATCTTTGTTTTTTTTCTTGCTAAAGACCAAACTAAACTACATTATAAAAATTATAAAAATGCAACTGTTTGAATTAGAAAACTGTAATAACGTAACATCTATCATATCTTTATCTAACCATGATTCAGGAGAAATGACAAGGCCAGATATTCCACCATAATATGCAGACCATCAGATAGTGTAGAAGACATGATATTATCATTGACTAGATTCTAAAATCTCTTGAACTCTAGTGAGAAGTTTCGCGACTTTTATACGTTATGCCGATTACTCTGATCGTATGAGCGATCGCTCAGAGCAGCTATTACAGTAGCCTGGCTGTGCGTTCTCTGTGTTACTTCACAGTCTTTGCGCTTTCGCGCGTTGCATGAGAATTAAGTTAACTGTATCAAGCATTCATTGTAGACGCCGAAACCTGTGCCAATAAGCAGTGGCGTAGCCAAGGGGGTTTGGGGGGTTAAAACCCCCTTGGCTGTTCAACCAAAATTTTTTATTGCGCATATAATTGTACCGGCTCACATACCTATATACACATACTTATTAAAGCAAAATAATAGTTTGACAACCTTTTTTTGCTTGTCAGGATTTTCCGAAGTTGTGAATCATGTGGATGGAAACCATAACCCCCTTCGAAAAATCCTGGCTACGCCGCCACTGCTAATAAGGATTTCGATGCAAAACCTATTCATAATAATGAGAAAGTCTAACCGCGCGAATCGTTGACCCGTCAGATCAGATTTATTAATCTTATTATATAATTCTCGATGTCTGTCGCGTCCGTCCGCAACACGGCGGGTATTACAAGACGCTGTTGTCATTGACAACCAAATATTGTTTAATCAAAAATGTATTAAAATCAACGGAGCGTTTAACGAAGCGTCTTAATTGCAGCTTAAACCCCCTTCCCTCACCCCATCCCTCCCAATCGCCCAGGCCCCAACCAATTCTCGCCCCGGCCCCAAACCCCTTTACCCTTCCCTTTCCCCATCCCCTTTCCCTTTCCGAATCTCCCTCCCAATCGTCCCAACCCCAACCCATTCCGGCCCCGGCCTCGGCCCCAAACCCCCTTTCCCTTCCCTCTCGCCATCCATTTTCCCTCTCCCCATCCCTCCCCCAATCGCCCCGGGCCCCAACCCATTCCCGCCCCGGCCCCAAACCCCGTTCCCTTCCCTCTCCCCATCCCTTTTCCCTCTACCCATCCCTCTCCCAATCTCCCAGGCCCCAACCCATACCTCCCCTGCCCTGCCCGACAGGCCTCAAACCCTGTTCCATTATCTCTCCTCACCCCTCTCCCAACCCCGATCCCTCTCCCAATCGCCCCGGCCCCAACCCATCACCGCTCCGCCCCTACCCCACCGGCCCCAAACCCCGTTTCCAAACCTACACAACGCTGCTCCGAAAACCCGTACAACCCAATTTCCTCCTCCCAAACCTCCCTTCCCTCTCCCAATGCCCTGCCCCCGTTATTATATATATTTATTCCTTCCTGGCCTCAATACCTATTTTTTAAAATTTAACACCTAAAGTGGGGATTAAATTTTCAGACGCTGTCACCTTACTGGGGATTTAATTTTTGGAAAAGCGTTCTTCAGAAATGATTGCTGTAACGTTTTCAATTTGCTATATCTCAGGCTATGTAGGAGCTAAGATGAGCTTTGCACCATTGTTTAGATTGTTTATTCCTCTTTCTAACCGTCCGTGCAAAAAAAAAATTGGGAGTAGAGTCCACTTTACGGCCTAAAATATCACCCTCTTCCCCGAAAAATTTTTAAAGCCCCCTAGCAAAATATTTTCAGCGGTAACCCCACTTTGGTCAGCGGCAAAGTTCTAAAGGGATGTCAGAGGAACAAAATAAACCAAAACGTTTGAAAATCGGTCGACATTTGGCAAAGATCTATCAATTCTAACCCGATGACCCCAATGTTTGAACATCAGTATTATCGGTGAATTTCGCGAAAGTTTTGAATTCTGAGAAAGTTTCCATTTTTTTGAATTTTCTATATCTCAGGCTATATAAGAGCTAAGAATATTAGGTTTGCACCATTGCTTAGCTTTTTTATTCCTCTTTCTAACCCTCCGTGCAATACAAAAAGTCCAGCATTCACGAGCTTTCCGACAATCAAGTGAGAATGAGGAGCAGGCGGTTGCTCGGCGTGAAAAAGCAGCACAGCAAACAAGAAAATCAAGCACTGCATGTCGTTCGACACTGCCAAATCATTACACTAACGTTGACTATCAAGAAAATCCATGCGAATGGGCGTTAACTCGGTTGAAAGAAAAGGCGGCGATTTAAAGAATTTAATTGCGCAAAATCCTATTGCATTTGCGCAAAATCGGGTAGTAAAACAGCCAATCTTTCCCGTCATTTTTGACGGGTAAACACCTAGTTATAATTATAATTATAGATCACCAGCAGTCTTATTCAAGCCACTCCAAAACCGTTAGGCAAATGTTTCCTAAATATGCTCGCAACTTTCGACTCCCAGTGAAAGCAAAATCTGTCGATGAGCGTAAAATCAGAGAAATCACGAAGCTACTCCAGACGCATCGACTCTTTGCTTTTAAAATGCTTATATTCTAAGGCTTTGCGGAAATTACAGCGATAATGCAGTCTGTAAATCTGGGCCCAGATCCACGTGAAGCAGGTCTGTTGGATGGAAATGACTACTGTACATGTACATTGTTCATTCTGTGAACGCAGGAAAGGTACTTGTTGACCTGTCTACTGCCTTTGATCAGTGGCGGCTCCAGAATTTGGCAAGTGGGGGCGTCGGGTTGGCAACTTCTGATCATGGGGACAAACATTTGTTGTTAGGTAGGTAGTATTAAGTATAGGGTCACAACAGGGGGCCAGTCCGGGCCACTGGGAGCCAGGCACTCGATAGGAGGGCACCTGCCCTCTGGCACCCCTGCCGCCACTGCCTTTGATACTGTCGATCATTCTATAATTCTTCGTCGTTTCTAGCAGTTTTTGTTTGGAACCTCACTGAAACTGGGTGACACTGCATTGCATTGGTTTGCTCTTAATTAGGTTTACTTCTCGCGCTTGTCTGTGATCAAAAGTAAATGCGTGAGTCTGATGATTCCTTAATTTTGTTGTAACAAACACGGTAAGTATAGTAAGTAGGTAAGTAAAATCTCGTGGATTTATATAGCGGTGAGCGACATTTATAATATTGTCATTAAAATACTGTCAGCAATTTTCAGCAAGAAGAAAATTTTGACTAACTGTAGCCCAGAAAACGCCTGTTTTTATTCTAGACGAATTGAAACTTCGATAGAAGTCCATTCAAACTTTCTCGCCATGTCCATGATTTAGAGCTAAACAGCGCTGCCGCTACAGTAATAGCTACAGTGTAGTATAGTTTAACGCCTTCTAGTATTGATTTTTTCACTGTCAAGCAATAAATACGCCTGCGTGTGTTTTATTGTCTGGAAAAGTAGTCACAAACAGAAGTTTTCTCTTTCAGTCTGCTACCTGCCTTGGTAACGTGCGTTCATGTACTTGCACAGCTACTCTTTTTTGGAATCTGTGACATAGCATATTGTTGCAGTCGTAGAAGTTTTGCTTATCTGAAGTTTGCTGTACGAACCTTGAAGTCAAAAGAGCTAAATGATAACAATGTCGGCATTGCACAATGATACTAAATCAAAGAAAATTGTCGTTGCATTATACATAGTCAAGTTGCAATAAGCGATGAATAACGTCTGCACGTTCTCTTCACTTTGTAAGCATGCTTTTACATCTTCGCATCAATCATATGGCAAGACGTGTCCGTCACACACGAGCAGTTGCGCATTGATCTGGAAAGTCTTGGAATGAAGACATGTCTCAATGGGCATTGCATGCTAGAATGAGGATTCTTTTCTTCATTTCACGAAAAGAGAAATAAATGCACAGCGATCGATTTCCAATAGAGACAGAAAAGACGACTCAGAACACAAAAGACTTCGTCCGTTCTCGCATTCTGCTCCTTAATCGAAGAAAATACCCTTTTGGCGTTTCGAAAACACGACGCTCTCGAGTCACTTGAAGTTGACGACAGCCTTCTGTTATTTCTTTGCAGTTGGCCACTTTGATTGAGATCATAAATCTATGCAACTCCATTATAAAAAATTGGCGTTAATCAATACAAAAAACCGCAAGCGTGTTGAAGGCAGAAAAATGACCAGCATGCATTAGGGAAAAAATCAACTTTAGGTCATAAGTAACCGAATAAGCTGAATATTCGCTGAATATTGCAACACAACACATATTTCAATAATATTTTATTTGAATTCGTTTCAGAGAACGGCTTAATCTGCCTGTTATCTCTGGTATTTTATTCTATGCCAAAATCAAGCGTGCATTCGACCCTATGATTTGATTATCTATAATTTTTCTTACTTGCAATCGAAAGATGTTACACTTTTTATACTCCAAAACATCTGGTGAAGGAATGGCGCTTCTAATTAGAAATCCAGAATTCCATTCGGCTGTCAATTTCAGCTGCTTCTTTCCGCTCGTATGAGGTTATTACAGGAGCAGTTCTGAAGCACTTTATTATTCCGGTACCAAGGTTATTTCTGTCTCGAACAGTGATATTTCAGTGAACTGAAACTGAATAGAAACTGAAATTATTTTAAATCAGTTAACTGAAACTGAAACTGAAACTGAAATTATTTCCCGAACTGAAACTGAATAGAAACTGAAATTGGCAACCCTAAAACTGAAACTGAATATAAACTGAAATTATTTCCCGAACTGAAATTGTTAGTAAATACTGAAAATTTTCTAAAGGTCTTTTTGGATTTAAATACACAACTTACCCGCTGAGCCTGATTTTGAAAGCGCCAGCCCGGTAAAAGAAATTTTACTTACCTACTTACTTTATCACAAAACTATGCAATGTGCACGAATTACTCTGACATTCTTCAAACTGACTCACAGCCAATGTCATATATTCTGCCATCACTTCTTCTAAATTTGGAGTGTCACCTTCACCATTTTAGCGGTTCAAGAAAGCTCATAGGCCTAATGCTCTCTGATTTCACAAGTCGCTTTGCTTCAGTGTTGATCCCCAGTCATTTAAATTTAATCCTATCCCTGTTGCTGCTTGTCTACTTGACCATACTGTGGCATCAGTACTACTGGCATCTCGTGAAACAGAACAGCTACTGGTGGCAGCAAAATCATACATAATAATAAGTTGATGATAGCATCTAAACACCTACCGGCATGTCCGCTAATACTACAGTGTCTTCCATTCAAGGCCAGCTGGACAACTAACTACTTGTCAGAACTTCAGCAATACTCTGGAGATGAAGATGCACTGACTTTCTGGAGAAAGCGTCGTGCATCCTACGCTCAATTAGCAGATCTGGCTGAAGATTTAAATGCACCTGCCTAACAGGCCTATGTTGAACGAATCTTCTCACTGTGACAGCTGGCCGAAAGAATCGCCTCACCAAAAATTTAGAAATGCGAGTCTTCTTAAAACTAAATGCACATTGGATTTAACTTAGATACTTAACTTACTGTAGTTACTTAACTGAACAGAACAATTGTTACTTGCCACTTATTGAACGTTGAAAATGATTATCAGCTGTTAACTGAAACTGAAACTGAAATTATTTCCCGAACTGAAACTGAATAGAAACTGAAATTGGCAACCCTAGAACTGAAACTGAATAGAAACTGAAATTATTTTCCGAACTGAAACTGAATAGAAACTGAAATTGGCAACCCTAGAACTGAAACTGAATAGAAACTGAAATTATTTCCCGAACTGAAATATCACTGGTCTCGAATGTCTACAATCTACCGACCTCATATTTTTCCATTTTGTTATTTTATAACTGAGTTTCGGTCAAATTAAGAGACCTTAACTTCTTGTTTTGAAGAACAAATTATTTCTGGTAGCTTAATCTCTATGCTGGTGATTTCACATATACACTGTAACTATGCAGCGCAGTTCAATAACCTCATAAGTTAATGTTCTATTGGTTCTCATGCATCATTTTGGTCACGTGATAGAATTTCTCTTATCAGATCTGAATATACAACTGTTTTTAAAGAAAGAAGTCGTTTCAGAAAGTGCAGATCGGATTGAAATCGCTTTGGTTCGATCTCAAAAAGAAACATTTTTACTATGGCAAGTCGTTGTGAAGACAGCTCTTATTTCAGCTCCTTCTACCTGTCAGATGGACGAACAATCGAACCAGGCAATGTACTTCTAGTCTTCTACCTAAGGAATAGACACCCATGCGAAATACTGACTGATTCAGAAACCTGATCTACTTTAGAGCTACTCTAGAGCTCTAGACAAACCGAGACATGCCCAACGCAAATATAGTAGGCCTATAGGCTTATATGTATAAGCTTACATGCAGCATATATCTGTCCCGCAGCTCCCCCTACTAGTCATGCTCAGTTATAGTTGCAATTTGCCTTATCGTAAGGCCTATTAAAAATATAAAAATTCCATGTTTCCGCTTTTAAAAGACTGCTCAATTCAAAGATCACTTCATATGACACGTAACCCGGTTTTCGAATCGCAAAGGCGGTTGCGATGTAAAATTTAAACATAAAGGCGATATTGAGTTATAGACGGGCAACCATTTGTTCATTGTTATATCTTGAACTTACAGCTGTATTTTGAACTCTTAACTCATGAGGAAGGCCAATAAAGGAAGCGCCGTTAAGCTGTCACCAGCCAAGCGAGGAGGCTCAATGACTAATCGAGGCTCTCAGGTTTAAGTAATATGACGCTTCGTTTACTTTGCGACTCAACTCACGTTCTTAAAATAGGTGATGACATTAGACCAGCGGTTCTCGAACCTTTTAGGATTTCTTGTGTGGTGGCCCATTAGAAATTTCTATGATGAATCGCGGACCTGATAAAATTGAATTTTAAATTAACTGTAATTAACACATTGGCTACTTGTTTTGTCAATCAATTATTTAATCAGAAAATTGCAAATCTTAATCATCAAATTTAAATTCAAATGGAATCAGCATTCTTAGAGCCATCAGCGTATTTTGTGTTCTGAGGTGTTGATGAGATATCTTGAGAAAGTAATCCATTTACGGTCCCTCTGAAACCGCTTAGCGGTCGCCTATGGGACGCCGTATCCCAGTTTGAGAACCACTGCATTAGAGGCATACAAACAACAGGACAGAGCAACATTGAACGCGATCACAATGGAGTCTGGTACTTCCTACTACGCGTATGTTCGTCTACATTCAGGTCAGTGACAAATCATATATATCTCAGTATCTTTCTTGTTCACGAAACACACAAACACAGATACATTAAGCATATAAGCAGCGTGTAATTTGTAAGGGAATGGGAAATGATTTCCTCCCCACTGCCCAACTACATTCCCCACAGAGATTGCTACTGACATCCCAGCCAAGTCAAGGAAGTCAATCCTCCCCACCCCAACACTGTGACAAGAAAATGCATTCACCGCCAGCATGCCCCCCTCTGCACTGCTCCAGCCAGGTCACAAATAGCACCCTGCATATATTACTAGCAAACAAATCCTGTGACGTCGGAGCGTAAGCGTGCTCTCATTGAGTCACCGAAGCGGAAAAACTGGTCAACCGAATCGCTTTCATGCCCTTCACTTGTGAGCAAAGAAAGAGACGTATGTTATCGATTGATTCGTCAACTGTAGATTTGAGTGAAAATAACTTAAATATTAAGATGGAACGTTTACTTAGAACGATATTTAATATTGTTTTCTTCCTTGGATTTCATACTAACCCTTCGCTTTCTCAGGGTAAGTAAGAATTTACTTGTATAGGCATGTACATGTAGGCTATCGTTTTGTGTCATCTGAGTTAATCATATGATAACTTGCACGCTTTATCACGACTTAACGCAGAGCGTTTGAAAATGTTGTCACACGCCGTCATAGAGGAATGTATACTTGTATATAGAAGGCCTGCGTGCCTTCGTACTAGGGATGTGCGGGTATACCCGTACCCGCGGGTATACCCTACCCGTACCCGTACCCGCGGGTACGGGTAGGGCAGGGTACACATTTTTCGGGTACGGGTCGGGTACGGGTACAGCGCTACGGGTACTGGTATAGCGGCTACGGGTACGGGTATACCCGTTTTTACCCGAAAAATTATATTTTCATTTCTCACTACTATAGCATATTAGCAATGCAGTAATAGAAAAATAATATTGAGTAAAGTGTATTAGTATAACTTGTATATCGCGTTCAGTTTGTCAGACAGCATGCATTTTACTTACTGAAAACATAAAGGAAATACAGATGACGTAATCTGACATCATCAGTAATAAATCTATAATGGCTTCCTCTGACTCCTCCAAGGACTCTTCGACCGAGAAAGTTCTTCTGGTAAAGTTTTGTGGTTTAACTTGAGCTCTAAT
Source organism: Metaphire vulgaris (assembly GCA_018105865.1). NCBI lineage: Eukaryota > Metazoa > Annelida > Clitellata > Crassiclitellata > Megascolecidae > Metaphire > Metaphire vulgaris. The sequence continues at coordinate 11,295,801 of CM030843.1, forward strand.
GCCTGCTCATAGATAAATGAGATCTACTAAATATTTTAAACAAGCCCATTCGTGTCGGCTTAGGCTAGCTGACTGACTATCCTGATTCCTAAGTACTAGATCTGTCCTAATCTAAACATGCGTGCTATTTACAATGAATAGTTATCCCAATTTCGTAGCCCCTATTTCACTGTTGCCTCTCTATAGTCTCTAGGAACGGATACGGGTTCACGGGTCCATGTACAGGTCCTTGTAGTACTTGTACCCGTAAACGCACCCGCGGGTACAGGGTCAAAATTCCAAATCAAAAACTCCAAATTCCAATGTCCAATGTCGGGTACGGGTACGGGTACACAGCTTACGGGTACGGGTCGGGTAGGGTATAGCGCTAGCGGGTACGGGTAGGGTAAAAAAGTTTTTCCACGGGTACGGGTAGGGTATGCATTTTGCTGTACCCGCACATCTCTACTTCGTACGAATTGGAGAGTTACTACTCTGTTACTACGGCTGTCTTCCCTACGATCCACAAACATCGATATGTACGATAATCGTGGATGTATAATTATGCATGTGTGCTGTGCTGGTTGCACGCTTCGAAGCATCGGACACTTTTGAAAAGAACAAGTGATAGGCCAAAGACAAACCCTTCTATTACGCTGTTATGCTATGCACTCAACATATAAAGTGTCGATGCAATAATAATAATAAGGATGATGATGATGATAATAAAAATAATAATAATAATATTATTATTATTATTATTATTACTATTATTATTATTAACAATATTAACAATAATAATAATAATAATAATAATAATAATAATAAGCGGTTCATGTTAGCGAAGTGACGAATGAGAAACCGGATATATTTAAAGTCTTGATCGAAAAGTGATATTTAAGACCACTAAAGTGATATACCAGCAGATATACAAAGAGGTAAACGGAAATAAGAGACATTCGTCATGCAGCTGTCTGCTGCCTCCCCCATCATTTCGCGTCATATAGATTTCTCTTTGGCTAATCCAAATGTTTCAATCAGGATTGGTAGCCTATAAGTCGAGCAAATACGCAGTGTTTCTTCCTACTACGCTTGAAGTCGCTTTGCATACTGTAGAAGAGTGCTGAGGCTGTTTTGTCAAGCAGGAAGTCGTTAACGGTGTCACGATCTATATGTTGCTGCGTATTTCAAAGGCAAAATGTTGCATTTTCTGAAATAATAGTAACATCGAGCAACAGTCATTTAAAAAGCAGATTATTATTATTATTATTATTATTATTATTATTATTATTATTATTATTATTATTATTATTATTATTATTATTATTATTATCAACGTACTGATTAATGTGGTAACTCGTCCAAACGAACTGCGTGAACACATTACAAAGTTACAAAAATACAAATAAATTAATATATGTTAATAGCACTATATTGTTATCACTGCTAACAACAGATTACCGGCTACTTAATTGACATTACGACCGAAAACCATTTAACAGATCCTGCACTTTCTTTTCCGGATTAGAAACTTTTCTCTGCTGTTCGTATTAAGACAAAACTCGTAAATCGTTCCTTCGGTAGTTCCTTCAATAAGAAAGTTCAAGTACTTCCGGTTCAGTTAACTTGTATGAGTTATAAATGCAGAGTTCCCTTAGGGCCCCCTCCACGCGGACCACTCCACTGTAGAAACTCAGTTTCTGTTGAAGGAATTTTCAAAAATCGTTATGACAGCTTTTGAATATTAACAGTAATATTTATAACACCACTGGGCAAAAATAAGAAAGCACAATAAAATCTTACATTACATCATATTAATACTAGATGTACTCGATTCTGGATCTCGATATAAATCTTTGAAATCTGCTGGCATCTGATGGACAGAACATGATGGATAGATATGGTTGGATTAACGTTAATTACAGTCTAGTATTGATTCTTTTAAAGTGCTAAAAGCAAAGCTGATATTAGAACTGCGCTTCGCTCAGTTCTTTAAGCGGCTTGCTGTACTTCTCTTATTTTCTACCGGAGTGGCTGAAGTGAAGTGTATTAGTCATGTTCGTTTCGACAGTAGCTATATAACTAATATTAGTACTTAGCTAGAAACTTCTGTTCTGTGGAGCCGTCGGGAGTTTAAACCTACGCAGCAGCAGCTGCGGGCCAATTCATGTTGATCGTGTCGACTGTGTTGATCCTTTGCTGCAGTGATATTTCAGTGAACTGAAACTGAATAGAAACTGAAATTATTTTAAATCAGTTAACTGAAACTGAAACTGAAACTGAAATTATTTCCCGAACTGAAACTGAATAGAAACTGAAATTGGCAACCCTAAAACTGAAACTGAATATAAACTGAAATTATTTCCCGAACTGAAATTGTTAGTAAATACTGAAAATTTTCTAAAGGTCTTTTTGGATTTAAATACACAACTTACCCGCTGAGCCTGATTTTGAAAGCGCCAGCCCGGTAAAAGAAATTTTACTTACCTACTTACTTTATCACAAAACTATGCAATGTGCACGAATTACTCTGACATTCTTCAAACTGACTCACAGCCAATGTCATATATTCTGCCATCACTTCTTCTAAATTTGGAGTGTCACCTTCACCATTTTAGCGGTTCAAGAAAGCTCATAGGCCTAATGCTCTCTGATTTCACAAGTCGCTTTGCTTCAGTGCTTGATCCCCAGTCATTTAAATTTAATCCTATCCCTGTTGCTGCTTGTCTACTTGACCATACTGTGGCATCAGTACTACTGGCATCTCGTGAAACAGAACAGCTACTGGCGGCAGCAAAATCATACATAATAATAAGTTGATGATAGCATCTGAAACACCTACCGGCATGTCCGCTAATACTACAGTGTCTTCCATTCAAGGCCAGCTGGACAACTAACTACTTGTCAGAACTTCAGCAATACTCTGGAGATGAAGATGCACTGACTTTCTGGAGAAAGCGTCGTGCATCCTACGCTCAATTAGCAGATCTGGCTGAAGATTTAATCAGTGCACCTGCCTAACAGGCCTATGTTGAACGAATCTTCTCACTGTGACAGCTGGCCGAAAGAATCGCCTCACCAAAAATTTAGAAATGCGAGTCTTCTTAAAACTAAATGCACATTGGATTTAACTTAGATACTTAACTTACTGTAGTTACTTAACTGAACAGAACAATTGTTACTTGCCACTTATTGAACGTTGAAAATGATTATCAGCTGTTAACTGAAACTGAAACTGAAATTATTTCCCGAACTGAAACTGAATAGAAACTGAAATTGGCAACCCTAGAACTGAAACTGAATAGAAACTGAAATTATTTTCCGAACTGAAACTGAATAGAAACTGAAATTGGCAACCCTAGAACTGAAACTGAATAGAAACTGAAATTATTTCCCGAACTGAAATATCACTGCTTTGCTGAATATTTTCAAACGGTAGTCGATCATTTCGTCGAAAATCATTTCGTCGAAAATTCCTTTGTTGAAAGGCCGTTGTTGCTGTTGTAACTAAACCCTATTCAAACTGACCTTTCTACAAACCTATGATATTCCATCTCGCACTGATATTCTAAAATATTCATTTGTTTGAGATTTTTTTAAATATTAATTTTTATCGTTAAACATTACTGCATGTAGCTATAATAAAATTGAATACATTCTTATAAGTAAAAACTACTTTGCTAATTACACGTTTCAGCGTTTGTGAAATTTCTTAACTTTTAATATTTATAGCATTTATAGCACTAAGATAATTATTCCTGGAATGTTATAAGCTTTTACCAAACGCATTCCAAGATTTTATTTCCTACCATCTTAAATTCGACCAAACGAATGGAACTTTTCCCAAGCGCCGTTACGTTTTTTCGACTTAATTCGACACAAACATTTGGTTACATCGAAACATGCCTTTGGCACTTCACAGCTAGCTGCCTATGTGTATAAGTTGTATTAAAGTCAGGGTTATTTCTAGGATTATCAATTTGGGGTGTCGGTAAATTCTGGGGTCCCCTCCCAAAAAATCTGAAAAGCAAAAAAAGGTGGGGGTGTTGGGGGTGGAGGTTTCAAATTGGGGAGTGTTGGTGGGGGGGTTAAGAGGTGTAAAATATCCCTGATTAAAGTCTACTTGGTACTTGAAACCGTCACCAGCTCATTTGCATTAAAACGGTGACTGATTTTTCCCAGCAAAATTATTCAGGTTGCCTTTGACCAGTGTTTATTCTAGGCCTGTTTGGGTGGGGATCCCCCAACGTTTGAAAATTCCCCCCTCAAAAAAAAATTTCTATATGTTGCGTCAAGGTTTTTGGGCAGACAAACCATATCCTCCAAGCATGTAAAACTCCCTCCCCCCAATGTCAAGGTGGCTAGAATAAACACTCGCCTTTGACGCAGAATCGAAATTACGCATGTCTTCCTGTTTTATGCCAATGGGTATAGCATGTTACAAGTTATTTACTAACCGTTTTGCACCTTACAATCTTCCTTGTTAAATTCCCTATATATGATCATATCCAGCAGTTGTAGTTCTCCAATTTAAACATAAAGCTAGAAAGGTCTCACGAAAGATTTAATTCTCGTAAGATGCCTTGAAGGACGAATAGACGAAAACCTTAAAAAGGATTGCATAGAACGCTTTGCTATCTGCACAACTACAGTCAATCCGTAACTTTGCAGTTGGTAAAGTGATTATGAGGGAAATAGAACTGAAATGCAATAGCAGGCATGGCCATAATTATAAAAATGTGCCCCAGAGGCGTAGCGAAGGTATCCGGCGCCCGGGGGTAAAGTGTACCGTTGGCGCCCCCCCCCCCAACACTGCTGACGAGCACAACAAGGTCGTCACATTGTTCTCGGCGCCCCTCAAGTCTTCATAGTAGTGCTGACGAGCAAAAAAAGTCGTCGCACATGTTTCTTCTTCTTTGTTATGCATTTCACTTACCTAAATACCCAATTTTGGCGCCCCCACCTCGGCGCCCGGGGGCATTTGCCCCTGCCCTGCCCCCCCCCATCGCTACGCCTCTCTGAAATGTGCTTAGTCTAGAATACGTAACTGCTTGTTACTGTGGCTTTACCTGTAACTCTCTATTGAAGACCCTTGTCGGACGTACACATATTTCGAAGTTCCCGGAGCTCAGCCGTCGAAACCGGTCACAGTGGTCAACAGCGACTGTCGTTCGTACTGTTTCGGCAACAACAGTTGCAACGGATTTACACAACGGAACGGCAACTGTCTGCTGAACACAGGAGCAGCAAACGACTTGAATTACAGCGCATCGTCATCCGTCTACACCGCCATCAGCCGAAACGCCAACAGCTGTAACGCAGGTTGCCTATATACAGCACATTTGACGCTGTTCTTGACTTGAATTACTCAATAAGAATGCTCTTAAATCTGATCTTAAACTTAAAATAAAAGGTAAAGGTAGTCCCATACTCGATTTTCGAGCGTTGGGGCCGGTGCTGATCTCCGGTTACTATAGGCAAGCAGCGACGCAGGTGGCTTGCGCCATTAATCTAGAGTAGGTTGCCATTACTTTCTCTAGACCCACGTTTTACCCTTCGCCGCTTAACGCTGCTATCAATTTATCGACGCTTAAGCGATGCACGACTTGGTTGGCCGCCGGCACCACGGCTAGATCCGGGATGGTCACCCATCCAAGTACTAACCGCGCTCGACGTTGTTTAACTTCGGTGTTCTGACGGGAACCGATCGCACAGCGCCAAGTAGGCCGGGTTACGTAAACTTACTTAGCATGATTTAAAGTGGCTTTGGAGGCATTACTGCCTGTGTGAAAGCCACGGCACTAGGGGCGCTTAAGGGGCTTGAACCCGCTGCGTCCAGCCTGACGCTCCGGCGCCTAAACCACTCTGCCATCTTCCACCCCCAAAATAAGACAGACCAAATAGACACGTGATCATTCATTTAATATTTATTATTAAATGCTCCGAATAAATTAGTCTTAGTTTTTAGTCTTAGGCCTAACCGATAAACACTATGTACATGTATTTAGTTCAGACAAAATAAGTAGGCGTATATATGGAACTCCGCCGGTCCGCCCATTGACTCTAACTCCTCCTCTGCCAGACCGACTTCCTTATTAATTTCGCATTCTTCCCTCCAGTCAAATAAAATAAAGAAGAAAACATGAACTAAGAATAAAGATAAATGCAGTGAGAGCAGGGCGCGATTTGCGGAAGGGGAAGGGGGAATCTTCCCCCCACTGCCAAACTGCACCCTCCCTACTGCTACATCCCCACCACTACATCCCCCCACTGCTACATTTCCCAACAACTACATCCCCCCAAGCTCGACATATTCCCTCTCACTGCTCCAGGTCACAAATCGCACCCTGAGTGAGAGCAATGGAAAACATGCATAAATGGGAATTACGACAGAACAGGGACACGAACGATTGAACGGTTCTATATACAAGAAGGCTTGAAATTGGCGTTATGTTACGTGAACATTGAACACGTTGTCTTGAATAATTATAGTTCATATATTCACACATGAAAGTGTGTATTGTATCATGCATTGAAACAAAACGTATAGCATGCAGAGGGTGCCTGAAGCTGACAGATCTTAATAGAAATATTTTATGACCGAAGACACGTTTCAAATGTTCAATCCCTAACTCTGGTTGCAATCGAATCTTTGAAGGCATTCGTTGTCTGTAGACAGAGCAGCATTAACTATGAATGAAAACGCCGAATAACATTGTTCGCTTATGAAATTGCTAATTAAATTCTATTCCTGTCAGCGATTTGGACACGGAAGTATGTCTTACAGAGACAGATTTATTTTAAGGTTTCATTTAAGGCGCCTAAAGCAGTTGAATATTATTTTGAAGAATATGACTGCCTATTTAGTTGACATTCTTCTGTTCTTGTAAAATGAAATTTTCAGCAAAGAGCTGCTCTTACTGGTGGACAGGAAACAAGAATACCTTTGGAAACGGAGGTAAATCTAACGGCATGAGCACAATTAACACCTGCATAGCATCCTGTCAATTAGATGATAACTGCAATGCGCTGGACTGGGACATTAACACGAAGTCCTGTTTCATCTTTAACTTCACTGGATTCGCCACAGCAGTTACAACTGATGTCTACCATTTTAGCAAAAGTTGTCTTCCTATTTCTTCAACTATCAAGACCACAACTCTTCCTGTTGCAGGTAAATCTTAACCTTGGAACCAGGTTTAAATGTGAGTTTGAACACAATTCAATATAAAAGTTCTATAGTGTCAAGAATGAACATTCTTTACAACGCCGTCTAGAAATCAGTGTCCTAGTATGTTCGTGCGTTGTGGAATATTTCAAAAATGTGAGCAGCATTTTTCAAATTCTTACAATTTCGCGAGATCATCATTTATCTACTCATAGGCCTACAATTAATTCTGATTATATAATATTTAGGCCTAAGACTAGTTTGTAGGCTTAGAGAATTGTAGCAAGCTTGATATTTTCAACGACCAGTTTAATAGTGTGTATCTTCTATACATTACCCTTTCGCTTAAGCGAGTAACTTAATGTGATTAGTATTATAGCGCTGTGCTACAGTGCCAATTGGCCTTCCTTGGGCTTAATCATCAGACTCAATAGCGTCTCCTTATGCTTGCGTGTGTGCCTTGTCAACTCTGTAAAATTATTACTTTATATTTCATATCATTCAGTTTCATCGCAATCATCTCTAGCATCTTCAAGCTCTACAATAACTGCAACAACAGTTACGACAACAGGTACGACAACAGGTACGACAACAGGTACAACAGGTATGATAATTTTCGAATCGCAGTCACGCAACCTTAGTCCAGTATACTGTATTGTGCAAAGAGTATATAAAAATATGTTAGAAATTCTTTAATCAGTTACTCCACAGATTCGAAGATAATAGATGGACCCTGATGCTGGTATTTTTATGCATGCGAGCATTCGTTGCAGTCCTCCCGTGTTCGAGCTGTTCGTATTCGTCGTCGCGTTTCCTGGTTCAGATGAGTCGACAGGTGAAAAGTCATTACAATCTGGCAATTAACACTAGAAAGTGTGACCAAAGCAGATTTGAATTCAGTGAATGATTTCAAGCAGGATCCTTCATTGCAATTACTTATTTATTATTATATTATTATTATTATATTATTATTATTATATATTTATATTATTCTTATTAATTACTGCATGCCTCATTTCACAGTAAGCTTACTAGTATGGTGTAGCACTGTAGCAGGTGTAAGAATAAATTAAGACAGACTTCCCATTAGCTACAGAATCTAGCAATTTCCCGTTGTTTGATTTTATAGAACATATGCAGTTAATAGTGGGTTAAAGTAATTGAAATTCTTAAGAGAACATTTTCTATTTCCGGGCCAAAAATCTGGAACTCTGGTTGTCAGATCTTCCAATAAACCGAGCATTTTCAGATCTAGGCTTAAAACACATCTCTTCCAATAAGCATTTACTCCATAGTCTGTCTTGCTGTTTCCCTCTGTACAGGCCTGGTCTTTTGCGGATGGATTTGAAATACCATCGATTGGGTATTAGGAATGGTGCCATAGAAGTGCATAATTATTACTTGTTATTAGAGTAAGCAACACTTTTTACATAATGTCCAAAATGTTTTAAACATCAGTTCTATTAATCGCTGCTATTATTGAGTTATAGTTGACTGATTGTAAAAAAGAATGATTGTCGAACTTTTAAGCCATAGTTCAGAGCAACGTTGCGTGTAGTTTCTTTGGCATAGTGTGGCGAACCGGGCCTATCGAGGTTCCTACGCCTCCTAAACTCAAGATGGCTCCGCCCGGTTCGGCGCACACGGGGTTATGACTCACTTAAGGCACGTGGTCGTTCGTCTTAGCTTTTTGGCTAAGATCTCAGGCTCTCTTACCACCACTTGTCACTACGCGCACTTTACCTGCACTCCGTTCCTATATTCCACACTTAATCCCTCTCTCGATGTATCCTCTTTCCTCTCCCTCAACTCTCCGTGCACCTTCCTTTCACTGTGCACCTTGCCTCTCGCCGTGCACCTTGCCTCTCTCCGTGCACCTTACCTCTCCCTACGCTTAGTGCCTCTACCGCACCTCTCGCAATGCACCTCTCGCAATGCACCTCTCGCAATGCACCTCTCGCAATGCACCTCTCTCAATTCACCTCTCTCAATTCACCTGTCGCACCGCCCCTACGGCGCTTCTTCCAAAGGTGCACTTAATCTCAAGGGTGCTTCCTTAACCTCAGGGTGCACTCTTCCTAAGGGTGCATAGGGTGCATCGGGTGCTATCCAAAACACATATACACACCTTTCCCTTCTCTCTCACACGCCGCCTCGGCCATCGGTCCTGATCTGGCGTGAGATCGGCTATTTATACGATTTCTGCCGGCCAAGGGGAAGGGGTTACCACTCACTGACTTGCATGCGCTTCGCATTCCTTAATGGCTCGCCGCATGCATCTAATGCTCTCTTTCTCTCTCTCTCTCTCTCTCTCTCTCTCTCTCTCTCTCTCTCTCTCTCTCTCTCTATCTATCTATCTCTCTACATATGGTCATTCTATTATTATATCGGGCCTCAGCTATTTATAAATTCGCTACAATAGCAGTTGTAGCGACATAAAATAATCTCAAATAGCAGCTTGCGAACAATCAAATATCAAAAAGTTTTCATGATGCGTAATAGTAGATCGATAGCTATATATATAGTAGGTCTGACAAGAATCGTCCAAAGACCATAAAGTCTATGTTCACTGAATTTTCGGCGTCGAATGTGAGGTCTAACGTTCAGTCATGGCTTTTAGTCTAATTCTGATCAAGCTTCTTCGTTTCATCCCGATAGCATTGCAATATGATGCTCAGGTTCTAAGGAAATATAATGTCAGTAGACCTCTCGATTTTCAATAATGATTTAATTGATTTCAGTTACAAGAAGTGAAACTTCTTTCGGCTCCATTCTCTCAACTGTGTCTTCCGTAATGTCTCCATCGACCGCAGTTTCCACATCAACTCCAATTTCAATTAGTATGGCATTTTTCTATTTTAATACTATATAATAATAATAATAATTTATAATATTAAGATTCTTGCTCTGTTTGTCCAGTTTGTCTGTTACCTTCGAGCGTTCTGATTGGTCACCAATCGACGTTGCGAAGTCGAATGCGTAACCTCTGTCCTGGGCAGTGCACGAGGCTGCTGCCATTGCCAACCATTGTCTATTGTTTAATCAAAACTGTGCAACAATCGAATTGCGTAACCTCTGTCCTGGCTGTGCACGACGCTGTTGCCATTGACAACCATTGTCTATTAATCAAAACTGTATAATATAATCAACGGAGCGTTCGAAGCGTCTTAATTGCAGCTCAAACCCCCGTTCCCTTTCTCTCCCCATCCCTCTCTCAAACAAACCCCCTCCCCTCCCCACCCCTTCCCCCCCCACCCTCTTTCCATCCCCCCCCTCTCCCAACCCCCTTCCTCCTTCCAACCCCAAACCCTCTCCCAACCCCCTTCCTCCACTCCTCTTCCAAACCCCCTTCCCTCCCAACCATCTCCCAACCCCTTCCCTCCACCCCTCTCCCCATCCTCTTCCACCCCTCTCCCCATCCATCTCCCAACCAACCATCCCTTTGGTTGAGCTTGGCTGTGTGCCTTCCGAATATACCCCCTCTTCCCCTCCCGAAATCTACCGCAATTTGACGCAAATGTGCAACGTCATACCCTATAGATTAGCATTATGAGATTTTTGCATAGCTACGGAAATTTACCGCAATTTTATGCAAATGTGCAACGTCATGCCCTATAGATTAACATTATTAGATGTTTGCATAGCTACGGAAATCTACCGCAATTTGACGCAAATGTGCAACGTCATGCCCTATAGATTAGCATTATGAGTTTCAAATGTTCCGTTTAGTACTTTAAACTTTAAAGGTCCCTTTTTATAATTCCTTACGTTTCTATCGATTCCTGAAATTTTTATCCCCGGGTTTCTTGCAAAGGAATTAATTATTCATCGATTATTAGTTAAATTAAATGCATGTTTGTGCAGCGCCGAATGGTGAATAGGAGCTTCGTATAGCACCTATATCTCAGCGGTTATAAACGTTAGAAAGACGCGGTTACGCTTCGCTTAAAGCTAATTTTATAGAGCACATTAATTATTCATCGATTATTACGGTAGTTAAGTTAGAGGCATTTTTGTGCAGTGCCGAATGGTGAATAGGAGCTTCCTATAGCGCCTATATCTCAGCGGTTATAAACGTTAGAAAGACGCGGTTACGCTTCGCTTAAGGCTAATTTTATAGAGCACATTTAGGCCCGATTTGTGTAAGCAGTTGATGATTAATTTGTTTGTTGGAATATTCGTTGCCTCGAACGAAGCGAGCCTGCACTGCGAGCGAAGAGAATAATTTTTTAGTATAATATTAAGATCCTTGCTCTGTATGTCTGTTACCTTCAAGCGTTCTGATTGGTTGGCTGTGTGAGCGTTCTGATTGGTTGGCTGTGTGACGTTCTCATTCGTTACCTTCAAGCGTTCTGATTGGTTGGCTGGGTGAGCGTTCTGATTGGTCGTTCTGGAATCTTAGGCTTCGCGAAGCGAAATGCGACGCGAAGCGAACGGCGACGCGAAGCGAAGCGAACGGATTCGCGAAGCGAACGGCGACGCGAAGCGAACGGCGACGCGAAGCGTTTGACGAAGCGTACGTTGCAGCGTCATAGTGTACAACTCGCGAAGCGAACGGCCACGCGAAGCGAACGGCCACGCGAAGCGAACGGCCACGCGAAGCGAACGGCCACGCGAAGCGAACGGCCACGCAAACTATTTGACGAAGCGTACGTTGCAGCGTCAGAGCTGGCTACGTGGCGTATGTACGTCATTGAAACGTTGTTCAGCAGCATGAATTCAATGATTGGATTTTAGTATTATCCTGCACTGCGAGCGAAGCGAGCGCGAGCGAAGCGAGCATCTTTCTAGTCTATCTATCATATTAAAATCGTTATCTGTATGTCTCTCTGTTACCTTCAAGCGTTCTGATTGGTTGACTATTGGTAGACGGTTTAGACCGTTTAGTCCTTACGTCGCAATGCGTTGGTGGACGATGTTCGAAGACGACGTTGCTATTGGTAACAATTGTTCGTAGAATCGTAGTTTAACACGGTTTAGTCGAGTCATTGCAGCGTCAGAGGGCTGGGCGTGCGACGACATTGCTATTGGTAACAATTGTTCGCAGCCTGAGGTAGTTGCAACGTACATTTTAACGTACACAAAAAATACGTGTACAGCGTCACAAATGGCTACAGTTGCGTGATTTTAACGTACATAGGCCTAATTATTACGTGGCGCAGAGCTTGGCTAGGTGGCGATCATTGAAATGTTGTTCAGCATGAATTCAATGATTGGATATTAGGTATCTTGGATTAGTATTATCCTGCACTGCGAGCGATGCGAGCGCGAGGCAGCATCTTTCTAGTAGTAGTTTAGTAGTAGTAGTAGTAGTAGTAGTAGTAGTAGTAGTAGTAGTAGTAGTAGTAGTAGTAGTAATAATAATAATAATAATATTAATATTAATATTATTATTATTATTATTATTATTATTATTATTATTATTATTATTATTACGAGCATCTATAAAGCGCAAGTTCGTAGTGCAGCAAATACTGAGATTAAATACGTAAAATTTGAAGTTTCTAAGTTCGAGGGTCTGTTCGCTGCCAACGAACATGTGACTACAGTTCTGCGTTTAGGCATAGTATTAAGCAGCACTTGTAATGGTGAGGGGTGATCGGTGACGAGTGAGCGTAGAGAGTAGGGGAGGTTACCTTTCCTGTCACGACTGCTACCGACGATGATTACTTCCGTCGTCCAATAATAATTATTGGGCCCAGGATACCCAATGTCTTTCCGGTTGTATTAATCTTATTACGACCTATACATTACTTGACTCAAAATCTAAAATAATAGACGTATGCGTCCCGTCTTGGCAGTTTATTATTAATCAAAACCATTAAACTATTCAGCTATAGTACAGGACGCTGTTATAACTAAATTCTAAACGGCCTTAGCTAAACCGATTCTATTAATGAAACAACAGTTTCTCACACAGGTCCCTACTGAACCACTTTAACCTTGTTATATTATATTATATTATATTATATTATATTATATTATATTATATTATATTATATTATATTATATTATATTATATTATATTATATTATATTATATTATATTATATTATATTATATTATATTATATTATATTATATTATATTATATTATATTATATTATATTGTATTGTATTGTATTGTATTGTATTGTATGGTTCTTCTATTTTGGATTTATGCTGGTCCCATCATTAAATCTCTGTATTGTATTTATTGTATTGTATTGTATTGTATTGTATTGCATTGTATTATATTATATTATATTATATTATATTATATTATATTATATTATATTATATTATATTATATTATATTATATTATATTATATTATATTATATTATATTATATTATATTATATTATTTTATATTATTTTATATTATATTATATTACATTGCATTGCATTGAACATTACATTCAGTGAACTCCATGCCAGTTTTTGCCCCTTGTCCTGACCCCAGTTGGGACCCTATACTTAATGCTACATACATTAAACAACAAATGGTTGACCCCATGATTAGAAGTCGCCACCCCAACATTTCCAAAATCCTAGAGCCGCCACTGATTACATTATATTATATTATATATTATGAGTTCTTGCTTGTTCAGAGAACATCAGTGCAATACTGGCTACTAGCGAAATAAGGCCTATATATTCACATCTGGCTATGTAGCTCCACAGCTTCTACTAGCAATATACAGTGTATATATATATATATATCACTGATAAAAACTAGGCTGCATGCCAACAAAAAATAAAGTCAAGCGCAGTTCACACTGTCCGAGACTGCAGGGTTCGGACGTGATTCACACTATCTAAGATTTACAACGATAATTGCATAATCGAAAATAAAAATTCGCTACAACATCTTGTTTTAATGTCATCTTCTACTTGTAAAAATTAACATGGTTTTATGATTTCATCAGATTAGATAGTATGCTATCTTGAATTCTAATTTCTCGTAACTCTCCTACCTGAGTCCTCGCATTTTATTTTCTCGTATTTTTCTACACAGGTACTTTTCTAGTTAGATCCTAAGATAGGTTATTTGTCATGCGTATAGATTAATTGTTAGTCATTGATTGTTCCACTGTAGCCAACTCGTCTAAAGACAGCGATTGGTACCCTTTGGCCATAAAACCGGCGTACGTAGTTCTTGCTGGACTCGGTGGAGGTTGTCTCTTGCTCGTTATCACGGCTGTCGTCATTCTTTGCGAGTATCCGATGAATGCAACGGAGACTTATTCGCCAGATGGCGTTGTCGTTAAGACAAAGGGAAAGCGAAAGACGCAACCAGAAACAATCAACATGGACTCTACGGAAGGCGTCGAAGCAGAGGAAAATCCTTATTACGATCCATTATCGGAGCTCGACCCTCCGGATTTAACAAAAGACACTTACCTAATGTAGAACAAATGACCCATTATAAGCCAGTGGCGGTTCCACCCCATGTTGATGACTGGGGATGCATTCTTCCGCAGTGGAGTTTTTTTGCCTGTCAACATATTTTGAATTTAATACATACCGCGGTTTCGGATTACCATTTTTGCTTGTCAATCTATTTTCCGGCAAGTTTATAAAAAATCTACTGAAAGAGAGTGCGGATGACGTTTCTTCTTGTTTTTGTTAATTGTCAGTCTTTTCCGGCAAGGTGTGTCAACATGTAGTGGGCAAAACACTTTTTTTCTCATTTCTTTCCTCTCTCTTAATTTTGCACCTCCACCAACTTTCTAAAAAAAATTTCATCCCCACCAAGAATTCCTGGAACCGCCACTGCATTAGGCCAGTGGTTCTTAACTTGTTTATGATTACCTACCCCCTGGAACAAGTATAAGAGAGTGTAGTACCCAGGGTGCGATTTGTGACCTGGAGCAGTGGGGGGATATGTCGAGCTTGGGGGATGTAGTTGTTGAGAAATGTAGCAGTGGGGGATGTAGTGGTGGGGATGTAGCAGTAGGGGGGATGCAGTTGGGCAATGGGGGGAGAGATTCACCCTTCCCCCTACAAAATGTAACAAATCGCGCCCTGGTAGTACCCCTCTCCTATCTCTTACCCGCATGCTTGATCACAGGACAAAAGTGTATTTCCTGTAATTATAATATATTGAAAAAAGTATGATTTGCAGCAGACATCTATCACGGATTGTGCGAATGCCAGACAAAGTGGGATTTTCTTTAGACTCTCTATTAATTGAGCACAAACACCTCTACCATAATAATTGTACAGTGTACAGAGCAAATTGTAGTAAGTCTTTAAAACAGACTTTATTTCCGTATCATTCTGCGTACTCCACAACGTCTTTTAAGTACCCCAAGTGGTACAAGTACCCATTGGTTGCGAACCACTGCATGCATTAAGCCCTAAATTTAGTTTAGGAGGTGTTGGGGTGCCGGTCTCAAAATGGGGTGTTGAGGGATTAGGAGTGTACAAATATCTCTGGGCCCAGCCTCTATTTGAATAGCCCCCTCCCGTGACTGTGCCAACGATTTAAGCAAAGATATTCTGGCGCATCTGCATGTTCAAACAAAACAAGCACAAACGTATTTATACTCCGGTATTTATTGATTCGAATGATTTTTACTATTCGACTGCTAGAACTTTTGTGTGCAATTTTAGTATTCGTAGTAAGGGGCTGTCCATTAATTACGTCAACAATTTAGGGGGGAGGGGATTTGAAAAATTTTGACAGTTGTTGACAGAGGGAGGGGGTCAAGAGAAGTTGACGTCGACAATGTCACTTTTTACAAATAATCATAAAATAGGAAATTTCATGGAATACTACTTATTACAATGTAAAAAACATGGAAAAAAGGTCATAACCACCACATTTTGACACTCGATGAGGAAAAAGAGAAAAATTGGTCATCACCACAAAAAATAATAGCCTTGTTATTGGGACCTGTCATTGATATTGGGGGGTTCAAGAGTTGTTGACGTAATTATAGGGGGGTAAGTGAAAGTTGACAGTTGTTGACAAGAGGAGAGGGGGTCAAAAATTGCCCAAAAATTGTTGACATAATTAATGGACAGCCTCTAAAGAAGATTTGATGGCTTCAACTTTTTAAAAAAATTTCTAACGCTTTTAAGTGATCGCACTGATTAATTTTATTCATGACTTTTTGATTGGACTTTACACATTGTGTTTTTCCGCGTTATAAACTATGCCTATTATTGCTAATATATACGTCATTAGCGAAACTACTGATTCGAATCCATGGTAGAAATTGTTCTTATGTTTCAATTAACATCTTCCGAATGTTGTAAAGAAGACGATGAAGACCACATTATTATGATAGCAATAATAATAATAATAATTGAGAATATGACGGTGCTTAGGTGTTGCTATATTCTGGATAAATTTCATCCTAACGTTGCTTGGTACAGGCCCGTCTTTAGGTGTTGAAAATCGGGCACAGTGCCCCGCGCATCTTATCGGCCCCGCACCGCGCGCAAACTACTGTGTGACCGCTTTGTCCATAGTAACCGCCTGGTTCAACGTTCGTCGGGACAAAGTACGGAACTTGTTACAATTGCAGCAAAGAATTTCGCTCAGATCCATGGCATCAATTAAAAAATTTTGCCCATCTAAGCAGTATTGAAGTTCGTTACTGCTTTCTATAGCTTCAACAACAATGCTGTCCTATACAAATTTAAATAAATCGACATCGACATACATATATATAGTCAAAACCTTCACAAGAAAACTGAGATAGAGTTCAAGGCTTTTGACTCACAGGTCCTGCAACGGCAGATACAGTGACCCCCACCTGACTGACGCCCACTTTCGCTATTTGCATATTAAGACTAAAGCGCCCAAGAATAAGCTGTTACTGCACGCTACTTTCCGAAGTGACATTTTACTTACTTACTTAGGCTCTACTTACAACTGTCAATCAACTAAAAATGTTGAATTTCTGTTTTTCGACCGGGTGCGACAAGTTCGCCGCTTCTACTTCAGAATTTTACTCGATTTCTTTGTGGATTGCTCTTGGAATGTGCTTGGTGCTATTTATTCCAATGTCAGTTGCTTTCAGACACTTGAAGCCTTAAACATTGGATCCGGTTGATTCTGGCTTCAGCTCCCTCTGGCGAGTGTTGCAATACCGAATGGCGGTTACCTTAAACGGTTTTGCCAATAATTAATAATATAATACCAAGTGCGCACATATACAAGCAGTTCTGCCGTAGACGTGTAAAAATCTTCGATTCATTCAAAAATACTGCGTAACGTATTGCACAAACACTCGTTATTTCGTATTGTTCTTAGACAGTGGCGGCTCCACACGGGGGCCCGGATTGACCCGTGCCCCTTATTTAATACCTGCCCCAATGGTCCTCTGTTGGGACCCTATACTTACTTCTACATACCTATCAACAAATGGTTGGCCCCAATTCTTCGAAGTTGCCACCTCAACGGCCTCCCCCCACTTGCCAAGTCCTGGAACCGCCACTGATCTTAGATAGCCGATGTCAATACGAGACTCTTACTCGCTCCTTTCATTGCATTGCTTTAAAATTGACACATTAGGTGAAGATTAGCTACAATAGTCATGCTCAAAATGATGTTCAGTGACCCAAAGCGAAAGCCTGCCCAATGACGCAACAGCAACATTTCTATTGGGAAATCAGGTGATAGAGAGATCACACCTCGCCCATAGGCAGTTAACCATCGCTCAAACACCCACATCTAGTGGCGGCTCCAGGATTTGGCAAGTGGGGGGCCGTTAGGGTGGCAACTTCTAATCATGGGGGACCAACCATTTGTTGTTTAATGTATGGAGCATTAAGTATAGGGTCCCAACTGGGGTGGCACTGGGGGGCCAGGCACTCAATAGGGAGGGCACGGGCCCCCTGGCCCCACCCCCGGTGGAGCCGCCACTGCCCACATCAGAGTCGACGACGATCTCGGCCGGAAATCTGTTTACACGAGAACTGACGCTGCACTAGGGGGCGCCACCGGGGCGGAGCAGGCGCCTTGATGCCAAGCCCTCTCGACCAGTGCGGCGCCTGAATCACTCATTGGGAAGGGAAAATCAGTCGACCGTGTCCTACACTGGAGACAACGCGGCGACCGAATAGACATTATTAGTTCGCCTCGCCGAGCTGCAAACATTGAAATAATCCAACATTAGAGAAAACCTGAACATTATAATGGTAAAATTTCTTTCGAAATCGTTTCTTTTAGACGCGCTTGTTTTTCTTCAATTTCTTGGAAACTCTTCGTCGGGTAAGGTTTTATTAAAAATTTTCGTAGTCTTATTCAGAGCATATTCCTGCCATCATCATTGGGGGAGGGGGGTAAATAATTTTTAAAGTATACCCACCCATGAATATGTTTAAACTCTAGTAATGACTTTTTTGCTTGTCAGACTTTTAGGACGTTAAAGAAGCAACGAAGGCACAAAGCATGGAGGATAAATGATACTATACACCTGTTCACTAATTAATTATTGGATTGGACCGTTTTTCGCAATCCCCTCCCCCGTGATCTAAGCCCCGGTCTTATTTAGGAACGTATTCTCTTTCTCTCTCTCTCTCTCTCTCTCTCTCTCTGTCTCTCTCTGTCTCTCTCTCTCTCTCTCCGTAAGTCTGGTTTGGGAAGTTTGTTACTTTGATTATGATAATTTGAGCAAATTTAATCAAATCAGAGAAAAATGCGAATTTAGAAGCGTTTTTCTCATTCTGAGTTTAATTTCCATAAAGATTATCGGAAATTACCGAAATTTGAACTCCAACACACACGTTCTTTTAAATTGCATCGTAGCAGAACTGCTAGGAACATTTCATCATTGAAGTCCATTGATGTAAAGTGGACCTATGTTCAGATAACATTTTAAGATGCGACATTTAATGGAGATGCAGATTTAAGAAAAAAAATTGTAATGTTTCGTTAGAAAATTGATTTTTCGTATGACTGATTACGCGTTGTTCTACGTAACGCATAGGCGTCAATCCCGTGAGGATCCTTGGGTCCAAAAGGCATCGGACCCTCACAAAATCTGAATAAATCTATATTGTACCGTTGTACGAATATTTAATAAATTGTTGAATTGGGTAGTTAATAGATATAATCAGCATGCAGATTGAGCCCCGCCCTTTCCACGTGGATTGAACCCCACCCCTTCCGTTTAGATTGAGCTCCGCCCTTACATGCAGATTGAGCCCCACCTTTTCCACGTGGATTGAACCCCACCCCTTCCGTTTAGATTGAGCCCCGCCCTTACATGCAGATTGAGCCCCACCCTTTCCACGTGGATTGAACTCCACCCCTTCCGTGTAGATTGAGCCCCGCCTTTTCCACGTGGATTGAACCCCACCCCTTCCGTGTAGATTGAGCCCCGCCCCTTACATGCAGATTGAGCCCAGCCTTTTCCACGTGGATTGATGCAAGTTATTAGAATTATTGAAAGGGACGAAAAAGACGACACTTGATTAATTATCTATTTGTGTCATTGTAACTTCTCGGTTTTCAGTCGGGATGACAAATTAGCAGAATATGTTCTAGGTTGTTTGGAGGGGCAAGTCCTCTGTAGATTCGCCCCTGCTGAGGTCAGATGCAAGATTAGTCTCATCTAAAAGGCTTTCATTCCTCTTTCTGCAGTTTTAATAAACTTAACGTCCATAATCTAAATTAGTTCAACAAACGATTCCATCGAACATTGTCAACAGTTGTGCAAATTTCACAAACCTATCTGAGTCAACAAATAAGACCCTTTTTCGAAACACGATTACATTTAAACACGCGGCTCTATTCGTTTGTCAACAACACACCGTAGATAGAGGGTCAGACTTTTCAAAATAATCCCATATTCTCTTTCAGATTTCGCTCATCTTTACGATTAAACCAATTCACATTGTCACCGATAAATGTGGCTCGACAATTTAACCTGGCTCATCTTTGAAAGACCAAATCAGACATGTTTTGACCAGTGAGTCCATTTACCCAACATTTGTGATTGAAAAACAAACCATCCAATGTATTCATGACAAAACACAAGACTTGGTTGTTTATCACTGACTAACGAAAGGTCTGTATAGCAGCTCTGAGTTCTGCAAAACAACGCGACAATTACACACATGAGTAACGCCTGCTTTTCTCATGCAATTACTTTGTAAATCGTAATTAGGAACGACGAATTACAATTATAATTGCGCTGAACAAATGTCTGGTTCTCGTTTTCTGTCAATGAAAACACGAAATGTTTGTTTGGGGGTAAGGCTGTAAATTCGCCTCCGCATAGGTCAGATGCAAGATTTCTTATTAAAAATCTTGCTCATTGCTCGTTACCTATTAGAAGGCCATTTCTTCTTAAGCCAAAGATTCCATCGAACATTAACGATTTGTTACATAAATCTGACTCTAAGAAAAACAGAATGCATTTAAACACGCAGGGACCGCTCTATTCGTTTGTCAACAAAACACCGTAGATAGAATCGCATCCTTCTCTTTCAATTTCCTCGAGAAATCCACTTACATTGTCACCGATAAATGCGGCTCGACGATTTAGGCTCATCTTTGTGACCATCAAATAATTTCGGTTTAATAATTATCGATTGAAAAATAAGCATGAAAAAATTGTGCCGGTAAAATTGATCACTGACAAACAAAAGTTTTCAGCTCTGTTCTGACAAAACAACGCGACTCCGAAAGAGTAACGCCTGCATTTGCTCATCTTACTTTTCCAACGTTACCAATACTTGCGCTGAGAACTGTCAGTAAACCCAAAAAGAACGAGACAGAAAATGCAAAGAAACTTTCCATTAATAATCTGCATGCATTTTGGGACTCTATTAGATGGCATCAATTATTCACAAGCTGTCGCTTAACGATTTGTTATTTAAATTCGACTCACAAAAATAGAACGCCAAAAATTTCGCAGGAACGAATATATAGATGAGCGACGTAAACTTCTTAGGAATGCATTTCGTCAATATGAGAAATCTCAAATGCTCCAAATATTATGAATGATTTAGTTTAAATAAAAATGCATCGAAGTAAAATAAAGCAGTCAGATGGCAAATTTGATGAATTGCCAAACAGTTTTCAGTACTGTCTCTCGACACGGAAATTTTTAGCTAAGGCGGAAGCTATTTGCTGTCATATTCCTTTTCCAACAAAACATACTGGTGGCGCCCCAAAAAGAACGAAAAAAATGCAAGAAACCGCCAAAAACAAAACATTTTGATCAGTCATTATGCTCTGCCCATTTGGCGCCCCGCCATCTAGTAAATTGAAAAAAGTCATCAATTTAAGCGAACTCACTTTCCTCTGAACTAATATTAAATGTATCATCTCGGCGCCCGGGGACATCTAAACTCCCAGCAGATGTCACACCAAATCAAAATCACACAAAATCCCGGTCAAATCCAAATCCTGTTTGCTCGTGAGGCGTAGAATAAGCCTATTTTATCTTCGAAAATGTGTTCTGTTTTTCAGCGCCATGCACTGACAATTCTTGGATCCAGTTGCCTGCGACCTCCGTCTCCCAACTGCAGTCAGTCACGGATGCCTCGAATGCAACCGACTGTCAGAATAAGTGTCTCGGCAACAGCAGCTGCGTTGGAGTTGCGTGGAACTCGGACAACTCCAGATGCTACTTCAATCTGGATCCAAGCAACATCGGAATCAACTACGTGAGCCAGACGGCTGCTACCACCTACTATGGCCTCGTCCGAAACTACTCCGCCTGCGACAAAGACAGTAAGCCTAAACGTCTATGACTCAAATTCAACACTGTATATTGTATAAGCAAATAAATTCTTTCAAGTTTAATAATCGGTCTATTTAATCTTGACAAATTCTATAAAATTTTCTGCAGTGCTCTTATTTCAAACTTTAAATCTCGCCCAGTGACGTTCTATCAATATTTACAGCTAACAAAGTAGATTGATTTGCAGTGGCGGCTTCACATGGGGGCCCGGGGTCCATGCCCCCTCCCTATTGAATGTCTGCCCCCCCCAGAGCTCCCTGTTGAGACCCTATAGATACTACTACATACCTATCAGCAAATAGTTGGCCCCATGCTTATAAGTTGCCACCCCAACGGCCATCACTTGCCAAATCCTGGAGCCGCCACTGTTAGTTTGACGATTCTACTAAAACTTTTAAACAATATTTCAGACTACAACTGCAGTTGGATCGGAGATAGAGATAACCACGGATTTCAAGGATCGGAAGTTGACCGACATGACTTGATCGGCTGCGTTCAAGCGTGTCAGGACAACGCATCGTGTGCTGCTGTCGACTGGAACTACCAGGAGAGCTCGTGTTGGATATTCTCAGACAATCCCTACACTGGTTCTCTGCCAGGCATCTTTCATTTTATGAGGAACTGCACTGGAAGCCCACGTTCACCAGGTATTGGAGCAACAGTGATGGGTATGTTACTTTTGCAAAGTAATTAGTTGCTGTTACTTGTTACTGGGTTCTAAATGTAATTTGTTACTGTTACTTGTTACAAAAGTTCAAATGTAACATGTTACTGTTACAGCCATATAAGTAGCAAAAGTACTTTTTTGTTACAACGGACTATAATCGTTTTTAATTGATATCACGAACAATTTACACGGCTTATGTATTACAGATGACTACTGGAACTGTATTTCCAATACTAAATTAGCTGTCACGCATGGTATTAATCAAATTAATTGAAATTATCATATTCCACTGTCAATACGAAATAATGACAACAGCAGTTTTAGTTTGTACAGCTAAAGGCCACACCAGCAGTACATAGTTAACATAACATGTCAATGTCATATGACTCATGTCTCATATCAATCAATCATTAATTAGTCAATTACCAGATCATTAAAATACTATTTCTCATGTAACAGAGACCTGAACAAAGTAATCATGCAGCATAAATGATGTCAATTGTAATTAGTCATAAATTGCCTATTTGCTCTTAGTAATGCCTGTCACTCAAAGTGGAAGTCGGGTGCGTTTTCTCTGTAAATAGTTTATGCAACGAGATTTGACTTACTTACTTACTTACTTCTTAGACGCAACTCTGTCGCTTCAGAATATGAATTAAATGTTGTAAACTTTTATAAAACCGGTTCTAATATATAATTGAGGATTTTCAACATTTTATTAGAAATAACCAAATGGCGGGTCTACGAATGTGTGACGAGTATCACCGCTAAAAATGCTTTCAGATGTCCTCATTCTTTGTTCAGTGGATACAGGAAAATATTTTCTCCTCACCTCCCTACATTTTGAAAGTCCTCACAAAATTCTTTTAAAAATGTGATTGCGTAACATCACATCCAACTCCAGAGTGGTAAAACAACCTCAACCTGCATTGCGTATGCGTAGGTGTAGCGATGAAATGGTGAAATTTTGTCTCTATCATTTCTTGCCTCAAATTCAGCATTTTACTACGAGAATTATTGTTTGCCATGTCGCCAGATGATTCTATAAAAAAGGTAAAGGTTCGAACATACTCGATTTCGAGCTTCGGGCCCGGCGCTGATCTCCGGTGTCAGGCAAGCAGCGACGCAGGTGGCTAAAGCCATTAATCTAGAGTAGTTTGCCATTGCTTTCTCTAGACCCACGTTTTACCTTCGCAGCCACAGCTGCTACTCAGTTACCACCGCCCTCTAG